>VDFB02109042.1:68798645-68889040 GCA_007258455.2 Sequoia sempervirens | reverse complement strand
TTTTCTATAAGTTATTATTAGATGATACACATTGGATTCCTTTTATTTTTTTATATTTGAAGATACATAACTAATTACAAGGATAATATAAAGAAGATATATCTATATATGTATCATTTATGAGTTTCTAAAATATTTTACTTCCATGTCAACCACTTTCTTTACTTCAATTGAGAAACATAATACCTCTATAATCTTGCATTTATCAAGTGTCAATAAAATAAAATTCAAGTACTTAGCTATCAATTTTCTCTTGATTGATCTAGTAATAATATACTAGCCAACTAATACTCATCCAATGATACCATCTTGCATTGATTTGTGTTACTTGACCATCTCTTGGTTTAAGGTATGAATTTAAGGTTCTGACAATGAATTTTCAACCAAAGGTATTATTCTATCCTATATCTACCATTGTAGTTCTAAAATAAAACATACAAATCAAACTTAACTAGCAATCACACCTTAGTGTGTAATGGGTATGCCAAAAAAGTGTGGAATTTCAATTAGGATAAATTTTGGTCTATTTTTTGCATACATTTATGCAGTACATGAAGTCAATTGGTAAGAAATTTAGCAAATTATGTTGCTTGTGCAAAAAAGGTCTCAATGGAGAAATCATAGCTTCAAATAAACTATGCATCCACTTACAGGGATCCAAACATGATTGAAATAAAACCTGTGAATTAGGAAGATGATCAAGCTCCATTACCAACAGGCTCATGTTATCCTTGCAATAAGGAGAGAGGGAGAGAGAGAGATGGAGAGGTAGTGATAGAAAGAGGGAGAGATAGAGTGGGGAAGAGTGAGAAATAGAGGGGTAAGGAGATAGAGATGGAGATGTAGATGTAGAAGGAGAGGGATATGGAGAGAAGGATAGGGAGAGATAAAGAGAGAGAGGAGAGAGGGATAGATAGAGATGGAAGAGATAAATATATAAAGAGGGATAGAGATCAAGGAGATAGATGGATGGATAGAGAGAGGGAGACATGTATAGAGATAAAGGGGGAGAGAGGAAAATAGAGGTAGAGATGAAGATAGAGTGAGAGAGGAAGAGGGAGACAAATAGATAGAGAGATATAAGTAGAGGGAGAGATAAATATAGAGAGAGATAGGGATAAAAAGAGGGAGAGATAGTGAGGACAAGATAGAGAGATATAGAGGGAGAGGTAGATGAAGAGATGGTGAGATAGAGTGATAGAGAGATGGAGATATAAAGAGATATAGAGAGAGGAGAGGGAGGGAGAGAGAGACAAACAAAAAGAATTAGATATAAGTATATAGAGATGGAGAGAGGGAGAGAGAAATAAGGAGAGATAGAGAAAGGGAGAAACGAGTATGGGGAGATAGAGATAGATGGGGAGAGAAAGAGAGAGAGAGATAGAGATATATGGGAAGAGAAAGAGAGATGGAGATATATAGGAAGAGAAAGGAAGAGAGGTGGAGATAGAGAGATGGATAGGGGGATAGGGAGGGAGATATGGGGAGAGATAGAGAGGGGGAGGGAGGGAAAGGGATATGGATAGAAAGAGATAGAGAGAGGAGTGAGAGGGAGATATATTGGAAGAGAAAGGAAGAGAGGTGGAGATAGAGAGATGGATAGGGGGGATAGGGAGGGAGAGATGGGGAGAGATAGAGGGGAGATAGGAAGGAGGAGGGAGGAAAGGGATATATAGATAGAAAAGAGATAAAAGTAGTGAGAGGGAGATAAAAAATAAGATAGAGATATAGAAGCGGGGAGAATGGTGAGGAGATGAGTGGGAATGAGAGAGAGGGGAGAGTGACATAGATCGTGGAGATATAGAGAGATAGAGAGCGAGAAGGAGAGATATATCAATCACCCTCCCTATATCTCTATCTATTCATCCTTATCTCTTTATCACTCTACTGCGGGCTTCATTTCAACCCCTCGCGGTATAGCGATTCCCTCTATTAGTATTAACCATGACCCTGCTCTACCATCAACCTTCCGTGTATTGCAGTATACAATGTATTACTTCCTTTACCCACCGTGCTACCATGAGTTACTTTATTGGAGGTTGCAGTAAGGCGGTAAAAGGCTATTTTGATCTTGTGGATGGTAAAAAACATGGTTTTTAAGGAATTTGTTTTGAAACATATCTTTAAGTGTGCAATGGGTACATTGAAGAGGTCTTAAAGGAGAATTATTTTATTTTGTATTATATAAAAATATAATTATTATTAATTATTTATTATAATAATTTTATATGTATTTAATTATTTTGTTAAAGAATATAATATATAATTATAATAAGTAGAATAATTATATTATTTATTATGTAAAATATAGCTAATATATTTAACTATGTAGAATATTAAAACCTAAATGGCGCCATAATTTTCATTTTAATTAACATACTCTAAAACCTTCGTCGAAACCTTATTTTCAGGTTGTAGCTCATCAAATTGGGGAAGTGAAAGGTCAATACCAGTGATCAAGAAGATTTTGGAGGAGTGAAAACCCTGCATATCAATACGTGCGCGCAGGAGCACACATAGCTTAGTGCAACAGGGCAGGAGGAAAGCCAGAGCAATGAGGTTGAGGGCACTCAGGGAAAATCGACAACCAAGGGACAATGAGTACTGTAAGTGATTTATATCTTTTATATTGGCACCCCCATTCTCTTTAACCTACAATTTTCATGCCTTTCCAAAGATCTTCTCGTACATTGGCACCCCCATTCTCGTAAAATGGTATAAGGTAAGACAAAAAAATTAAAATAGTTGTATTCAACCATACCCTGACTAGCATGCATGCCCAAGAAATTTTTGTAGTCTTCAACTCTGTAGATGGATCAAAACGTAGCTACTAACCTGCCCACTTAGAGCTACAAATGCCTCTACCATTGATTAGGATTGAAATGCCCTTGTAGAGTCCCTTTCTCAACCCTACTTGTGATGCTAAGAAGTTAAGTCCTATATCAATCTTGGTTCAACATTGTGACACTTAGAAAGTATCAAAATGTTGATCTAATGCATATTGTTTGAAGGGTTTACACCCTAGGCTAGTTAATTTGATTACAATACCCATAATGGATCCACTAAACTATATAATGGTCCTATAGGTCTTGGGATCAAAATCCATATCACAAGTAAAACATTGAACCCACATGAGTTCGCCTCTATTTAGCCACATACATAAATACAAGCTCATAAAGTGGTCTCAAAGGCCATTTACTATATTAAAATATTCTTGAAAAATACATTAGTTAGTAGACATAAGTTAAATCCATAAATATAATATTACAAAATATTCTACTTTTGAGTAAATCACATTTTGTGTATTACTAATCATAAAGCTTAGCATACATTTATCCACCATACATATATCCACCATATTCAATATACTTTCTATTAATTACCTATTGTTAGGAAAGGTGGTCATAAGGAACTCCATCTTAATCTCAACACAAGTTCAAGTATATATGTAGGTAGATCTTTAGTACCTATTAAGAGTTTCTCACCCATCAAATCATAATGACTAAATACCTCATTATAGTTGAATACAAAGTTAGCAAGTTTTGTTAACTTTGTGATAGCCAAGTCATGGTCAATTTTATCATGACCCTATTTCTTAGAATAATAGACCTTAATAGCTCTTGAGGCTAACTTATACCCTTTTTTACTTGTCAGTGATTCAAGAAATAAGGTCATATTGTTTAACACACAAACTTTGATTATTCTAGTTTAGACAGGTTTGGAGGCATTTTCACACATTCACATCAAGGAAAACTATAATGACAATGCCTCTAGAAGTTCATTCAAGATTGGAATAGAATTTGAAAAGATAAATACCACAAATCTCAAAGTAGGCAAGCTTGATGATGATAGGTTTCCTTTCTTTGACTCAAATCTACATAGTGTGAACATATTAATTGGAAAGATGAGTTCACAACCATCTAATGCATAATTCAACCTCTAGTTGAAACATACTGAAGAAGGATTGATCAAATTTAGGAACACTTCAAACCTTGGAGCTTTTCCCAAACGCTTCCCCTACGAACTTGGGTCATAGGGGCATCCTTTGTCCAAGGACTACATACATACCTACTTCCAAATGGGATTGAAATCCCATGTTGTTCTTCTAATATTTCAACTATTATGATGAGAAATTGCAGTTTCTCAAGTGAATATAACTTATATAGATATAGATAAAACCATTTTGTCACATAAATCTAAAACTATATAGCTAAATCTAAAAAAATGTTGGTAGGAATTTAAAATATTATAGATGAATGTCCATGGGGTTGAGCTTAAGAATGGCAGATTGCTAAATGTTTAACCTTTTGGATTTGCAATGGGATGGGAATACTATATGATAGAAGTGGGATAAGAAATGCATCGTTTGAAGCATCAAACCAATATGCAAAGATGAAAGAAAGTGCTAACCCCTTAAATTGAAAAAGTTTCTAACTTTAAGTTTGGTGGGTAGCCAATTCTTTTAAGTTATCAAATCCTACCATCATACATAATCAAAATGTTGTTGTTTCAAATGACTATGAGCACTAACTTTCACTATTTGAAGATGTTGAAACCTTGTCATAGAGAACTAGAACATTGATGCAACCACTCATCCTACCTTAAAACATACCAAAAGTATCCTAGAAATTAGACACAGGAAGATTTAAGATGACTTAAACAATTTTTATTTGCAAAGCATAAACTTATGATGACTTAACCAAGCCTAGTACACACTCCCTCCATGTTAACCACTTAGACATATGGAGTTTATCAGTGGACAACTGAACCACCTCACACGTGCACCTGAATTATGTCTATTAGTGTTCTAATTCATCTTTTTCAAGACAACTTAAACCAAAATATTATGTATGGTGAAACCATTCTTCTACACACTACATAAAATTTCAATGGAAATTTGCATTAAATATAAATTTGCTGCTATTTTTAGTCATGTAGGTGTCCAATAAACCACTTGGTGGTGTTTCCCTTCAAGTTTATTTACATGAATGAAGATAAAAATTCCTTTGATTACAATTAGAGAATACATTGGAGGCCTTGGTTGTGTAACTGGTGGACCATAGTCACATTTAACACTTGTTACAAAGTTTGGGAGTTAAAACGTTAAGTAGAAGTCTAGTAAATCAAATAACTTGGATTAAGACTGTGAGACTGATAATGACTATCATTCATTACCTTTTCCCCTCAATTTTCATGCAAAAATCCTTGGAACATTGCCATACATTGTTCATGTAGGAAAATTCATTACTAAGTCTAGGTTTTTTAGGCTTCCATAGCCTCAGCTACTGTGAACTGCATCTCCCAAACTCCATGTTTGTGTTAGGTTGTAAAATAATGACATTTTAAAGTCATTAATTGCAAGGGACAGTCTCTTTCATACATTAATTTTATTTGTGATGGACACATTTGGACGGTAGTAACAATAACTTGCAAACTATCAAGACTTGATTACCTTATAACCTGTCAAATTCTAGCGCTGGAATGATAGATTAATCATAATGTCACCTTAGGATCACATCACCATGAAAGAACTTCATCCAACATCCTTACGAGTGCAGGTACCACCAAATAGGTATTTGTCAGATCTGTCTTCCTCGAGTGAGGGAAATTTAGGAAGAGAAGAGGAAAGCGAGACATACAGTAGGTCTAAAAGAGGGAGATCAACTAGAGGTCAAAATATTAGAAGAAAATTATGTAAACGCATGGAATTTTTTCTTGCTGAAGGGGGGTCATGTTCTTATGATGATGAGAGCATAGGTGACATCGAGGTTCCCTTGAGGTACAAACATCTATGGAAACAATGGGTACCCAAAGAACTTCCTCGAATAAACACTAATTTTTGTGTCAACGAAAGGATATATCACATAGCACCATCATCATTACATGGTTTGGGCCTATTTTGCATGGATGGCATAAAAGTCTGTTACAACAAAGTTACTGAATTGATGGAGTATACAAAACCCTATTATAGTTACAAATATTGGATGCAGCTGGTTCGATATACACGAAGTATGCGTAGGTATGCACTGTCAGCAAATTATATACAACTAAAAGATAAGGATTAAAATAAAGGAGTGGCTATGTACATTGACGGAAGGCCAAAAACATTAGGGAATATTGCAGGGTTTATAAACAGTACATGACCTGGGTCAACAAATAAGCAACCCAATTGCATATTCAAGGCACGTGAGGGAAACCGTGTATTCATATATGTGCGATAAAATCAATAACTGCAGGGGAAGAGTTGCTAATTGATTATAATTTGAATCGCATAGATACAAACACAATTACTATGGGGGTGGTACGTACTATATACCATTTTACCCAACCTTCAATTAATGACTCCAATATACCATTTTATTATTATTATTATTTTTCGTAAGTCTATTGGTTTCATTTCGGTAATGTCTTTTTATATTTAATTTTTGTCACAACGGGACATTGATCGTATGGGGAAGGCTCCAGCCCAAAGCATAGATCGCGATGCATCTTCAGGCACTTCTACCCGACAGGTTTACCTCATTGTAATTGTACAAATTAGATACGAGCAAAATGTTTTATTATTATTTTTTTTCATAAGTTTATTGGGTTAATTTCGATAATGTTTTTAATATTCTTATTGCAATCGGCTGATCGAGGAAAGGCACCAGCAGTAGAGGAGAGCATCCATAGGGAGGTGCAATCACTATTATGCGATGATGACATCGCATATTCCGCAAACCCTTTGGATATGATAAGGAAGACCCAAAAAATGCAATGAAGAAATCCTTCAGTTGTTATTCATAGTGCCTCAAACAGATGAGATAAGAGAGAGGGTTAAAATATTGACTGAGAGAGCACAAAATTTGCAAGCTGTCATGAGGTCTTTAATTATAACATAAGTTCATTCATGGTTTTATATTTTGTACTCTTTTATGTCATGAACTAAAATATGTGTTATTTTTACAGGATTTTTTGCGTCCTCATGATGCTACTGGCCATGATTAGGGTACTGCAGGTGCTGCCCGGGGAGTAGGGGTTGGTACAAGCGTCGATCCTGATCTTCCTGCGCATACAACACATCATCCGACCCCATCATCAGTGCCTATATTGTCGACTAAAATGTCGGAAACACATAGCATGCAAACATCGATTAGTGCACCCTCTGGCAACGAACACATGCTAGAACATGCGTTAGGACATGTACCTGGGGATGTAGAGGCCACTAGTACTGGTAATGTTTTAGCAGTATTTCCAGGATCTTCTTGTATTACTAGTACGGGAACATTGTCGGTCACATTTGTGGTGACCGAGGATTTCAATCCCATAAAGATAGAGAAGGTCCTAGGTACTTTAAAATGTTTTAATTATTATTATGTATAATCCAATTGAAATTTACTTATTGATCACTCTTTTTAGACTGATGATCCCATGATCATTTTGCAAGAAATGATGTTCTTTATAAACATCTAAGTGATATTAAATTGGAGATCTTCGAGCCCACCATACGTACACGGTGGAATTCCCAAAATCAAGATTTAAAAGATGAGCTCATTAACCGTTTAGTTGTGTTGTTTGGTGATAAAACATTCAACTGAACCAAGGTCCTTAAGAAAGCTGGTACCTATCTAAAGTATGTGAGGGACCAATATGGGTCACATTTAGAGAAGAACAAAAAGTACGAGCGTCCCCCCATGATTTCAAAGAGGGAGTGGAAGGACTTGGTGTCAGATGGAAAGGATAAGACTGAAAAGAGAAAAGGAAAGACACCACAGGGCCAAGGAAGGTATGTGATACTATCAACAATGTAATTATATATTGATTACCCTTTCTTTTTACACAATCTAACATATTTCAAACTTTTCATAGGCTTCCCAACACATCGAAGGCAACAAAGGCAAGACTAGAAAAACACATGCAACACAAACTTGGCTCTAGTGGTTATATGAAATTATCCGCATGAATTGTTAGTATCAATAAATGAAATATTGCATCCAAATAATAAATTGCAAACAATTTTGGTTTAATCACACCATAGAAGCAAAATTCATCATCTTATGAAAAAATGCAAGGCTCTGAATTCAATAGAGTGCCCACAGAAGAGGACCTGAAGATTCCCTTCCAACAAGGCTATGGATTCGTGATTGAATGCCTAAGACTCTTGACTGGGCAAACACAAGCTTCCACTGCATTCGACACACAGGTAAATAAACTCAATGAAGTTTATTTAAAATTGAATACTTATGCAATCTATTCAATATTAATTTCCACCATAAAGTAATTATGTGCCTATTTTTTTTAAACAGGAAAGCAATGATAATACTGCACATGACGTTGGAATGCAGCTTGGTGAGGGTGGAGCACAACCTGCAGATGAAGGTCATGGTGTGCATCTCAGTACTAAATATATTTATGTGCTATACAAAATGCAGTATGGATTAATACAATTAAACATCTTTAATTGCAATTGGTGTATTAATTAATGTAACCTTTCGTGTTTCAACTTTAGAGCATGTAGAGTGTGATCAACATGTTGAGAATGATCAGGCTAGACAAGATTAGGAACATGATGTGGCCCGATCAGGTGAAGAGGACCACTCTAATGTTCTTTTAAACATATTTAATTGCAATTGGCGTATTAATTAATGTAACCTTTTGTGTTTCAACTCCAGATCAAGATTTAGAGGGTGTTCAACATGTTGAGCATGAGGCTATAAGAAAAGATTGGGAACATGATGTGGCCCCATCAGGTAAAGAGCACCACTCTAATGTTCTTTTAATTAATGAAATACTTGTAATAATAATAATAATAAAACATATCAATTTAACATTTATTTGTTATTGCAGCAGATTCTTGCAGGGCCTCCACGTCGTGAGTACATGACTAGGCGTACATTAAGATCATGACCAGAGGGCAAAACAACTGAAGGGGGGACAAAAGATTTAGAAAACGATAATCCATTTCAACTTTTTTTAGCTTCAAAAAAGAAACAAAAAAAAGTGATTGTAATCATATTATGACAACCATATTTTTGATAATATGGTTAAAACTGAAAGAATGAATGTTATATGTTAATGAATGAATGTGAATATGTTAATGAATGAATGTTATATGTTATTAATGTAGGATGAATGAATGAATGTTATATGTTATTAATGGATGAATGAATGATTAATGTTATATGATTGGGTATGGGGAATTGAGAGTGATGTGAGGGGGGGAGAGGCTAAATGAGCTTCCACCGTCACGTGGTTGGCCCTGTTAAGTAGAGAATATTAAACTATTCTCGAAACAAAGAGAAGCTCAATAAGCTAATGCACTCTTCAATATAAGAAATGCATCGTTTGAAGCATCAAACCAATGTGCAAAGATGCAAGTGCTAACTTTTCACTATGGTGGCAAAAAAATGATTCTTTATACCCTGATGCCTTCATTTTCCAAGCCAATTTCTCCTACTTTGCATAAGATAAATTTGGTTTGTCTTTGATACTTAAAAATAGTTTGTAAAAATAATATTTTTATCTTGTGCAGGTTGCATTACCACTAGATATTGGAAAATTATTTGTGGGATATGGGGTTGGCCTTACTTCCTATACAGTATGTATCCTTTCTATATAAGATTTTAGGGCTGATGTATATCCTATGAATATATGGGTGAATCAACGTTAGTATTTATATAATATAGTTAACCATGACTCATTTTTATAGCATATATATAGCATTTTGAGGAATGAAAAAGGTTGATTATGCTTGCTTTTTGGAATTGCTTTTAATTCCATTATTTTTAAATACTTGGATAGGTTCCTATCTACATAGTTGAAATAACTCCCAAGAACTTGAGAGGAGCACTCACAAATACAAATCAGGTCAGACTCTTTAATCTGCCTTATCCTTTTGTCAGTAGATAGGTAAGAACATGATTAAAATAGATAGAATTATATCAGTTAAAAGTTAGAAGAAGCATCATTGCACTTCATTATGCTCAAAAGAAAGTACTCCTATCTGCAAATCTGAGTTTCATTGTTGACTCCTCTAATAGTTGTCGATAACTACTCGTATACTAATAGTATACCTTCTTGGAATGTTGGTGACATGGCACAAACTTGCTATTATAGGTAATAAAATCCATTAAGATACCACTTGACATGTTTTCATCAAATAAAACATCACAATAAGCAATAAATGTTCTCCATCCAGGCTGAAGTCTAGTAAAAATCACAATATATATAGGTTTAGTATCATGAATACATCAAAATTGTATTTTTGCATGTGAGGAAACTCAACATTGGTCCACTTATATCTGGAATGAATGGTCTTTGCAAGACTTATCCCATGTTCTATTTTGGTCTTGGGTCTCTTCTTTATTCTAGAGTCCCCCAGGTGGTTGGTGAGTAGCTTTTTCAATTGGTAATTTCATCATGTTCTATGGTTAATGTACATTGGCAGTAATTCTAGAAGCAGAGAGCAGTGCAAAAAATTAGATTTTAGACATGTTACATGCTTATTGGCTTGAAACTCTATAATATGTAGGCAATTAAAAGAGTGAGTGAAATTATGGGAACCTAATCCAAACAAAGCTCAATTCCAGTTGATGGGTTTAATTTACAGTATCCATTTTACATTCCCAATAATTCACTTGCAGGAAAAGGTAGGACGGGAGAAAGAGTTTAAAGTAGCATGCAAGCCCTTCAAGGAAAAGATTGTGATGTTTCTGTTGAGGCAGCTGAAATCAAGGTCTTTATTTCTACCTTGGATCATACATATATGATTTCTATTTATCTATGAGCAGAGAAAATCATGAATACAAAAATACTAAATCTTGAGTTCAACTAACTGTCCTTGGAGAAAACTTACATATTGATTGATTTTATAAAAGTTAGTGATCTAGGAAGAACGTTATAATCTAATTTTGTTGATTTTGATTTAGCTATGTGACAGTTAGGGTTAGTAAGTTGTGATACCACAAATGCCATGACTTCCTTTCAAGAGGTTATGTTTCCTTATATTGGGTGGTGTCTTCACCAATGAGTACTAATCCTTAATACCTGCTATTATATTCTCCCTATTTGTCTTATGTGAATTGATTTTCATTAAATAAATGATGGTAAATTCTCCCGACCTAGGTGCTAATTAATTCAACCCCAGTTTAGTAATATTCATTTTCAGAAAAGTGATTCCTTAATCTAAGTCATTTATTGAATTTCCTTACCTACACAACTTAAAGCTCTTCACATCATAAGGAAGTTCAAACATGCATCGACTATGATAGAGCTCTCATATAAATATTCTTCTAATGATTCTTATATCCTCTTCATCATTTTCGAATGAATAATGAATGTCCTTAACTACAAAAACATAGCACAAAAATATGCACAAATAATAGGTCAATAATAGGAATTACAAAATTTGTTCAATTGTATGTAATAACATACATTTGAATGAATATTTTTTTTAAAAAAAACATCAAACATTCGTCGCAATGTTGATGAACATCTTCCGATGAACTATAAAACTTTTGACGAAGTTGCTATACATGCAATGATATTTTCGTCGCACGTTGGACGATATTTTTGTCGCATGTACAACAATTTCATTAGATGTTTTATAGTTTGTCACAAGATGTTTGTCGAAATGGCGACGAATGTTTAATGTTATTTCAACGCTTTCGAAGATGCAATTCACATTGTGTTGTGGTTATTTTTCGTCGCTAGATGAACAAAGTTTCTGTCAATTTTTTGGCGAACACTGGTTCCATTTTCCGTAGCAATGACTGACGATGTTGGGTCGTGGTTACGACATATAAAAGTTTGTCGAAAAAGCAACAAAAAAATAGCGACAAAATTTATATGGTTGTTTCGTCAGTATTTCAACAATATTTTGTCAATATTTCGACAAACATTCGTCAAAATTTGGAGTCAAATACAGTAGTGACTTCACAAATTCGCACTTCACACCTCTGTAATTCACATCACACACACTACACACAATCCTCCATCAACACAACACTTATTTATGCCTTCTTCAACCTTTAAAATATTCTCCAAGGTCAACTATGCACCTCAACCATGCAAATTCAAATTAGGTTGACACCAAACATTCCCACGATGGAGAGGAATGAAGGTGGACCACATCACACCTTAACTTGTACCTAAATCCACTCATACACACCACACCACACTTCCACAATCACCAAAGAAAATCCACAATTATTGTAAACACCCAAGGTTGACCGAACTTGTGTAAACACCATCAAAAATTTAAGTACATGCTTCCTTTGATCCAAAGATGACTCGCAAACAATGAATATCACTTGAACATAATCTATAATATTCCACAAACACCCTAAAATCTATCAAATTCCTTCACAATAATTTTCACCTAAAGAAAAAACTCATCCTGCACACCTAGATAATCTTCCACACATTGTAACACAAGAAATTAACTTGCGGAGCACCAAAACACGAATTTTTTTGACTAAAAGTAGATATGGACCTTATCAACACACTTACAAAACCTCAAGACCATAAATCAAATTGTGAAGAAATGTGGAGCAAAGCCACTTCTTCCAAACAACATTGCAACACAATTCACATACTAGTGAACACATCATTCTTTATACAATGATCTAGACCAAGAAATTATGGATATAACATCTATGAATACCTTTGATCAACATATCTAAACCACACAAATAGATGTTCAACACAGAAGAAATGTGGAGCAAAACTAGAACACCACTCTATATGTTAGAATACCTCTGTAACACACTATTTCCTCTTTTATTAAGATTTTCTCAAAAGAACTTGGAAATCAAGCACCAGAAACATATTCTCATCATCTTCAACATTTCCTCATCATCACCAAACCAAATACAACACATCAACTTAGCCAAATAATATCCACATTTATAGAAGCTCATCAAAGAAACACTAGAGGTTGACACCAATAACACTTAAGTAATGACAACATAATGAAACTAATCAAAGCATTGCAACTTCTCAACCATCTCCAATTGAACATATTGAAATCAATGACAACATCGACTACTCATAATTGTAATAGTATATGTGATGTAATTATTTTCTCCATACCCCCTTCTCCACATTGATGGAGCTTGTGAAATTCTTCAGGATTTCAGCTTAATTCCTATGAGTCTGGTTCCCCATGCAAAACCCTTTTCCCCAAGTGAGTAGGGTTTTAATCAGAAAATGTTCCAATGTTCTATTTTCGTGTTGACCCGTTCAGTTAGTCATCACGCTCTTAAGTGAATTTTTGAGCCTCTAGCCACGTTTGTTCACCGGCCCCATGTGTCTTAGCAACCGGTTATCTTTTTCTGCCAGCCAGGGTTTTCCTAAGCCGGGTTACAGAAAATGTTAAGTTTGATGACTTAAGGGTTAAGTCATTTACCCCATGGTCATGCCACCATCAGGTGACCCAGTCTTGTCCATTTAATGCTACTATCATATGTTGTGTAGCTTGCAAGATCCGTTGATTACTAATGAAATATGAACCGTACCTCGCCAGCTCACGAGAGTAAGGTGCACGCCAGATAAAAGTAGTGAGGTTAGTGAAAAGCTAACACGTGTCCCAAGTCTGGTGCAGGACCCACTTCCCACTACCGATCTCATGCCCCGACACTTTCAACAAGCGGTCGAGATCACCCGGGCGGAACAATCTTCACTATTCCTCGTTGGCTCGCTGAATGAAGATGAGCGGAGATTAAACCCAGTGAAATATCGACACCTATCCCTCACTTGCTCAGAGAGTGGAGCCCACAGGCAGTGATGGTGTCATCCGACACAGAGGGAAGTGATTGGATGAAAGCACATCAATGAGGCACCATTGGAATTCAAAGAGAGTCAAACGAGAGCTAACCGTTCGATCGTCCATCAGGGCAAAAGATCAACAGATCTCATTCAAAATAGTAGGTGACACCAGATGGTTGATTCTGCTTTGCACGACAAGCTTGTATTAATGGCTTATGCTCTACAGAGCGATCGAGTTGATCTCAACTCATGCCAAGAGGAAAATGTAGACAATCATGAAGAATAATTAATTGATTTCCATGCAAATGGGAATCAAACCGTGCCAGTATGTCTGCCAACGGGATACAAAAATTATACATGTGATGAATATTAAGCGTGAATGCCATTGTTTCACCTGATAAATATAATAGTGGTGGGTGTAATTTGCTTCATTTCCATTTAGCAGTTAAACGTTTCCTGGTGTGAACAATTATTAAGAGGAAAGATGGATAAACCAGTCAGAAGGTCTGTTCGCCTAAATGCCGGAGGAATGGATATACCAGAGGCCACTCAAAGGCGTAGATTTGCACCTACCAAATGTAGTTAGAGACTGCAGTTCAACGATGATGCTGGGAAGGGAGCAAAGGACAAAGGAAAAGGCCTGGCACAATCATTCACCAGCTCGAGGCAGAAGATAAGATATGGACGCGACTCCTATGGGCATCAACATATGCCCATCAACTTGATGAGCAACTCCTCTGAAAGTGGCAGCAAGACTGAATCATCTTATGGTCGATATTTGGTCCTGTTGAATCATAATTTTCCCTCCGACGAGGAGGTGATTTTTGTGCCACCGTTGGAAGTCAGGACATCCAGTGGGCAGCCTAGAACAATGCTTGGTAATGAGAAGAAAGTTGAGGAAGCTAAGGTCTTCTCCCTTCCTCTAGCCACGATGAGGAGTGGTTGTGTCTATCGTGGCAGTGCTCTGGTGATTCGACATGGGTCGTGTGCTTGTGTGGCATCTTGTTCGTTCGGTTCATGGTGCTCGGGTGGCAGGGGATGTTTTGGTGGCTCTTTGTACTTTCTTCCCTGATGGCGGTTATGGCTTTGGTTTGTCTCTTTTTGGCTTGTCTCTGTAATTTCAGCATGAGGGTTTTGAAATGTATATCAAATTCTGCTAAAATTTGTGTGAAATTATAATTTTGTATTGTAACTGCATTCAGGACCGAGGCTTGTTGCTCCCTATCAGTATAAAGGGAATTCAAGACTCGAATGCAGAGGAGGATCAGAGAGAAGAAAATTATTATCAGGAGAAAATAAAGAAAAGAAGAGAGTAGATAGAGAATATCAGGCTAGGTTTAGGTCATACATAATGTGAATATAGTGAAAGGAATAGAAAAGTATGCCTGGGTTAGGCTATTTTGGATGAATATACGCATAATCTCTTAAATTGTTGTATAGATCTGATCTATGAACATAAATCAAAATTTACTTATGTGGGTTTTGAGTAAATTTGGGATGGAATTGTCAATAGCATTTTCATTCCTCTTTTGAGTTTCAATTCAAATGTATATCTCTATTTGTGCCTTGATTCAAGTAATCAATTAAATGCTTAACTAAGAGGTATGGATTTACAATTATCTGCTTAGGATGTGATAAGAAGTTGTGCATTATAAGGTCTTAATTCTCATAGTACAAAGTTGTTATGAAGATATTATTTCTTTAAGAATTTGAGATCACTTTTGTATTATTGATAATATGCATATGACTCCATAGCTCAATTGCAGAAGGCACTAATCTATTTCCTTGAGATATTTTCCTAATGGGTTAATCAAATTATTTTATGGTGGCCAACCTAGAGGCAGAACTTCAAGAAATCATTTGAAACTTCCAAAATCTTTACATAAATCTTATATTCATTTGTCATAAGCGTGGGCATTTACTGAAATAGTAGCAAATTACTTAGGAACTAGCCAATTCCATAGTATGTTTTGCATTTTTACCTTTTAGTTGAAATGATATGTGAAACGATGTATTTCACCAAGTGAATCTTGGGTGAACATCGATAGAAATACCCTCCTTGTCCCCACAAAGCCTAAAGTGTAGAAGATCTTAGTTTATCACTAGATCTTGTCAGTTGGCCAGTCATTTTCAAGAGTTTTGAGTATAGAAAATGGCAATTCCTTAGAGATTCCTTTAGGTGCACTGGAAAAAGCACCAACACACATTTCCTTATCACCTTTTATATCTACATATCCTTATGCCTCTTCATGAAGAGAGGCATCTTTTTGAAAAGAGATAACCTCTTAAAAAGGCATGACCTTTTATTAAGAGGTGATTGTTGTCCTTTTAGTCATTTTTCTTTATAACCATTGCCTTAATTCTTATTTCAATCGTTGTATTTTCTAATCTAAACTCAAACCTTTAAAAAAAATTATATTATGAATCACTTCCTTTAACAATTCCTTATGAAGCGTTGCCTTTATAAAATTAGTTATTGTTGCCTTCATAAAATTAGTCATCCCTGCCTCTTTATTAGTTTAATTGTTGTTTCAATATTTCTTTAAGAGATTATTGTATACTACCTTTTTAATATTTTTCTTTTTCTTTATTTTGTTTTATATGATTTTTTCTTTTCCTTATGAAACTTTATTGCTTCTCCATGTATTAATTTAATTGCTACTTTTAGTAAAGGTTAATCTTTATTTATTTAACTCGTTTTTTCACTCTTAAATAAATTTGTTGCTTCATTTATATGTTTATATTAAATATTAAACATATAAAATATTTTTTGGCCACTATAAATATTTCTTTATATTAAATATTAAACTCCCAAATGCTCATCTCTCATTTAATATCTTGGGCGATTATCTTAGTTAAATATATGTTTTATCCTTGGAGGTCTTCAATCTACTTCTTGAAATGATTAGTGGCCTTTGACCTTCATATGATTGTGTCCATACACCTTTGAAATCAATGACAAACTCTTACTTTGAAATTCTCATCCAACAATCTTGACAAACTCTTTGACTTCAACAATCTTGTTCATGCACCTTGACAACATATTCCATTGATCTCCAAATTAAACACTTGGGCATCAATTACAATCTTGTACACCTTTGACATCAATGACAACATTTTTAGATTTACCTTTGATATCAATGAAAACATTTTCAACAATCTCCCCCTTTGTCATTTATGGCAATACAAACATAATTCTCTCCTTTTGTATTGCTCCCCCTTACTATATCTCTCCCCCTTTGACATCAATGACAAAGGGATGTTTATAAAACATTTATCCATAAATGGATCATGGGAAACATCTAATCATATTATTTAATACTCACATCCAATATATTAGGGATATAGTTCTCCCCCTATTGAAGATTCTCTAATGCTCCCCCTTGCTCTAATATTCCTCTTTCTCTAACTCTCCACCCTTTGTTTCTATGATATTTGGGTGACATGCTTCCTCTATAGTTGTCCAAGAGAAGTTGGATAATTTCATTTTCTAAAATCAATGATAATGGGATGCTCATAACTTTCATTAGGAATGTACAACAATTGATCTATCCTTGAATTGTCTTCTCCATAAAGCTTTAAAAGTTATTGTAATGATTAGCTCCCCTTGAATTCGTGCTTCTTTTCAAATTTCTACATGAGGTGCAGTTTGCACAAGCATGGATTCTTCCTTCTTCTCATTATTTTGCTCTCAAAAGGTAACTCCTCTTTTCACTTCCTTGTTCTCCCTTTTTAATACCTTCTATAGATTATAAATATTCTCTCTTGATACTACATGTTCATATTGAAGCTTTCCTCTTTTATTACCTTCAAGGCAATATACTCTTCTCTATTGTTATACTAGATTTGAATGACACTTTAACTCTCTATTCTCTCAAATCTTCAATCTCATGGAGACACTTGTAAATGCCATCTTTATGTGCATGGGTTAAAGGTATGCAATATTTCATCATCTAGGACCTTGAATATTTCCCACAATTATGTAGATGCCAATTCATTACTTTCCCTTCATACCAATCTATTGAACAATTGGATTCTTCTCTTCAATTTCTGTGATACTTCGTCTTTTGAATTATCTTCTCCATGGGGCTGAATAATAATGTCATAATTAGCTCCCCTTGAAATTATGTTTTGGTGCAGGAGAACCTACACCACAACATCAATTTTTGATCATTTGAATGATTAGTAGGGTGGTCAGTTGGTAAGTATTAGTATTTTGAGGCATTTTGTCTTTAATAAGGTCTAACAATACCATCAAGCATGAATTAGGATGAGTTTTTATGTTTTGGAGTCAAAATATGTAAACTTGCAACCTTGCTTCAAAAGTTGTCATGTAGCCTTTGAAGGAAAAATATTTGAATTTGTATGTGGATATGCAAGGTTGATGTTTTAATTTTTTAATAAGGCTATTTTAAAGCCATTTGAGTGATCTTTGAGGTCTTAGGTGATAGGGATCAAAGTTGCTTCAAAAAATGCAAAATTGTGAAAAATTGCCATGTTGTCATTTGTTGTAATTTCACTATTAAGGATGTAATCACACTTTCCAACGGTTTCCTCCTTCAAAAATCAGTTGAGGGTCATTGGTAATGATGTGTAAAAGTTTAAATAGCCTCCTTTTGGTCGAGGCAGGTTGTTGGATGAAGTTTTGAAGCATTAAATATAATACAAAAAATCTAATTTTCTTTTTTTTTTAGCGTTTTTCACTATTCCCGTGCTTGGTACAGTCTGATACATCATTGTACGGGCTCCCAATTAAAATGGTTTAAAAGAGGGAAGAGTATAATTTATTTTGGTGGTGATTTGGCTTGTTTTCATCAAGTATTGAGTAAGTTACATCAATTTTAGTGAAAGTGGGTCTGAAACCTTGCAAAACAAGGGTTTGGTCACCAAAATGGATGTAGCTCCCATTTCCACCGTGGGAAAAATCTGAAACTTGGTGTATTGGTAGATTTAGGACTCCTTTACATGCTGAAATTTGTTTTAGATTGAAAAATGGAGGTTTGCAAAAGTTATGTGATGCCCTAGGTCTGGTTTTTGCTTTGTACAGTCTAAAATGTGATCATTTGAATACATTGTTTGTTGTTTTCTGAGTACTTGAGGAAATAGAATGGATGAAAAGCATGGAAAAGGTCTTGGGGAATCTATTGGAGTCTTTTAAAGGCATTAGGGGTGTTGGGGTGTGCCTTGACAAGCTGAAAGCTTCCTTGTACAGACCTAGTTAAGCCTTGTTTATGGCTTGTAAATCAATCTTTTGATACATTTGTTTTGGGTGTTTGATCCTGTGCTTTTGGGAACTTGTGGAGGATGGTGTTAGGAGTCTAAAACCATGTTTCATGGTCGGATTAATGCTTTTAATCAATTTTTTTTTTGACTGTCCTATTGGTGAATGTTACAAAGTTGCATGGGCTTGTTTGGAAGCGATGGGAGAGTGAGTGTTTTTGTGTGCAAAATCTATTTGTATGATCATGATTTGTCATGTTGGGAGTATTGAAATCATCCCCAAGTCCTATAGTGATGTATGGATGAGAGATTCATGTTGGTGATTAAGTTTCTTTGTTGAAAGGAATAGTGAAAAGATGTGTGCACAAAGAGTGTTTGAGATAAATTTTTGAGAAAAGGTGTTGCTTCCCCTGCCACTCTGCATCATAGTGGTATTAGAGCAAGGAATAGATTTTGTTTGCATTTTTTAGGTTGAAGAAGAAGTGAAGAGATTTCAAAGATGCCTCCAAAGAAGAATGATATGGCTAAAGAGATGAAGGAGATGAAGGAAAGACAAGCTAAGGAACTCAGAGAGTTGGAAGAAAGGATCATAGCCTTGGAGACAAACAAAAGAAGGGATGTTGAAGAGAGTGAGACAAAAGAAGAGGAAGATGAGGAGTTTGAAGATGTGAAAGAAGAGCTTAATCCAGAGGATCAAAGAATTGCAAATTTGTTGAATTAGGCAGTGAAGAGTGCCAAGCCTAAGGTAAAACTTGATGTTCCTAAGTATGGTGGTAGTTTAAATGATGAAGAATTACTTGATTGGATTGATGCATTAGATAACCATTTTGAATGTGATGAGGTTCCTGAGGAACAGAGGGTAAAGATTGCAAAGACTAAGTTGCAGGGCCATGCTTTGGTATGGTGGGATTACTTTCAGTCTGAGAGGAGAAAACAAGGCAAGTCTAAGATCACATCATGGGACAAGATGATATCAAAACTCAAAGGTAGATTCTTACCCAAGGATTATTAGGTTCAAATGTTTAAGAAATTGCAAATCTTAAGACAAAAATAAATGGATATTAATTCTTATACTGGGGAGTTTTATAAATATAGTCTAAGGTCTAGTCATCATGAGAATGAAGATGAAAAAGTTGCTAGATATATTGGTGGTTTGAGGCTTAATATACAGGATGAATTGGTTTTGGCTAACCCTAAGAGTGTAGAGGATTGTTATCAAATGGCAATCAGGGTGGAGGAGAAGCTTAAAAGGAGACAAGAGAAAGAAGTAAGAGGAAGAGGTGGTCCTAATGCAAGAGGAAGAGGAATACCTTCTACATCAAGCAAAGGTAAAGATCACAATGATTCTAGAGGTGGTTTTGGTTTTAGAGGTAGAGGAAGGTTTGGTATTGGTAGAGGTTCTAATGATTTTGCAGGAAGGTGCTACACATGTAATGAGTTTGGTCATCCTTAATGGAAATATCCTGAGATGGTTGGTAGTTCATCAAGTGGAGACAAGAAGATTGATAGGAGAGTACAGTTGGTTCAGGAAGAGGAATGTGAAATTCATTGTTCCACAAGTAAGAATGTAGATCCTGAAGTAGGGGAAATGTTGATGGTGAGAAAAATAATCTTGAAGGCAGCAAAAGAGGAAGAACCTTTGCATAGGAAAAGTCTCTTCAAGAAAAATTGTAAGTGCAAGGACAAGGTATGTAGAGTGGTCATTGATTCTAGCTCAACTGAAAACATGGTGTCATGTGAAATGGTCAACAAGTTAGGATTGAACAAGATTCCTCATGAATGTCCCTATAAGATCTCATGGTTGAATGATGATCAATCTTTGTTGGTAAGTGAAAAGGCTATTGTGGATTTTCAAATTGGTGGTTATCATGATAGTGTTTTGTGTGATGTCCTTCCAATGGATTGTTGTCATCTCCTATTAGGAAGACCTTGGCAATATGACAAAAGAGCTTTGTATGATGGTAGGAAAAATACTTACACCATAGTTAAAGATGGTCATTCTTTTGTGTTGACTCCTCTTGTAGAAGATGTTAAAGGTAAGGAAAAGGTAATAATGTGTGGCAAGAAGGAACCTATAAATGTGATAAAGGAAAACAAATATTTTGATCATGTAATCAGTTCTAGGACGAAAAATGCAGGGATAGCTAATGAAAGGGTAAACACAGGGATAAGGAGTGCTTTGACAATGAACATGAAGGACAGTGTGTTAGTAGGAACCATAGAGTGCCCTGTGGTTCTGAATAAACTTGAGAAACAGGTACAATTTGTAGGAAATACAGTACCTAAGTCTGATTTGACAGTTACAAAACAACTTGATGAGGCAGTGAGTGAAAGACGAGAAAAATAGGGCATAAAAGATAGTTGCAAGCATGAAGGTGACAAAGGAAAGAAGAAATATCATAGAGTTACTAATCCTTTTTTGTATGTAGGTGCAAAACACAGTAAACAATCCAATCTTAGTCAGGGAAAAGATAAAAGACTGTTTGCAAGTCTGAGAACAGAGGAGATGAAAAATGCTTATGTGAACACATTCCAAGGTGATAGAAGTGCAGGGCAGATTGCACAACTAGTGTACATGAACTAGTGGAGTGGATTGGTGAACCAATGGAGTCTTCATGAAGCTTGGAGACGGTGGATTCAAGGACAACTCATGAGGCATGAGTATTTTCTAGGGGGGGTGTATGGTGTAGGAGCACCTACACCACAACATCAATTTTTTATCATTTGAATGATTAGTAGGGTGGTCAGTTGGTAAGTATTAGTATTTTGAGGTATTTTTTCTTTAATAAGGTCTAACAAGGCCATCAAGCATGAATTAGGATGAGTCTTTATGTTTTGGAGTCAAAATATGTAAACTTGCAACCTTGCTTCAAAAGTTGTCATGTAGCCTTTGAAGGAAAAATATTTGAATTTGTATGTAGATATGCAAGGTTGATGTTTTAATTTTTTAATAAGGCTATTTTAAATCCACTTGAGTGATTTTTGAGGTCTTAGGTGATAGGGATCAAAGTTGCTTCAAAAAATGCAAAATTGTGAAAAATTGTCATGTTGTCATTTGTTGTAATTTCACTATTAAGGATGTAATCACACTTTCCAACGGTTCCATCCTTCAAAAATCAGTTGAGGGTCATTGGTAATGATGTGTACAAGTTTAAATAGCCTCCTTTTGGTCGAGGTAGGCTGTTGGATGAAGTTTTGAAGCATTAAATATAATAAAAAAACTTTATTTTTCTGTTTTTTCAGCATTTTTTGCTGTTCCCGTGCTTGGTATGGTTTGATACATCATTGTACAGGCTCAAAATTAGCATGGTTTGAAAGAGGGAAGATTCTAATTTCTTTTGGTGGTGATTTGACTCATTTTCATCAAGTATTGAGTAAGTTACATCAATTTTAGTGAAAGTGTGTCTGAAACCTTGCAAAACAAGGGTTTGGTCACCAAAATGAATGTAACTCCCATTTCCACCGTGGGAAAAATCTGAAACTTGGTGGATTGGTAGATTTATGACTCCTTTACATGCTTAAATTTGTTTCAAATTGAAAAATAGAGGTTTGCAAAAGTTATGTGATGCCCTAGGTCTGGTTTTTGCTTTGTACAATCTAAAATGTGATAATTTGAATACATTATTTGTTGTTTTTTGAGTACTTGAGGAAATAGAATGGATGAAAAGCATGGAACGGGTCTTGGGGAATCTATTGGAGTCTTTTAAAGGCATTAGGGGTGTTGGGGTGCGCCTTGACAAGTTGAAAGCTTCCTTGTACAGGCCTAGTTAAGCCTTGTTTATGGCTTGTAAATCAATCTTTTGATATATTTGTTTTGGGTGTTTGATCCTGTGCTTTTTGGAACTTGTGGAGGATGGTGTTAGGAGTCTAAAACCATGTTTCATGGTCTGTTTAATACTTTTAATCATATTTTATTTTGACTGTCCTATTGGTGAATGTTACAAAGTTGCATGGGCTTGTTTGGAAGCGATGGGAGAGTGAGTGTTTTTGTGTGCAAAATCTGTTTGTATGATCATGATTTGTCATGTTGGGAGTATTGAAATCATACCCAAGTCCTATAGTGATGTATGGATGAGAGATTCATGTTGGTGATTAAGTTGCTTTGTTGAAAAGAATAGTGAAAAGATGTGTGCACATAGAGTGTTTGAGATAAATTTTTGAGAAAAGATGTTGCTTCCCCTGCCACTCTGCATCATGTTTCTCCTTATGGATTGGGAGATATCTCTTATGCATGTAATGAAATTCACACTACCATAGATTTATCCTTCTCATTGTCTTGTTCTTGTTTCCTTCTCCAAAATTTCATAGAATTTCTTTTTTTTTTTGGTCATGGTATCTTCCATCTTGTGTTGTCTAGGTGATTTCACAAAGCTACTTCTACAATATCGTGCAATATGTCCATAGTTATTTCATTTGTAGCATACAACACTATAAATTTCACTAAAGGAACATATGAATTATAGTTTCTACCTATCCATCCATAAAAATTTCTATGTTCCATCCATCATTATATCTCAAGTGTTCTACAATCTTTTACCTTGTGACCAAAATGATTACATCAATAACAATAGTCGTAGAAAGAATGTTGGAACTTGGATGTATGCACTTGGATTGGAGGAAAGGACTTCTTAAGATTGTCTTTGTTAGGTTTAGGAAGAGTTTTTGTCTTCTTGCTACCTTCATTTCTGATAGAGCTTTTGAAAGTATCTTCGTGGATTTTTGTCTTTCCCTCATTTTTCTTCTTATGATTCTCTTTGGAAGATTTCTTGAATGTTTGATTTTCTTTATAGCCAAGTCATGTTTTATTTGATGGTGACCTTTTCCCATTAATGGTGTCATCTAGGATTTTGACGCTCTTTTCAAACTTGATACTTATGTTCAATTTGGTGGTTGTCTTCTCCAATTATTTCCTCACAAAATAATTTCACATTCTAACCTTTCATAACTTTCTTCCTTTGCTATCAATTCAATTTTTCCATCTTCTTGAGTTCTTTTCTCTTCTTCAATTTGGATTTTTAAATTGATAATTGTTTTCTATGGTTCCTTTATTTGATTTTTCAAATCAATGATCACCTTTTCAAATTCTTCTTGTATTTTGGCCTTTGATTCACACTCTTCTTGATATAGCAACTTGTACTTTGAATTCTTCTTTCTAAGTCTCTCAATTTATTTTATAGCATGATAGAGTTCTTCCTCAAAGTTATCTTCATCATCATATTCATTATTAGATTTAGTTTTATCTTCCTCATGTGAGTGCTTGTTTTCTTTATCATTTTCAAATGCCATAAAAAACATCTCTTCTCTATAGCTGTCCCAATCACTTTCATTGGATGAGCTATCATCTCTATAAGCATAAATAATCTTCTTGTAATCATAGGATTTCTTTTTCTTATTGGTTTTATCATGCTTATAACCATTTTTGTTTCCTTTCTTTGTATAAAGCTCTTCTTCTTCATCACTATCGCTTTCTTTCAAATATGGGCATCTTAACAAAGTGTTCTACTTTTCCACAATTGAAACATTTAAATGGAAATTTTCCCTTATCATTTCTATTTTTTAACTTCCATACAAAATAATATTCCTCCTTTTCCATTTCTTCCTCAAAACTCTCACTTGGCATATGTTCTTTCTTCTTTGACCTTTTTGTGGCTTTGAAGGTTGCTTCCTTTTTATATGTATTTTCCTTTTTAGTCCTCATCTCATATGCAGTGAGAATTCCATGTAGTTCATCCATGGTTAATATATTCAAATCCATCTCTTCTATAGTATAAATTTTAGCATCAAATCTTAAGGGGAGAGATCTTAATTTTTTTTGTACTACTGTTGATTCTTCTATTTTTTCACCAAGACCCTTTAACATATTGACCATCTCATCCACTCAAAGCAGATAGGCAACAATATTTTCTTTATCCATTATCTTTAGACTCTCAAATTCTTGTCGATGGGTTTGAAGTTTTGCTTTCTATAATTTATTGTCTCCTTCATAAATATTTTTTAATTTATCCAATACATCCTTAGCATATTTTCAATGCATTATTTTCACAAGTTTTAATTCTATTAATCCACACAAGATTGAATTTGTGGCTTTAGAATTGTTTTCACTTGCCTTCTTTCCTGTTGAATTTGTTGGGGGAGTTGATGGAGCTTTATATCCATTTACCACTAATTGCCAAATTTTAAATCCCGTAGCATTTAAATAAGTTTCCATCCTTAAGCTCCAAAAGGCGTAATTTGTCCCATCAAACAATGGAGCCTTATTAGAAGATAATCCTTCTTGTCCACCCATGTGTGCTCTTTTAGATCTACCTTCTAGTTTGTTAGACTAATTCTGAAGGAACTAGCTCTGATACCAATTGATGAGAACAAGATTATACTGAGAGGGGGGTGAATCAGTATAATGTAACTTTTTACCAATTTAAAACTTTATCAATCATAGTAACATCATTTACTTAACATCAATAATTATGCACATGAGAAGAACACAATAACACGATATTTTTAAGTGGAAACCCTTACAAGAGAAAACCTCGACAAAATATTGCTTTGATATAGATCTCATTTACAAACTTTGTAGGCACCAACCTCAATAATTTTCTTCTCCAATCTGCTATAATATTGATCATAAATCTGCCATAAAATTGATTACAATCTCCTCATACAATCTACATTATAAATGATGTTTCATCATCCACTTATAATCCTCTTCAAATTTGTATGTTCTCTTTTAAAATTTTGCCTTTTATCTAATGATAATAATTCTTCTATAATTTATTCATACAAATATGCCTTGAATTTTATATCTCTCTCATAAATATACCTTGATCATATATATCTTCCTCATTAATTTCCTTGTGATTGAATAATAGATCTTCACATAACACACTAATATATTCTTCACAAATTTATTGGTGTATATGTGATGTAACTTATTTTCTCCACACCCCCTTCTCCACATTTCCTTATCACCTTTTATCTCTACATATCCTTATGCCTCTTCATGAAGAGAGGCATCTCTTTGAAAAGAGATAACCTCTTTAAAATGCATGACTTTTTGTTAAGAGGTGATTGTTGTCCTTTTAATCATTTGTCTTTATAGCCATCTTTTTAATTATTATTTCAATCACCACCTTTTCTAAACTAAATTATAACATGAATTGTTTCCTTTAGCAATTCCTTATGGAGCGTTGCTTTTATAAAATTAGTTATTGTTGCCTTCATAAATTAGTCATCATTGCCTCTTTATTAGTTTAATTGTGGTTTCAATATTTCTTTAAGAGATCATTGTATACTACCTTTTTAATGTTTGTATTTTTCTTTATTTTGTCATATACGATTTTGTCTTTTCCTTATGAAACTTTATCGTTGTTCCATATATTAATTTAATCACTATTTTTAATAAATGTTACTCTTTATTTAGTTAATTCTCTTTTTTTTACTCTTAAATAATTTTGTTGCTTCTTTTATTTGTTTATATTAAATATTAAACATATAAAATATTTTTCGGCCACTATAACTATTTTCTTTTATTAAATATTAAACTTTCAAATGTTCATCTCATTTAATATCTTGGGCGATTATCTTACTTAAATATATATTTTTTCCTTGGAGGTCTTCGATCTACTTCTTGGAATGATTAGTAGCCTTTGGCCTTCATACGATTGTGTCCATATGCCCGTGACATCAATGAGAAACTCTTACTTTTATATTCTTGTCCAATAATATTGACAAACTCTTTGACTTCAACAATCTTGTTCATGCACCTTGACAACATATTCCATCAATATCCACATTAAACACCCGGGCATCAATGACAACCTTGTCCACCTTTGACATCAATGACAATATTTCTACACACCTTTGACATCAATGATAACATTTCTATGTACCTTTGACATCAATGAAAACATTTTTATGTACCTTTGACATCAATGACAACATTTCTATGTACCTTTGACATCAATGACATCATTTCCAACAAATTATTCATTTAGTGGATTTTTTTTTATCTTGCAAGTAGATCTTGGTTGCTCCAACAAGTTGGAAGTCTATTCCATGTTTTTCCACACCTATCAATCGTATCTTAAGAATTTAAGTACATAAATTATCAATGAGGTACCAAGATCAAAATGGATTGAGATGAATTAGGTGTCCTTGTGGATAAATACATCCAACATCACTTTCTCTACTCCAAGCATAGTACATTTGAAGATAATATCCCCTTAAGATAGGATTGCATTTGCTTTTCTCACTATGGACTTGCATCATGTAGGTTATAGTGCTTTTGTTGAGTGAGTACTTCATAGGCTATGCTACACATTTTATTATTCCTCATCAATTAATAGAGCTAGGAGATATATAATAAAGTCTTATGGCCTAACTTGTGGTGTGCACCAAATATCCACTAGAAAGTTCCCTACTTTGTGTATTATTATGGTCAAGATTTCTTACTTATGCAAGGTTTTGGTACACTGGTAGACTACCATTGGGAGTTGACATCTTGGTATGGTATGGAACTTTAGGATTGATTATCTTGAGATTGTCTTGTCTTATGTTTTATATTCTTATGAGTGTCTTGTTTATATTATTTTTCTTATACATTGGTCTAGTGCCCATGATTGTTACTTACTGTTTATGTATGTGTTTCTTTTGTGTTTTGTTTGAATATTGTTATATATTGTGTGTATAATCATTTTCTTAGTGTGTGCGCTCTTGTATTCCATATTGATTGTGAGTTGGTTCTATGTAAGAAGGATAAGAGATTGTGTTAGGGTTTTAGGGATACATGCAATATGGCATGCATGTTATTCTACCTTGAGCTAGTTGAAGTTAATTAATACATATAGTAATAAAGGTTGAGTACTCTTATAGATTGGGATGCAAGTAGTAATCATTTGGAAGTTTTGCTTATGGCCTTGAATGCATGAAATTATTTATACTCAATTACTCATGTATTATATAATTTTTCTATGTTGTGGATGATTTGCATTAATTATGTTTATAGATGTATCTAGGCATGAATATGAAAAGAATATAAATAAGATAAACATGATAGAATATTTTGGTTACTTCATGGCTATTGGGATATTAGTTTATCACTTCAAATCAAGCTAATGGTCAAGGAGGAAAGGAATTCCTTTTATGTGTGGGAAATACATTCCCCATATGAAATAGGAGCTTGAAAGGAGTTGTTCATAGTCGTTGGACATTTTATTCTTAGAGTTTACATTACAATGTTATACATATTTGGATATTGTACCACTAGTGTTTATGTGGTGGTTGGGACATGTTGTCTTTCAATATCAATATTTGTATATTGTGGATATTTGATGGGTTGTAGTTGAGACCCTATATATTGTTGGATCATAGATTTATGACTAGCTGAGTTGTTGTAAGTGATCATTGGATATGATTGTATCATATCTTGTATTTGAGATTCCTAAGTGGATGAGTGTGTGACAATTTTGATTTCATGTTTGAAATTATTTAACTTCCATCATTATGGTATTTGACTCTCTAACTCATTGATTCTATCTTAGGTTTATTATCTCTGGAGGTAAACCGCCATTGCATTAATATGAATGAATGAATGAGATTTTAATGACGTCCATGAGACCAAACAGTCTAAGGGACCGAGAGCCAAAATGCTAAGAGATTTCTAGATGAAGAATGAAAAATCCAGGCAACGGAAAGAGAAGAAAGGAAGTCAGCAAAAAGGGCGAATTAGAGGCGTAAGAGAAGGGAGAGAGAATGAAGAAGAGGGATAACTTTTAGAAGTTGCAGAGAGGGAGGGTGCTATTTACAGGTATGACTTGTTTGTTTATCATTGTCGTAAACTTTTAAATATCTGTTAACAAGACTATTTGGTGGTTACCGTGCAACTACTGCATTTCACGAGACCACATTCTATCAAATAGTTCTTATGCTTCGTCTATGGTTTTTTAAATACAAATAGCCAGTATAATGGCACCAAACTGTGAAGAAATATGATGTACAGTGTATAAATTTTGTTAAGGAAAAATTAATAAGTTACCATATGAAGCTGGTTTGACCTCTACTATTCACTATATGTGAAGATACTCTGGCAGCCATTGCATTTACAGCAGCAACAAAATATTAACGCAGCGAAAATTCTCACAAAAATAATCTCATGAACAAATAAATCAAAATAAACATCCTATAAATATAAAATTCATTTCACAGTTCAAACTATATCTATATGAAGAAACAAATAGGAATATGACACTAGATATTACATTAATATCACATATATATATAAACAGCACAAGATAAAACCATATAACCAATGCCTTCACAGATTGGTCTATCAATTAAAAACGTGTTGTATTTGGGCACTAAATAACTGAAATTGCAAAGACACTGATAGTTTTTTCAAGTGAGATCTTCCCAAGTTGTTGTTGATCTCCAAGAAATCACATAGGAGTTAGGGAGTTAGGATATCAATAACATGAGGACATGAGGATTATGTTTTAATTTTAATTCTTTCATGGCATAATTTGTTAGTTGGAGTATGGTTCTTATAGGAGAATATATCTAATATAAATCAAATTACTATACATTAATTGCATAAATTTAGAATTTATAAACTAAAGTCTTTGGCTTTATATGTAATGTGATTAGGTTATTAGTGTACTTTCTTATGATAGATTATTATCTATACATCCTCTTTTATTGATCTTCTCTATGTTATCAAACTATCCGTAGTCAACATACACATCATCCACGACTAAATATTTGAGGTATCCTAGTACAACTATTCCCACGCTATTTCTATTTTCCATATTTTCACATAAAGAACTTGTTCTTCAGTTATGATAGATTGCAAACAATGATTGAGGAAATTAATTAGTATTGACCTTTAACATATTTGTTCTTCTAGATCCTCCAACCATTGCATGATACCACAACTCTTAAAAGGGAGATTTTGAAATAGATTGTGTCTTTCTATGCTTTAGTTAAGAATGATTTAACTCAATGTGCCTTAATTGATAATTATTCTAATTACTAATACCACATCATTATTCACTTGATAAGTTAACAACTAGATTTTCATTAAATATCTCTCTCTCTCTCTCTCTCCCTCCCTCCCTCCTTCCTTTAAACAAAAGTTCCATTTGTATAGGTGGTTTTTATAATCCATGCAATTACCCATATTGTACACCTCTACTAAAATATTTCTCTATGTACACCATTTTTATAGCCTAATTCTCCTATCACTCCCTCACCATTTGTTTTCTATCATTATTTTGCATATTGCACTCACCACATTCAATCCACTTAGGAAGCAAACTCTAAGATATTTTTATAGGTTTGGTTGAGGTTGAAATTTTCATCCTAAGGGATTGAATGAGGCATTATCCCATATTTAAAATACCTAATTTTCCTCTTTGGATCTTCATATTGACATACCAATTTATAAATGACACTTTATAAGATTTTGCAAATATATATAGGTTAATAAAAATTAGATCAACAACATCTGAATATTTTATGATCATAAAATAGAATGATGAGAGAAGTTAAGAGGATGTTAGTCTCCCATTATCAAAATCCAATGTTCTATAGTGATAACTTTAAGAAACTCCCCTCAAGAAAAGATATAAAATCCTAGCAAATCTTTTATTTTTTCAAAAAATTATTAATTTCTATTGGCAAATCTTTCCTACTTAAATTTTTTTTATAGAAAATCTAGGCGAATCTTAGAAAATAATATGAAAATGCATCAGCTATGATGGTGAATCCTTCAATTTAAAAATAATAATTATCATGGAAAAATAGGGGCTCAAGGGTGGAAATGATCAATAGATTTGAGGGGTAGACTCTATAATATTTAGTTTCCACCGTTGATTTAAAATATAATATAATGGGCCTCATTGTATTTCGTGAGGTAAAATGTACCCATGATCTATAATTCTCATGGAGGCCAAAAATAATTTTGGATTTTTGATCTAATTGTAGATCAAAAATCCAAAATTTATTTCGGCCTCCATGAGAATTATAGATCATGGGTGCATTTTACCTCACGAAATATAATAAGGGTCGTTAGATTATATTTTAAATCAATGGTGGAAACTAAAGATTGGAAATATGACCCTAAAGTAACTAATAATTATGATATACTATTGTCAAATTAATTTAGATTTCTACTATAACTTATAAAATTTAGGCGAATATGATCTAATCATGTATCAAATATTGTAGCAAACTCTTTAGTTAATTTTTTTAATAAACTAAATTCTTTGGTGATTTAAATAAGACTATAATAAATTTTTATAAAATGTGGCGATTTGGGCCATGTTATAGCTTGAACTATTAGCCAATTGGAGAATATTCAACACTAAAAAATCATTGATGTTCTAGTATAAAATCCTAACATCTCAATTTCTAACTATAGTTCACTTTTTTCAAATAGGAGTTTTCTTCTATTGAGCACCTATGTAGAACACTAGTGGCCATCACTAACTCTCATGCCTTAGCTTATAAAAACCTTCCACAAATTTCTATGACCTTTCCTCCAAATTCCCTTAACTCACCTTAGTGGTCAAATTCCACCAATTGTTAGCAATAAGAACATTCTTCTTACCTAATTTTAAGGAATTTGAATATTATTTTTTATATTATTATGTTATAAAAATATAGATCAAGCTCAATTAATTTATATTAACACACTCTCATAAAATAAGAGGGAAAGTAGATAAGAAAAAAATCACTATAATTGCATGTAGATAGAAAGAGAGGGAATGATGAGAATAAGGAAAAGGGCGAGGAGATGGATAAAGGAAAGAAGAGGTGTTTAGTTTGATGTAGGTGAAATGGAACAAGGTTGTCTATCAGGAAGTGGAAAGTGTAGGTACATTGGGTTGAGAAAAATGAAGGATAAAATAAAGAACACTCTAACACTAGGAGTTAATTTACTTTAACTTATGAGTGTGTTGTTTTACTTATTTATCTAGTTTATTTTTATCAGTGATTTTTTTAGTGGCTAATATTCACCAATTGGCTAATAGTTGAAATTTAGGAATCCAAAATTGGCTAATAGTTCGAGTTGTAACGTGACTTGATTTGCCACATTTTTACCAAAAAATATTATAGTATTATTTAAATCGCCAAAGAACTTATTTTAATAAAAAATTTAACTCAAAAATTCGCCACAATATTCAATACATGATTAGATCACATTCACCTAAATTTTATTAGTTATAATAGAAATCTATATTAATTCGCCAATAGTATATCATAACTATTAGTTGTTTAGGACCATATTTCTAATATTTAATTTCCACCATTGATTTATAATATAATCTAATGGTCGTTGGCATGCTCAGGTCCTCTCCCCTATAAAATGCAATTATGGTGGAGCGGCAGCAGCAGGTAGGGTTTCAGAAGCACAGAGATCTGGCTTACAGCGCAGGGAATCAGGCTCGATGGCCTTTCAATAAACGGTGGAACTGGAATCCTCAGAATTCCAGATGGGCTGGCAAAAATCAGGCTTGGTAGGCTCCGGTGAACAAGGGTTTAAGGGCTGGGCTTCGTTACAACGATGGCCAAAATGTTGGGTTTCAACCTAAGAAGGGGGAGCAGTTCAGGTCATGGCATCTAGCGGAAAAGGTGGACTTCAGGAGGGTGGAAGGAAAGTTTTGGAGACCGAAGGCTAAACCGGACATTGTGGGCTCGAGTCAGGTATCTCCGAATATCTCTATTACAACTTTATCCTCGCTGCTCGTAGATAATAGTGAATGGAGTGATACTATTAGGTTCTTAAAAGCAAAAGCTTTTTTTATGAAATGGGGGGGGAAATGGCCGGCTTTTGCAAAAATAAGGGCTTGGTGTGATCAAACCTGGGGGAAAGAATGTGAGCTGAAAACTTTGGAGAATGGCTTTTATTTGGTGATTTGTAAATCAGCGCAAGACAAAGACTGGATCATTGAAAGTGGCCCTTTTGAAATGGATGGTTTAGGGTTTCTTATTAAAGATTGGACCCCGAACTTTAATCCTAATGAGACTTTTCTTGCGGAAGTCCCAGTATGGATAAAACTGAAAAACCTTCCTCATGAATATTGGGACTTGGAAACCTTGAGAAGGATAGGTAGTAGGTTAGGAAGTTTTGTGAAATTTGAGGAGTCGGTTGATAGATCTGATTTCAGTATATACCCCAAGATTTGTGTTATGAGACAGGGAATCCACACTTTGCCTGAAACAATCGAATTACACACAGGAGAAGGTATTTGGCGTCAGAAGTTAGAAGTTGTGGATAACCCTTTTGAATGTTTGAGTTGTGTTGGAAAAACAGTCTCCAACAATGGAAGCCTTCTAAATGCTAAAGGAAAAGATCTTGCTCAAAATTCCTTGTCGGAGGAAATTATTAATCTTTAAGAGGTGAGGGTTCATGCAAGTGACGACTATCTGCCCGGGATGTTGGGTGGCACTTGGGGTTTCTCCAATTCGAAGGCGGAAGCGAGCCAGGGTTTTTTGAAAGCTGAAATAGATGCCATTTTTGCGGGAGCAAATAATGGGTTTTCCTTGGACTCACATGCTCATTTCCTCTCAGAGGTTAGCTCTACAAAGTCGAATTTGGGGCCAGCGGAAGGCTACACTTTGGATGTGACATTGGGGATTTCTAGGGGTTTGGAAGAAATTAGGAGTGAGAATGTTTTATTACCAAGGCAAGAGGCTAAAACACTTTTTAATGAATCATTCGTTTTGGAGCAAGTGGGTTCAAAGGTTTGTGGTTCAGCCAATATTACTCTGGGCACCTCCATTGTTCCAGAGTCTAGGCATAAGGAGGACACTTCCTTGGAAGCGCAGAAGGATCAGTGCAACTGGGTGCACCCAGTAGAAGATCTGGCCTTGGAAAATCATATTCAGGAGGATTCTGAGGCATTTGCTGGTGATGATTCAAAGATGGAGGATCAGTGTAATGAGTTGGATGATAAAGTCTTTAAGGATATCCCAATTTCTCCTATAAGAAATCTAGATAATGCCTTTGAAGGAGTCCGTGACAGTGGTGGAAATTTGGATGATACAACTTTAGAATCTGATTCAGAGGAGGATGGGGGGGAGGATGATATTCTGGGATTGCATGACAACATTGATATTGTTGAAAAAAGAACCATTGATCAAACTGTAGCTCAAAACAATAAGTTGAAGCTAGGGGAAAAGAGGAGGAGAGGTCCAAAAACTAATAGAATGAGGCTGGAATTGGCAGGTAATGTTGCGGGTCAAAGCAAATTAAGGTCGGGGAAAGGCTATGCCTTCCCCCGATAGCCATGAAAATCTTATCTTGGAATGTCAGGGGCTACAATGCCTCTGACAAGATTCGTTTGATCAAAAGATGTCTTGATCAAACGAGACCGGCCTTGTTGATGCTACAAGAAACAAAGGTAAAAGAATCGGATGTTGCTCTTTTTTCAAGGTGCTTTTTTCATTGGAATAGCACCTTTGTAGGGGCTGAAGGTGCTTCGGGTGGTCTGGGTATTCTTTGGAATGCTTGTGTGGTTGATGTCCGGGTTGTGAGACAGGAAATAAACTGGCAATGGATAAAGGTGGAGTCTATTCAATTGAGAAACTCCTTTTTTATTCTAAATATTTACGGCCCTAGCAATGCTGCTAAGAAGAAAGAATTATGGTAGGGCATATCTATGCATTTAAATGCAAATAGCGGCAGCAGGTTCATCTTGGGTGGTGATTTTAACACTATTCTGCGTCCGTCTGACAAATCTGGGGGCGTTTGTTGGGCGGGGCAGAGTCAACAGGATTTTTGTGACTTTGTTTTAAACAATGGGTTGTGTGAAGTCCAGTTTAAGAGTGGTGAATATACTTGGACCAATAGAAGGAAAGGTTTTTTAAATATTGCGGAAAAATTAGATAGATTTTTCTTGGCTGGTGATTGGGCTTCTGTAAACTGGACGAGTGAGGCGGAGATTCTACCCATCTTTGGGTCGGATCATTATCCGATTTGTTTAAGGATTCAGGAGGATTCAACCCCGGACAGGTGCCCTTTTAAGTTTGAATCAATGTGGTTTAGGGCTGATAATTTCAAAGAGTTGGTTAAGGAATGGTGGGTGAATGCTCCAAGCTGGTCTGGCTATAAAGCGTTTATCTTTTTCAAAAAACTGCAATATGTTAAAGAGTGTTTAAAAGTGTGGAACCGAGTCTTTCAAAAACATTTTCAGTGAGAAGTTGTTGATTGAGGAAAATCTTAGGGACTTGCATGCTAAGGTCATTAAAGATGGGATGAGGGAGGTGGACTTTGATTTGGAGAAGAAGCTGAACAAAGAATATTCTGAAGTCCTTTCGCGTGAAGAAATATTTTGGCGCCAGAAGTCTAGGGAAACATGGCTGAAAGATGGGGATAGGAACTCCAAATTCTTTCACAATTCTGTTAAGGTGCGTAGATCTATCAATAAGATTTGGTCAATAAAGAATGGTTTGGGGGAAATTCTTTCTAATGTGGATCAAATTAATTCGGAGGCCGTCAAGTTTTTTTCAGGTGGTTTTAACTCAAAGGCTTCTGGTTCAGGTTCAATGTCTAATTTATTGGATGTTATTCCTTGCTGTATTTCTGATATACAAAATGAGATGTTGATGGCGGAGGTCTCTTTAAAGGAAGTGAAAAAGGCTTTGTTTGGTCTAGGGGGGGACAAAGCCCCTGGACCTGATGGTTTCCCTGCTATTTTCTTTCAAAGATTCTAGGATCTTTTTGGTAATGATATCAAGGAGGTGGTTGAAGAATCCAGGAAAAATGGGTTGATTCTTAAGGAGTTAAATAACACATTCATAGCTCTAATTCCGAAAAATTCTGAGGTTAATACTTTTGAGGACTTTCATCCTATTTCTTTATGCAATACGATCTATAAAGTTATTGCAAAGGTAATTGCTAACAGGTTAAAGATGGTGTTGAAATTTGTTATTTTTGTTGAACAGAGTGGCTTTTCTCCAAATGGGTCAATCTTTGAAGGGGTTATTGTAGCTCATGAAGCCATACATTCAGTGCAAATGGAAAAAATTGAGAATATGTTGGTTAAGTTGGATATAAGGAGAGCTTATGATTAGGTTGATAGGGGCTTTCTGCTGAAAGTTCTTGAGAAATTTGGTTTTGGGGCGGCTTGGCGGGCGTGGGTGGAAAGCTGTATTAGCACACCGCGGTTTTCGGTGTTGGTTAATGGTAGTCCACAAGGTTTTTTTGATTCTTGCAAGGGGCTCAGGCAAGGAGATCCAATGCCACCTTTTCTTTTTATTATTCTAGCAGAGGTTTTGAGCAGATTGATTTCTCAAAAGCACAGTGAAGGTCTATGGAAAGGCATCAAGGTGGCAAAGGGGGTTGAAGCTATTTCACACTTGCAGTTTGTTGATGACACTTTTTTATTGGGGGACGCCTCTTTGAGAGAAGCCAGGGTGATGAAGAACACGCTTGATAAGTATGGTTTGGCTTCAGGCCAGTGCATTAATTGGCAAAAATCCAAAATTTTCTTTTTTAATACCCCTCTTCAATGGCAAATTGATATTAGTCGGATTCTTGCTATGAAGATTGGTTCGCTACCAAGTAAATATTTAGGTATCCCTCTGTTTGGAGGGGCGAATAAATCTTGTCTATGGAAGGACCTTGTGGACTCTTGTATGAAGCGAATGGATGGCTGGAAGAGTAAATGGCTTACCTCTACTAGTAGAATTCTTTTGCTTAAATCGGTGATCTCTGCCATCCCCATTTTTTCTATGATGTGCTTGAAAATCCCAAAGAAAATTCTGAATTCTATAGAGCAGCGTATGAGAAATTTTTTTTGGAATGGGGCAAATGATGATGATAAAATTCCACTGCTGGCTTGGGATAAGATTTGTAAGGCTAAGGTTATTGGTGGTGCTGGTCTGAGGAACTGGCAGTTGCTTAATGAAGCTCTTGGGGCGAAGCTAGTGTGGAATCTTTATGCAAATCCTGATCTTTTATGGGTTAAAATTCTAAAGGAAAAATATCTCGATTCAAATGAGGATCATAGAATTTTCACAATTCGCAATCCTCCTACAGGTTCTGTGGTTTGGAATTTTATTGTGTCTTGTAGACCAGTGATTCTTAATCATCTTACGTGGCAAATTGGAAATGGGGCGAAAGCTAATTTCTGGGAGGATTCTTGGGATGGTTTACCAAACATTGGTGAAGGGCCTGATCTAGTAGCTCTTAAACAGTACTTCTCCCAAAAATGGGGTACGAAGGTTCGAGATTACTTGAGTTTAAAGCAGGGACCTTTGGGTAATGAATGGGTGTGGAAGGATGTAGTGGGGGATGGTCTTTCTGAGGTGCAAATCCAGAATATGCAGAGGCTTTTGCAAGGAAGGAAGGTATTTATCTCAGGGGGTGAAGATAAATTGATATGGTGTGGATCATATACAGGTTCTTATTCGGTTAAAATTGGCTATCAACTTTTGGATTCTTTGGAGAGGGAGGTTTTTTGGGTGAAAGACTTATGTTGGAATAAGCATGTTCTTCCAAAAGCAAGAACTTTCGCTTGGTTAGCTATTAAGGGCATAATTTTGACTGGTGATAGGCGGAAACGTTTAGGTTTTGCTGGCCCATCTAAATGTGTTTTATGTGATAGGGCTGAGGAATCGGTTGATCATATGTTAGTTCGGTGTGAAATGGCTTCAAAGTGCTGGGATCATGTGCGACACAAGCTGGGTTGGCAAGGTCCTATGCAAAGGACAATGCGTGAAGTTTTTGAAAGTTGGCCATGTAAGATGCAAAGATCCTTTTTATCCAGTATTTGGGTGGTGACGCCCTCCTTGGTGATTTGGGAGTTATGGAAAGAAAGAAATAGGCGTATATTTGTAGAGAAAAGAGAACCTTTACAAAGAATGTTATGGCGAATTGATCACGACATTGAAGAGGTTGTGAGCAGTGCAGTCTCTTGGCCTCAGTATCAACACCTCCCTTTCTCTATGGTGGATAGGCGAATACAAAGGGTTTGGCCTGGCATCCGAATCAAATCTTGGCCGGGTTCGGTTAAAGTAATGTCTGATTGCGAGTCTAATGCTAAGGTGAGTTGGGTTAAGCCGGAGAATGGGTGGGTTAAAGCAAATTTTGACGGGGCAGCCAAAGGTAATCCTGGCCCGTCTGGAGCAGGTGTGATTCTTAGGGATCATCTTGAAAATACAATTGCCATTGTAGCAAAAAAGCTTGAAGATGGTACGAACAATTTAGCAGAAGTTAAAGCTGCTCTTACGGCGGTAAAACTGGCAAAACAGTTTGGAATTAAGAAATTGCATTTAGAAGGAGACTCTTTAATTATAATCCAAGCCATTAAATTAGGGGAATCGAAGGCTTGGCATCTTCAAAATTATGTCAAATATGTTGTACAAGGTCTAGAAACCTTCGATGACTTTATGGTTAGCCATATAAAAAGAGATGGGAATAAGGAGGCAGATATTCTTTCTAAGTGGGCTGTGTCCTTTGAGGAAGTTGAAAAATTGACCGTTGAGGATTTTAGGAGTATTTATATTATTTGATTTTATGAGGTGGCGGGTTTTTGTTTTCAAGTAAAAGGCGGATGTGGCTTTTTGACTTTTCTTAGTGGTGCTTGGCGTGGATGGCGGCTCTTTATGTCGTGGGTGGCTTTTAGGAACTTGTGTTCTTAAGGACTGTAAGTTTTAATTGTTTCCTTCAAGTGGCAGTCCGGTTAATGGCTGCGAGGTCGATGAAGGGTACTACCCGCTGGCAAAGGACGGGGTGGACAGAATGGACGTATGGCATTTAAGGCGGGCGCGATGTGCTTCTCATTCTCCACCATGTAGTTTGAGTTATGTACTAATTATTATTTTTTAGTGTTTATTTGCAGCCGGCGGAAGTACCAGGTATTGATTTGCAAGTTGTCCAATTGTTAAATGGAGTTAAATCGAAAGAATGGATTCATAATTTTCAAAGAGTTATTGTGGCAGTCTGGTGCGAGTTGTCTACAGATGGAGGCAATGTGGGGATTTTCTACAAAATTTCAGCAGAGGGGATTTTTTGGACCTCCCACAATGAAACGTTTGAAACAGGTGCTCAAAGTTCACCAAATTGAGGTAGTGGAAGCGGTGGTTGGGGTTTTAGGTCCACATTTCATGGAAGTGTCGCATAGGGGTCGCCTGAATACTAATAGCTTCTATGGTTTTTGCGTGGGCAATGGAGCTGGGTGAGGATGTTAAGGAAACCAAATGGGTATTGCTCAAGCTTTTTGATGGAGCGTTATTAGGAAAATTGGAATCATTCATGGAGTGGGCTGTTCCGGGGGTGGGTTTTGATGTCTCGGAAGGAATTGAAGATATGGACGAGGCCACTGAAGAAGGCTTGATACCGTTTATCAGGTGGAGACGGCGAACGGATAAAGAGGTGTATAAACAAACAGTTTCAGCGGCTTGGGAAAAGCTGAAAACAGAGCTTCATCGTCCAATTGTGGCATTGCGCCAGGTGAACGTAAGGGTGCCATGTTAGTTTCCCCGGAAGAAGCGGGGTTTGAGAAGGAGTCGTCGTCGGGGTGGGAGTGCTTCTGGAAGTGTGGTATAAGGAAAAAGATTTGAAGGTTTTTTGTTAATGGGGTTAAAAATGGGAGTTAAAGCTATGGAGTGATAGAAGAGTGGATTTTGGCGCTGACCGGTGCTAGCGGAGGGCGATGAATTGTGAACAGATTGGATATCTTCAGGCTTCAGGTGGCGCTCGAAATGGTTTTTTGGGTTTGACGTGATGGTGCTTTTTGTTGGTGTTAGCTGGTTGCGGTTCTCACTGGAAATCAACAGGATGGGCGGTGCCATGGAGACGAGGACAACACAGCTCATGATTAACTTCCTTTTTTGATGTAAGGGTTCAATGAGCTTCAATGTCTATATGTGCTTAGGGGAGATTTTTTAATGGTTTATGTTCGTTGTAAAGCCCGGGGGGTTTCTTCTTAAAGCTATATTGTAAATTTCCTTTCTTATTATTAAAATATCAACTTTTACCGATGAAAAAAAAAAATCTAATGGTCGTCATTGTATTCATAACTAGCATGTAATACTGGATCATGGTGAACTGAAAATAGAGTCTTGGCAATCACACTAACTACAGTGGAGACTCAAACATTCCCACTACTTTGGCCAAAGTGTTATCATTCAATACTTTTAATAAAGATCATCTATCACATACACTACTCAAGGCCGATTTGACTTAAGGCCATCTCAAACTACACATAGGTATTTCCTTCAATGGATATTCTATCACCCTAGAGATAACCTATCACCATTTTAATCTACTTGGACTATACCTACTTAACAAGTAAGTACACAAGCTCCCTCCCATACTGGATCATCTATCCTAGGAGTAAACACAAGCTTTCCTAGTTAAATCATTAACTTAGCTAAGTGTATCACAAGTGCCTTTCATGTTTAATCGTACCTAGTAGATAATACCTATGATAAACACCTGTCTCCTATTATGGAGTACTTAAAAGCACATCATGAAAACAACATAAAAGATTCAATTTCCTTTTCAAGACACTCTAATTTCTCTAACTCAAACATACATGCAAGAATCATCATTCAAAAGTAAAATAACAAAGAAGAAGAGATCCCCATACCTATTATCACTTATCCAAACAAATGGCAGCAATGCAACCCTTTCCAACAACAACAAGCTTGATAATCAACTCCTCAAGAATGTCACAAAGAAACTCTATCTCTCAAGTTGATAGCTTACTCTTATCAAAAATAACTTCCTTACAAACTAAATAGAACTCATTCCCTTTCTCTCTCACAATGTAAAACAAAGTATGGCTAGAAATAATGCACAATAAGGAATTGCAAAAGATGCAAAATCTTGTGGAAGAATGTGTCCCTTCTAATGAAATGGCTCGGCTATTTATAGAGCAGTATAGTAAACTCATAGCCTACAGTTTAGACATGTTAATGGACAACAAGCTCCATGCAAAGCAACACATGAAGCTCAACAAAAAGGTGGCGATCAAACAAGCTTATACTCAGCAAAAACTTCAACAGATTGACTTACAAAATTGACAACAATTACAAGACTTATTCAATCTACATATGCTCAATTCAAATTGTCTCAAGAAATAGACATCTACAACAACTTGGTTTCCAAAGGTGGGGCCAAATCCATCCTCTCTCCTTCTTGTTTGGTGAGATTTCCTTGCCAAAAGAAATAGTCAATTACCAATTCATAACAACAAGCATCCATCGATTTGTTTTGAGGATGAGTCAACTAAGGCATTAAATACGTTTGACAAATTCATTGGAAAATATGTATACTAAGTCAAGGTTAATCTTATCAAAGGCATCGACCAAGTCCATGCTTAATATCGACACAAGACAACAATGTCGGATGCAATACAAATGTCTTATATCGCGCGATAGTTTGAGTGAATCGATTTCACAAAGCAGTCACAAGCTATTTTATCGGCCTTTAATAACATAGTCTTAAATGACTATAATCGACCTCCAATATCATAGTCATTTGACTATAATCAGCCTTTATAAATCACCTTCTACTAAATAAATGATAGTCGATAAATAATATATATAATATGTTAAATATATATTATTATATAATATATTATATACATATATATATATATATTAATCCAATAATGTAAGTATACATTCGATATATATATATATATATATATATACAAGAGTACATGCAAGATAGTATTTACATATAATAAACACAATATATTGAATGTATGTATATATATATATATGTATGTATGTAGTATGTATGTATGTATGTATGTATATACCTCTATGTACACGTATATGTAGGTATATCTATATCGATGCATCCATATGAGCGTGTCCATTCGCCCAATGTACAAGTGTATCGATACACATATACATGTGGATATGTGTATATACCATACATATATATATGTTCACATTTGATTCACATATAGCCATTCACAATTACCACCATATTGATAAGTATTTACGTGTGGTATATCTATACATGTGCATATACATGTCGTTAGATCCCATTGACATGTATGTGCATATATATACACATACTCCACATACATCTCACTTGTCAATATAATCATAATAGTACAAGAAAGATCTCCAAATCTCAATCAGATAAACATCACCCAATAATGCATGAAGTAGTAAACAAGACTCTATCAATGTAGACATATCAACTAAGGATGACTTACCAACTCCCGCAAACTAACTCAAATAAATCATTCTAATGTGGTGTGTGTATGCTCAAATAGTTTGCTTTTACCAATTACTCGACCAAGATCTTCTCCCAAGTGATACTTCCCCTCCGCCTGGAGGAATAGAACATATACCTGCATCCACTAACACATGCACATGACAGTCAATTGCTCACAACATATGCAGTATACGTAAAACATCTCCAAAGTTAGAATAATAATTCAATAACCATCCTTTCACATATATGCAGTATTTTACCATGAAATAACATCAACTGAGATCACATCAAATGAAATAACATTCACATTGATAACAAGGTACGAGCATATTTTCTTCATCTCCATAATCCACTTTACATTATGTGAACACAAAACTTGCTCAAACTAATAAGAGATCAACAAAACATTGTCAAACATGTTAGAAAGCTTAAATCTAATGTTCCCTATGAAATTCTTGGAAGAGCAAAGATGAAAACATGAAATAAAGCAAGAACAAAGCATGTAATCAACTAAATTAACCAAACCTCAATCCCATTGGGGGATTGGTGCTCCTTTGATGTGGAAAGAAGCCCTTTCCCAATCCCAATTGCTAAGCTTGATGATTTGAAGATGATCCAAGTGTTTAAATGATGCTAAGTAGTGAACATGAACTCAAAAATAACATGAAAATGGTGATTGCTATGAACTCAAATGACTATAATGATAATGCATGAAGTTGTGGATCCATATTGTGAAAAGGATGCCTCTAGTTATAGAAGCCAAGGGTTGAAGAATGGATGAAAATGGTGAATGTGGGATAAATTGAGAGCCAATGAGAATGTGCCAAGTGTCACAATTCTATTGGATGAGGGTGGAGCACATTTTGGGAAATGTGTGAGTGGAGGAGGATGGAAGAGAAGTAAACGAAATTGGTTGAGAGTTTGAAAATGGTGTAAGAGGAATTGAATGAAATTGGTTGAGTTTCAAGAGGATGTAAGAGAATTTATTGCAAATGTAAGGGGATGTGATAGGTTTTTGAAAACCTTTGGAGGGAAATTGAATGAGAGGTTGTTGAGAGGAATATTCCTTGGAATATGCCTTGGTGAGGGAAAATAGATGAATTAAATAATTAATTGAGATTATTTTCATGTGCAACCTAGTTAGTTGACCATGGGTTGATTTAACTCTTGAGGAGTTAAAAGCTAGAGGAATTAATAATGATGATTAGATAGTTGATTTAGGATTAATTAATCCAGAAATAATTAATTGGAGTGAATTAGGAGATGGTGACATTTGATTTGATTGATTTTAATCAAATTAGAGGATTAAAAGTGGATTTAATTAAATAATTTGATTTAATTAAATAAGATGAAAATTAGTTAGAAGAAGGATGAATTAATCAATAAATTTAATTATTTGATTAATAGTTGAATTTGTTGAACTTAATTAAATAATGTTGATTATTCAATTAATTGGTGAATTTGAGGTGATTAAGGAAGAAACGGTGTTAGTTGATTAGTATCAGATGCATAGTATCAATCAGGACTTTTTCGGTGTCTGCACATTCATATTTACCCTATTCAGTAATAGTAAATAGTAATTACACAATTGGGGTGTAACATACTCCCCCTTGTGAATCATCATCCCCGATGACTTTAGGTAGCATTATAAAACATAACAACAAACAACATATTGTTTCAAACAACCTCGAAAGCACTAAGAATGAGGAAACTTTTGTTGAATTTTAGCATAGTCCTCCCAAGTAGCTGAGTCTTCTGCATACTGGTCCCTCTAGACTTTGCACTGCAAGACTTCTCTGTTGCGCAAGCGGAGCTTACGTGTTCCTAGCATCTTGACGAGCTCTAGAGTTACTACTTTGGGGTCCCATACTTGTAAAGCAGTCCAATCAATCACATGATTATCACCAGGTATGTACATTTTAAGGTAGGACACATGGAAGACATTATGCATTTTGGCAAGAGCTGGTGGCAACGCGATTCGATAAGCTGCTAGATTCACTTCTAGAATCTCAAAAGGTCCAACATAATGTGGGGCTAACTTAAAATACTTTTCAAATTTAATGGAGCTCTTGTGAGGTTTCACTCTTAACAACACTTTGTCACCTATGGCAAAATTGTAGGGCACTCTCTTAGCATTAGCGTAGCTTTTTTGTTTGTTGTTATCTTCAGCTAACCTTTACTTAACAATCTTAACTTGCTCATCCATTTCAGCCAACATCTCTGGCCCAAGACTCACTTGATCCTCAAGTTTATCCCAACTTATAGGAGTTTGACACTTTCAACCATACAAAGCTTCGAAAGGGGCCATCTTTATCGTAGAATGATAAGAGTTATTGTAAGAAAACTCAACAAAGGGTAAGTAGTCTTCCCACTTGTATTGTTGATCCATGCAATACATCCTAAGTAGGTCTTCCAATACTTGATTTACCCTTTCAGTTTGTCCGTTTTTTTTTGGATGATAAGCTAAGCTAATGTTCAACTGAGTCCCTAGTGCATAAAATAAGGTTTGTCAAAACCTATAAGTGATTTGTACGTCTCTATCTGAGATAATCTTTTTAGGAATCCCATGCAACCTAAACACTTATTGCATAAATTTCCTTGCTATGACATGTGCTCCATCAGTCAAGTTCCCGAGTATAAAATGCGCTACCTTGGTAAGCTTATCTACTACCACAAGAATTGCATTGTTCTTATTCCTTGATAAAGGAAATCCTTACACAAAGTCCATACTTATGATTTTCCACTTCCTCTCTAGTATGTCATGTGGGTATAACAAGCCTGCAGGATGATGATGCTCTACTTTCACCCTTTAACACTCAAGACACCTAGCCACAAAACTAGTGGCATCTCCTTTCATCCCTTTCCTGAAGTATAATGGCTTTACATTTGCCATCATTTTCATCACTCCAGGGTGTCCAGAGTATGGTGCTTCGTGTGCTTCCTTCCATACTAGATTTCTTAACTCCTTTACATCAAGAACGTACATTCTACCCTTATATCGAAGTAATCCATTAGGTTTAAAATGAAACCCTTCATACCTAGAATCTTGTGGATTGCTAGTGAGTGCTTGCTTGACTTGCAAGTAGTAATCATCCTCTTTGCACTTCTACAACACTTTCCCTTTGAAGTCAGTTTGAATTGTTACTATAGAAGCAATATGACATCTTCGACTTAGAGCTTCGGCAACCCAATTTTCTTTCCCTTTAATATAATTGATATTAAAATCATAGTCAACTATTAACTCCAACCATCTTCTCTATCTAGCATTTAGATTAGGTTGAGTAAAAAGGTACTTTAACCCATTATGGTTAGTTTTCATCTCAAAGGGTTTTCCTAACAGGTAATGCCTCCACATTTGTAACGTGTGAACCACAATTGCTAATTCTAAATCATGTGATGCATAATTCATTTCATATGGTTTCAGATTTCTAGATTCATAAGCAATTACTTGCCCATCTTGCATTAATACCACTCCTAACCCTTCTCTGCATGCATCTGTGATAACCATAAAGTTACCCTTAGAATCTGGTACTTTTAAGATCAGTGTGGTGGTTAACTTCTATTTGAGTAGGTCAAAAGCTTCTTGACACTTCTCAGTCCATTCAAATTTCTTTCCTTTCTTTTGTAGAGAAGTAATCGGGAAAGCAATATTAGAAAAGTTTGCAACAAACTTCCTATAATACCATGCTAGACCCATGAAACTTCTTACTTCTGACACATTCTTAGGTGTAGGCCACTCCAGTACTGCCTTAATCTTAGTTGGATCTACAGAAATTCTATTTGTTGAGATCATATGACCTAGATAATGTACCCTCTTTTGGAAGAATGTACACTTAGAAAGTTTACCATACAACTTATGCTCTCTTAGACGTTGTAAGACCATTATTAAATGCTTGCAATGTTCTTCCTCATTTCTAGAATAAATCAAGATATCATCTAGAAAAACTAATATAAATTTGTCAAGGAAATCCCTAAATACACTATTCATTAGGTTCATAAATGTTGCAGGTGCATTTGTTAAACCAAAGGGTAAAACAGTGAACTCATAGTGTCCATACCTGGTTTTGAATGCATTTTTAAAGATATCTTCATCTTTATTCCTCAATTGGTGATATCCAGATCTCATATCTATTTTAGAGAATACGGCAACACCCCTCATTTTATCAAAAAGGTTGTCAATACGCGACAACGGATACTTGTTCTTAACCGTAGCTTTGTTAAGCATACAATAGTCGATGCACAAATGTAAGGAACCATCCTTCTTTTGACAAAGATGACTGGTGATCCCCAAGGTGAAACACTTGGTCTTATCAGTCCTTTTGACAACAATTCATCCAATTGTGCCTTAAGTTCCATAAGTTCAGTGGTTGTCATCCTATAGGGTACCTTAGAAATAGGTTTTGATCCTAGAACTATATCTATAGAAAAGTCAAATATTCTTTTCAAAGGAAACCCTGGTAATTCTTTTGGAAACACATCCAAAAAATTTCTCAATATTAGATATTTCTCCATATCTGACTTTCTAGTTTCATCTATTTCCCCATCTTCTAAATCTTGAAAACTTTGGATCTCCAAATCATCACTATTCTTTCCAAGTTCTTCAATATTTATGGCAAAGAGTTTACACCCTTTCTTCTTAGCTCTTATAAGTTGCATTGCGTGATTTTTTGAATCCTAACCTTTCTGGTATCCCTTAGAATTTTACTTGATTTCCAAAATCATCTAGCAATTCTACATTTTTTGTATGGAAATCTACCTTAGCCCTATGTTTCCACAACCAATTCATTCCTAGGATATAGTCATATGATCCTAGAGGTGCAACATAAAGGTTTACTTTAGTAGAAAAACTGGGCAGTTCTATCCTAGCTTCAAATAAACATTGATCCACCTTTGCTCTCGTCTGGTTTGCATACTCTACATCCCAAGACATTTCCATGTGTCTTTCCTTCCTAGATAATTGTTTAGCTATTCTAGGTGAAATGAAATTCTCAGTTGCACCAGTATCAATAAGAACATAAATAGGTAAGCTAAACAAAATACTTGGCATTTCAACTGGAGTTACTTGGTTCTTTGCCTAACGATCATCCAAAGCTGCATGTATCTTTTGTTGAAACATTTCCTATTAGGTGGGTAATGGATTACCATATGGTCATGATCCAGAAGTTTTATTGGGACACTCACTAGCATAGTGATCTCCTCTGCATATAAAAAAACACGTAGCCGACCCTCTTTTCCCTATGGTTTCTCCAGACTTGTTGACATTTTCACTAGCCTTATTGGTATTACCCATGTTAGAGTCATTCCTTTTACACTCTCTTTTAGACTCTTTTCCATCATTGTGAAACCTTTTTCCCTTTTTCCTTGGAACATTTTGCATAGGTTCCACCTTCTTCGAAACTATTTTTCCAGGAACTTTCACATCCTTCTTTTGCTCTTTTCTTTCTTGACGAGTGGAATTAGCCCTAAGCTTTTGCTCCTGCTTAATTTATTTTTCATATACAAGATCCATTGTTGTTGGACTGCGCATATCCACTTCTCCTCTGATCTGACTGTTAAGTCCTATTGTATATTTTCTAATGCATAAGCGCTCATCTTTATGATATATGGGAACATAACGCAGAAGTCGGGTAAACTTCTCCCAATACTCGTTGACAATCATGTTACCTTGTATCAAACCCTAGAAATCTGAGAGTTTTTGGTCATAGTAAAGTTGTGGCAACCATCTTTTGTGGAAAATCTCCACAAATTCTCCCCGTGTTAGCTTCCATGAGTTGATGTTGAGTTCCAACTTCTTGCTTATCCACTAGTTAGAGGCTTCTCCTGCTAACTGATATGCACCCCATGCAGCTTTGGTAACCTCATCATAGTTTTGTATCTCAAAATACTTTTCCATTTGGACAAGCCACACTTCAGCCTCATCACCCCCAACACCACCACCAAACTTGGGTGGAATAATCTTCTTCATGTCCCTAGAAAGTTTGGAAGCCAAAAGCTTCTTATTTCTTTCCTTGAAAGGTGTAGGTGATTTTTCCCTTCCATGATCATGGGTTTCATCATGCCCATGAGAAATTTTTTCCCCCTCATGCTCATTAATGGGAACATCATTCTCTACCATATCCTTAACTTTTTCTTGCTTGAGATTAGCCAACCTTGCCAAGATTTGGTCAAGTCTAGCCTCAACTCCAGTAGTCCCTTGTCCAACCTCTTGGCTTCCACCGGGATTAATTCGTGTCCTCACCATCCTTACGAGATTGGTTTTTACCTAAATTTTTATCTATGTTAGACTAAATTATGTTATCAACTATCTTATGGAAAACATTAAAAATGCCATTCATACACACATAAAGAATTCCACATAAGATTAAGCACATGCTCTTTTTGATAAACACATAATTTTATTCATTTCATGGGGTTTTCAATATCCCTTTGATTACATAGAGTGACTATTTAGATAGTCGAGTGGAGAGTATCCTTCGGATTCACTCTCTAACACATAAATTAAAGGAGTATAACCTACAGACCAAGACAATTGTTGTTCCCTATCTTTCTGTCCATCCCTTATTTGTTCATACATATCCCAAAAAGGATAATAGCCTTTGGATTTATCATCCGATACATAGTTATGAGAAGCAATGTCAATATGGTGTTCATTAACAATGTAGTCTACCCTTTTTGTAGACATTTGTTCATGAGACCATTTCTCATCTTGCGGTGTCCGTGATACATATCCCTTAGACTCGTTACTTGAAGAAATTACTATTACTTCATCCAATGGAAGAACTATAGGGTCCCTAAAAATGAATGTCAGACTAACACTTTCTTAAGAGGGTATATCTCTGGAAAGCGGTAATGACTCAGACTTTCTAGTGAGATGGTTGTTAGGTAGTTGTTCATAGCCTCCATCTTCATCTTTCTCTTCACATCACTAATCCAAGAGAGTGTGTGACTAAAGGTTTCAGTGTCACTCAACTAGATGGAATTGTCGTAATTAGTTCCCTCGATGGTTCTAACGATGGCTTCCCTTTCCTTCTTGGACTTGAGGTAGCACTCATTTTCGATTACTGACTTTCAAGTCATTAATCTGAGATGCACCATCCTGGCACAAGAATTCACAACATTAGATAACGTTGGACGGAAAGAATGATGAGATCATAGGTTCCAGAGCTAAACCTGGTAGCTTTGATACCACATGTAACATACCAATCCTTGTTGAAGTAAAAATTTCTATTTTTTCACCTTACAAGTAAATAAACTATGTAACTAGCCATTGCAATAATTTCTTTTCTTTTCTTTATTGAGAATATACGAACAAAGGTGCATAACATAATACAATAAGGATTCCTTTTCATTTCCAAAAATCATAAGTTACATCAATACAAGAATGTATACATTTACATACATACCTCAATGAGCTTCAAAACAAATAGTTGTAAGACGGTCCAGGATCCTTCCTTTCAAATCTTGGTTCTTATGTCGCCTGCTATGGAGGAGAAGCATCACTCAGGCACTTTTTTTGCCAACAACAGACTCTTAATAAGGTCCCCTGCATATCTATCATTCGATAGATGGCCCTTCCCTTCGATGAAGAGATTGGTAGAGTAACCGATAACGACAACCAAATGAGCATAGTGTTGTGTCCTACATAACTAGAACTTTGTAATCCCACAATCTCGAACTAGCATGTAATATTGGATCACGGTGAACTGACAATGGAGTCTCGGAAATAACACTAACTACAATGGAGACTCAGACATTCCCACTACTTTGTCCAAGTGTTCTCATTCAGTACTTCGAATAAAGGTCATCTATCACATACACTACTCAGGGGCGATTTGACTAAAGGCCATCTCAACTACGCATAGGTATTTCCTTCAATGGATATTCTATCACCCCAGAGATAACCTATCACCATTTTAATCTACTTGGAATAAACCTACTTAATAATTAAGTACACAAGCTCCCTCCCATACTGGATCATCTATCCTAGGAGTAAACACACGATTTCCTAGTTAAATCATTAACTTAGCTAAGTGTATCACAAGTGCCTTTCATGTTCAATCATACCTAGTATATAATACCTATAATAAACACTTGTCTCCTATTATGGAGTACTTAAAATCACATTATGAAAACAACATAAAAGCTTCAATTTCCTTTTCAATACACTCTAATTTCTCTAACTCAAACATACATGCAAGACTCATCATTCAAAAGTAAAATAACAAAGAAGAAGAGATCCCCATGTTTGTTATGGCTTATCCAAACAAGTGGCAGCAACAAGCTTGATCATCAGCTCCTCAAGAATGTCGCAAAGAAACTCTATCTCTCAAGTTGATAGCTTACTCTTATAAAAAAATAACTTCTTCACAAACTAAATAGAACTCACTCCCTTTCTCTCTCATAATGTAAAATAGAGTATGGCTGGAAATAATGCACAATAAGGAATTGCAAAAAATGCGAAATCTTGCAGAAGAATGTGTCCCTTCTAATGAAATGGCTCAGCTATTTATAGAGTAGTCTAGTAAACTCATAGCCTACAGTTTAGACATGTTAATGGGCAACAAGCTCCATGCAAAGCAGCACATGAAGCTTAGCAAAAAGGTGGCAATCAAACAAGCTTATACTCAGCAAGAACTTCAACATATTGACTTACAAAATTGACAACAATTACAAGACTTATTCAATCTGCATATGCTCAATTCGAATTGTCTCAAGAAATAGACACCTACAACAACTTGTTTTCCAGAGGTGGCACCAAATCCATCCTCTCTCCTTGTTTGGCACGGTTTCCTTTCCAAAATAAATGGTCAATTACCTTTTCATAATAGCAAGCATGCATCGATTTGTTTTGAGGATGAGTCAACTAAGGCATTAAATACATTTGACAAAGTCATTGGCAGATATGTATACTAAGTCGAGGTTAATCTTATCAAAGGCGTCGACCAAGTCCATGCTTAATATCGACACAAGATAGCAACATCAAATGCAATACAAATGTCTTATATCGCGTGACAGTTTGAGTGATAATTAGTTTCACAAAAACAGTCACAAGCTATTTTATCGGCCTTTAATAACATAGTCTTAAATGACTATAATTGACCTCCAATATCGTAGTCATTATTGACTATAATCAACCTTTATAAATCGACTTCTACTAAATAAATGATAGTCGATAAATAATATATATAATATGTTAAATATATATTATTATATATAATTAATATATTATATACATATATATATATATATATATATATATACCATCATGTATTTATATATAATAAACACAATATATCAAATGTATGCATATATATATGTATAAAAGCATATACCTCTATGTACACGTATATGTAGGTATATCTATATCGATGCATTTGTATGAGCGTGTCCATTCGCCAACGTATGAGTGTATCAATACACATAGACATATGGATACATGTATATACCATACATATACATATATATATATATATATATATATATATATATATATATATATGTTCACATTCTATTCACATATAGCCATTCACAATTACCACCATATTGATAAGTATTTATGTGTGGTACATCTATGTGCATATACATGTCGTTAGATCTGATTGACATGTATGTGCATATATATACACATACTCCACATACATCTCACTTGTCAATATGATCAAATAGTACATGAAATATCTCTGAATCTCAATTAGATAAACATCACCCAATAATGCATGAAGTAGTAAACAAGACTCTATCAATGTAGACTTATCAACTAAGGATGAATTACCAACTCCCACAAACTAACTCAACTCAATCATTCTAATGTGGTGTGTGTATGCTTAGATAGTTTACTTTTACTAGTTACCCGACCAAGATCTTCTCCCGAGTGATACTTCCCCTCCACTTGGAGGAATAGAACATATACCTACATCCACTAACACATGCACGCGACAGACAATTGCTCACAACATATGCAGTATACGTAAAACATCTCCAAAGTTAGAATAATAATTCAATAACCATCCTTTCACATATATGTAGTATTTTACCATGAAATAACATCAACTGAGATAACATCAAATAAAATAACATTCACATTGATAACAAGGTATAGGCATATTTTATTCATCTCCAGAATTCACTTTACATTCATATTTACCCTATTCAGTAATAGTAAATAGTAATTACACAATTAGGGTGTAACACTTTTGACCCTAAAAATCAAGTTGTTGACTCCTAAGGTTAGCTCTCAACCAAAACATATGTTAGCACCTTTTTAATAGGTTATAAAACTTCTTGTGGCTATTCACATAATTTTTTATTCCCATAATATTTTCAAATTCTATAATCAAACCTCTTATGATGAGAAATTGCCTACACAAGTTTTTAGAGGGATGAAAATTGATCAATTTTATGATCAATTTTATTTGGGAGACTACCTCAACCAATCCCCTAGAATAGAATGTTTCAACCTCAACAAAAAATTCATAATATTTTAGGTTTAAGATACCTAGAAGCACATTAATGAATGTTGTGTGTGCACTTGGATGAGGAGGTTTTTTTTTAAATCTAAGGAAAGTTGTTGTGTGTTATGTGTAATGGAGGACAATTTGGGAGATAGACTTGAGGTGTACCAAAGAGGAAAGGATTTGTAGCAATGGAGGAACTATTTTTGATATTATTGCAAAATATGTATATAAAGGAGTTGAATAAGAAGAAAGAGATTATAAAAAGAAAACATTAGAGATCATAAAGTATAAGAGAGATAGAGAGATTCAAATGAGGGATAAATGCACTTTTATAAGGTTGGGGAAGTGAAGTAACCTTTAGAAATACATTATGTAAAGGTTTATAAGGTTCTTTATTGAGATTTAAATTAAAATATCAAGGGATTATATCTTTCATGTGCCAGTGTCCTTGAGGACATAAAACTTGGTCATCTTTAGGCTATTTGCCATACCAGTGTGTAGTTTTAAACACAAACACAAGCTAAATGCATCTTGAAACTTATCAAAGGGATAGGTTACTAAAATGGGTGTATAAAATAGAGTGAAAATGTTGAAGTGTGATTTTTTTGAATCTACAGTTACAACAAATCAAAAATAAAATCATTTTTCTACTAGATTTTTATATTTTTATTAGTATCCAAGATTATGAACTCAAACTCCTTGATGTCAATTATCTTAGTTATAACTCGACCTTGAAACACTCTTCTTATTCATTTGTGTATCCTTATAATTTCCAATGAAAACCTCTATTTAAGAAGGGTACTAAGTCCTCTTATTTTTCCAAACTTGACCAAAAACCTAATGTTAACCATGTGGATTGCTCCCATGTCTCTATTAAATTTAATTTAGTCAAAACTTAGTCCCTAAGAAAATTCAATTGTTTGGTTATTCTCAAACAAGTTCTAGAAATTAAAATAATCACTATTCCCCTATCTATCCCCTACATATATATTTTTATGTTCATTATGGCTATCATAATACCTTTTCTAGATACCATCATATTAATGTTCATGACATTGAAAGTTGTGTGGCCCTAAAACAAAAAATCTAAGACCTTTTTTTATAGGTAATAAGTATATTGCCCCTCTTAACCAAAACCTTTAAATTCATACCAAGCCTTTCCCTCAAAATACTCAAGCCAATCACATTGATTCTATTGTTGAGAAGACTAAAATTGATACTCTTACCACTCCTCTGCTTCTTTCAATGATTTTGTTGGTGCTCTCAAAACCCAATATTCTCTTTCCAAAACCTCATGCATTATGTCCTTTAAATAAATCCCTAGTAATTGATATCATGGACCTCTCTTTATCCCTACCACTATTTCTCAAAATATTATCCAAGCTATTCTACTTGATTGTGGTTCCCATTTTAATATTTATGTAGAATAATATCTCTAGACCAAACTATTTGGAACAACTTCATATATTCATTCAAGTGTATCCTTAAAATATTTTAATGGGTTCCTCAAACATACTTGGAATCTATTATCCTTATTTTATGCTTCAACAAACATGAAGAGTTTTTCCTCTGTCATAAAAATCCCAATTCTAACCAGTTTTTCCTTCTTCTTTGTCACCCCTATATTTCACAATTCCAAGCCATCCCTTCCATCCTATGAATTAATGTGTAAAAGTTATGCATCAAGAAAGGGTGGTCACTATATATCATGACTTATACTTACTAAGCTTAATAATATTCCCATTTTACCATCAAAAAAATTATTCCCACTCCAACATAACTACCTTTTAAGCATACTAATGTCTTCTAAACCATTTCTAAAGCATATAATAAAAAACAGATGAAACAAGCTTTGAAACCATATGAGTCTTATAATGCTCCTCCTTTGGTGTCTTTACCTACAAATCCTCACCCTAATCATGATTATTTACCTCTTCCTCCACCTCTTTCTCCACTTAGTTTTGCTTATTCCATAAACCTTTAACCAACATAAAACCAAACTACCTCCATAACCAAAACTCAAAATTGATCTAAAATTTACAGCCCTTCCTCTTCTTCTTCCTAAACATTAAAACTTCCAAAACCACACTTTATAAACCTAATTGTAATTTTTTTCCTACTCTCCCTCCCTTTATTTCATCACATCCCAAAATTGAATCTAAAACATCTACTTACCTACCTATATACCTACCACAATTGACCCACACACACCTATTACCACTAACAAGGAGGCCAATTATAAATTATTTTGGCTACCCAAACCAAAAATTGGTATTCCTCTCTCAACAATCTTTACTTTAGACCTTTATATTCTTGACAAGGTTATCATGTCCAAATATGATTCATTTTGTAGACTAATCACCAGTGTCTCCCTTCAGATTCGAGACATGGACTAACTGCCTCCGTGGATCTGTTTATCTCTAGTATTTGTATCGGGCATTAACAGGTCGATCTTTTGCCGCAATGAAAAATGTTTTCCAACAAATGGTATTAGAATCATGGTCGTGAGTTCAAATCCACTCGAGTGACACTTAGGGGGGGATTTTTGGACTAATCGCCAATGTCTCCCTTCGAATTTGGGACATGGACTAACCACCTCCCATGGATACGTTTATCTCTAGCATTTGTACAAGCGTTAATAAATCGATCTTTTGGTGCAATGACAAACATGTTCCAACATCATTAATGACTCATTTTGGTACATTTTATCAAGGGAACTTCAAGTATTATGCATTCCTCAAAGAAATTCATACACTAAATGCATTGCATAGACTAATTTAGTTTCATTTATTTTATAGCCTTTCGTTATCATTTTTTTTTTTTTGTTATTACTCCTTAGGTTATAATACTAATTCACCATTTGGTGTATGTTGACACATAAGGGTTATGAGGAATATATGCTTGTTCTTATACCTTCCATATGTTATACTTTTTCCATTTTATGTATTCCCCATAATTTGGTATTATGTGAAGTTATCAAATTATCTCAATGACAATTTTCTCATGTTGACCTAAAATATGGCTCTCCTTGTATTTTGGTTTATATTATTGACTCTTTTCTATCTTATACTTATTCTATTGTGTATTCTTCTTACGAATTTGATAAAATGAGAGTGTCCTGAAAACACTCTCATCATGTTTATCAAAAACATGTTTTCTCTTTTCATTTACTTTATATCTTTATTTGATTTGTTTCTTTGTCCTTTATTATTTTTCCTATAAATTTATGGTGATGCAAAATTATAGAGCGCCTAACAAATACTCCTAGCATGTTGACCAAAAACATGGTTTTCCTTATTGTTTGGTTTATGTATTTCTTTCTCCTTTGATCTTTTACCTATCAATTTGGTATGATGTAAAGTTATAGAATACTTTAAAAAATACTATCATGTTGATCAAATGTAGAGATTCCTTCCTTTCTGGTTTATGCTTTTAGCCTTTTACTTTTAACATAATTGTTGTGATCCTCCATTTTCATCACATTTTGTTATTTTCATCATTTGTTTTGGACTTGCACTATATTTTTTATGCTTCCTTTTTGCATGTCCTTGTGTTTGTTGTTATGATATGTCTCATTGTTATTTTTTATTACATTAAAAATACTAAAAAATATTATTTTATGTCTATAATTATTTTTAAGTGCTCACATAGTTTTTTATGTACTTGCATCTTTTATATTGTAAACCTTTGTGCATGAGTGGTAAATTAAATTAAATAAACCTTCAACTGCATTTTAAATATATATATATAATATTTATATGTGACATTTTTGTTAAGATGAAATATTATTTTGTCTTTTTAATTATTTCCAAAAAGTTTTCATTCTAAAGAGCATTTTATTTTATAAATCAAATTGGTAATTTATTATTTTATCATATGCCATGTTCGTAGTGTTGTTATTTGAATGTGAAATATCATGCACAATATTTTTCCTCACCTTGGGAGCATCATTCGGTGAAAAACTCTATTGTCCCCCTTCCTTTGAACTTATATGATCACATCTTCCATAAATAATTTAGGCCATGACACTACCATATTTGGCCATTGTTCTTCTAAAAACCTTTATTTTTGTAACTTGATTTGACCACACAATCTTATATGCAATAAATTTGAAAAGGAACATATATACTACCTTATATCACATAGTGTGAAATGGTTAAAGTGACTCTACTTGAGTCCTACATCACACATCTTGCTAAAGTGACTCTTCATGAGTCCTACAGTATATATTGGTTAAGTGACATCTTCATGTGTACTAAATCATTCCCACCAACATAGAGTGTATCCTTCATGGAGGCTAACTTGGTAACAACTCCACAATGATCACATAGAGCATGATTATCTTTGCAATTCAACCTCTTTTCCATGATTTCATGGAGATCAACTCAATTACATCTCCATTAGTCCCTTCCATTTTTATAGATGGGATAGAATTCCTTGAACTTGTGCAATTGTCTCTCTATGTGTTTCACATATCTTAAAACATTACTTAAGCAAAGAAAAGAAAAAAATAGCAATAAAAATATTTTTTATCCTTTGAGTCAATTATAATAATTGTAAACTTTACTTTTATGTTGGAATAATTGATTCAATTAAACTCACACACATACCAAATTCAAGGCAAAATATAGAGATGAAAAAGTGTTTACTTTGCAGTTTTCTCTCTTATTTAGCACTTGCTTTTAACTCATTTGTTTAATTAACATGATCATAACCTATTATAATAGTTTACACCGCAAACTATTTATAATCATGTGACCCATTTCACACAATCCCTTTAGACTTGAGCACACTAGTTTTGTTTCACTCCCCATCATTCAACTACACTAGGTGCAATTATGTATGGTCTTTTCCCCTAAGCACACCAATTTCATTCCACTCCCCATACTTTGACTACCCTAGATTCTACCATGGTTATAGTACTACCCCTAGATAAGATCATGTGTGGTTATGCCCACAATATTCAAAATCTTATTTTTAACATTTTGAAGCCTAAACTTTTACTTCAATTTGCATACCTATCCCTCGTTGGCATCTACATAACCATAAATAGTCATAATAAACTTATAGAATAAATAATTAATTGGATGAATGCACAACAATGATACATAAAGCATCAACACATAGGAACACACAAGAAGCACATTAGACAACCATTATTATTAGCGTAATACACATTGGAGGGTATTTTTGTACATTTTTTTAGTTGTGCCCACTCACACATTAACATTTTTTATACTGTACAACTCCCTAGGCATCCATTATCCAAAACTTCTCATTTTTTTTCAAGGCTTGGTCGGGGAAGTTTTTTGTTCAACCTCTTTAAAACAAACTCCAAAGATGGCTACAACACCACCTATATAGATAACCCATGTTTATTATAGATGATAGGTTGGTAAGTTGCATAAGACATCACTCGGACTATATAGAACACCTTCATAGTAACAAGTTTTCACTACACCATTTCAAACAAAGTCGCAAGCAAATTTATCCTTCTAACATAAAGATTAGAATTAAAAAATCAATATTCCTCTTGATATAACACAACAAAATAAAAAAGACTAATCCTTTTATCCCTATTCTCTTATTTATTTTCTATAAAATGTCTCTTCACATCTCATTCCTTTAAAATCTAAAATATATCTAAATATTTTATATTTAAATTAGATTATAAACTTTAAAATAAAAATAAAATAAAATAAACACAAAATAATCAATATCTATTTATTTATCTTTTCAATTAATAAGATAATACTTTACATGTTTAAATATTTTTAAAATAAAAAATAGTAAGCTAATTATTTTATTAATTCAAATGGGCATTTTTGTTTAGAATAAAGAAAATCAACTGTGTTTTTTTTCTATTGATCAAAATTTGGGGGCTTATAAAAAAAAGTTTTAAAAGAATTTTTAAAAATTCATTTCTAAAAATGTGTAAATATGTTCTGAAAAAGCATAACATTATCTGTCATTCAGTTTTATTTATGCATTAAATTCAGTCCTTCAACTTGCGAAACAGACCACATATAAAATTGGCGGTTATTATTGTAAGTATATCTAGCCGTAAGTATATCTAGCCCCTATATATATATATATATATATACTATTATTATTATTAATTATTAATTAATACTTTTTCTCCTTTTAGTGCGGCAGCGGATACACATGCAAGAATCCATTTTACTAAATTTGGACAAATTAAAACCAATAGAAAATAGCAGGTGGGGTCCGCGGAGGAGACAATAAATATTATGAGGTACGGGGAACACGTTCACAAAAAGATATGTGCCACTTCGTCCGTTTGCTCTTTTCTAGTTAAACTTCCAAAACACACCTAAATTTAGCAACAGTTTGTCGGAAAATATCTAAAAGTTTAGCGGCGTTCCTATGTCTTTGTCCTTATCCTAAGAATGATATGGCGGGACAAGGTAGGGAGAGTGCCCATGAGTCGCACCCTAACTTCTAATTATCCCACGTGAAATTTCAAATCACTCCCAATTTTTTATAGCAGCCTTACTTGGCAAGTTCTCTGCTTATAACTAAGGTTTCAGGGCCACATCATCAAATATGATGCCACATCAGATGCGTTTTTGTCAAGGTGTCCAAAAGGCCCCAAAAAATAGTGAGACCAATTCTCGTGCATTACATCATGAGTAGTTGAGCGCTGATGTGGTATCACATGATTGGTTGCTTTTTAGATCAAAAGCATACATTTTGTTTAATTATGGGTAGTCAAATCACAACTATTGGACATTATATAAACGAGTATTGGGTATTATATTTACGATTGGGTGCACGACTATTAGACCCGACGACTATTGGGCCCTCTCCTATAAGGTTGGAAGCACGGAATTATTTTAATTTTTTTTTAAGTATATGTTTATGTCAATTAAGTTTTGTTAGTCATATAACTTGATATTATAAGGGATGAAGTTGGAGTTAATGAATTATATATTTATACCTGTTGAGGTGATTTATTGGGTTAAATGGTGTAGGGAAAAGGAGATAAATTAATAAAATTTAAAATTTAAATAAATTGTTGAGATAAGTATGAAGTTAGAGGATGATAGAAAGTTGATATTTCGTGACTTGGAAAATTATAGGACTCCCGTCTTGAGATTGATTCCACTTATAGTGGTTAAATTCTCATGGTGTTATTGTGTCCACTTCTAGCTAGTGCGAACGTTTGGTAGGGGAGAAGAGCCCATAGTGGAGCGGGATCCAATAGCAGGGATAGAAGTAGTCCTTAGTGGGTCCCATAGTGGAGCACCTTAATATCCAATTGCAAAACACTTTTTATCCATAAAGTACATAAGCTGACAAATCATGTGATGCCACATCAGCGCACCAATAATACATGACTTAGTGCACCACTATCGATCTCACTTTTTTTTTGGGCCTTTCTGGATACCTCAACAAAAAAACATGCTAATGTGGCATCATATTTGATGATGTGGCCCTAAAACGAAATATAGAAGCATGTGAGTTGCCAAATAAACTGTTGTACAAAATTGGAAGTGATTTGAAATTTTCACATAAGATTTTGAAAAACGTGAAGTTAGGGTGCTCCACTATAGGCCCCTCTCCCCTATTGTGATGTTCTAAGTCGACTCACAAAAAAGTGAATGAGATGTACTCAAGCCAACATATGCAATGCACCCTTGTTGATGTTGTACATCGAAGTACTCATGGTCGTCTACAAAAAGCTAATCAAGCAATGGAGAATCTGATTGATTGTTTTCTTCATGTGAAAGGAGAATCTCACGAATGACCATTCATCAACAATATAAACCATAAATTTAAATTATAACTCCAGAGTTGACATTTCAAAATCTTTTATATTTTTAAATTATAAATGAGAAACGCGGAAGTTAGGGTGCTCCACTATAGGCCCCTCTCCACTATTGTGATGTTCTAAGTGGACTCACAAAAAAGTGAATGAGATGTACTCAAGCCAACATATGCAATGCACCCTTGTTGATGTTGTACATCGAAGTACTCATGGTCGTCTACAAAAAGTTAATCAAGGAGTGGAGAATCTGATTGATTGTTTTCTTCATGTAAAGGAGAATCTCACGAATGACCATTCATCAACAATATAAAAATATAAATTTAAATTATAACTCCAGAGTTGACATTTCAAAATCTTTATATTTTTAAATTATAAATTATAACTTTAAAAAAAAAAAATTAAAATTATGAATAATGACGAAAGGGTAATTATTATTTTTTATTAAAAATCGAGGCTTTTTATTTCTAAACATGTTCAGAGAAAATATTATTTATGATATATAATATATCATATATAATTACGTTACATCTAATCTATAATATTATGACTTAATTCAATATTAAAATACATTGAATGAAAACGATACACTAATGTCCAGAGGTCTGAGGTTCGAAACTCTAGAACATTCGTTTCTCGTTTGGTGCACATGTACACTGACAAATCAAACACGAGTTAATTAAGTTTCCATTTTAAGAGTTAATTAAGTTTCCATTTTACTAAATTTGGCCAAATTGAAATTAATAGAAAATATAATGTTAGAGGAGAATCGATATTATAAGGGAGGTGGAGGGCACGTTAATTAAAAAGGCCTTAAAAAAGTCAACTAAAATATGCCATTTGTCCGTGTGCCCTTTATTGCTTAAACTTCCATAGCACCGCTAAATTTAGCGGGTCGCCGTTAAAAATTCCACTCAAGTTTAGGGGCGTTACTTCTACCCTTCGTTATTCTAAGACTAATACAGCAAGGATAAAAGGTGTAGGATGTAGTATGGTTTATTCTTCTTTATCTAATATAAAAAAAATGTAATTGTGAAGGGTTTTATTTTAAATTTTTTTGTTTATGTTCAAGTCTGATACATTTCTAGAATGTTTATTATAGTCTAAGAAGTTTTTCAGTGAAAGTTGTTATAAAATATATTTATTGGTTGAAAATGAATATTAAATTTTATTTGTATATATTTTAATGTATAGATTTAGTGATGTTAGAAATATCATTTAGGATAACAAAATAATTTCAAAGTCAATAATGTAATTTATTAAAGTTTATTTTCAAATTATTTTTTTTCACCATCTCACAATAAAAAATGACTATTATGATATATATAATAGTGCTCATGTCATTCAAGCCATTAATAGAATTGAAATTTGATTCAACAAATTAAATGTGTTGGACATGTAATTTATAAAAAAGATGAACAAAAATTTGGTTTTTGCATTGATTATTTCCAACATGAACCAATAGAAAAAATATATTTCTACAATTATTTAAAATAAAAATTAATTGGAGACTCTATAGATTGTTGCTTGACTTTTTAAATTCTATACACTCATTAAGTAAACTAATAAAAGAAATTGAATGCAATGGATGCATTAGTATTCCTACCTCTCCATGAACTAATAAGTGTTTTATAGTATTTGTATAAGAAGAGTATATTATGTTGATAGGTTATATTTGTGTGTTTTCATCTACCAAATTGTCACATCGTGAGACAAGTGTTAGTTTATTAGAAAATAAATTTTACCTACCAAGAAATATCTTTGAAGAATGTGAGATGTCCATAAATGTGATCAAATATTACATTTGCACCCTCCACATTTGTCAACAAATTAAATATCATATATGCACCTTTCACATCTATAAATGAATGCAACCGAATATTAGAAATCTACTACCTGTGAATTTGTGTTAGAAATAAATTTATGTTCTATTTCTTAATGTATATGCAGGGTTTGACACTAGGTAACTTAGTTGATAGTGATTTTCATTTCCACTACTTGATCATTTAATTTTTGAAAGGTGTCCAAGATCAATTATGAATATCTTAGACCTCAAGCTCTTATGTTCAAATATGCGATATTTTTTTTCACCATGAGATATGATGTGTTATTGAGAAAGTATACTTAGGTTGCATATGGTGTATGTTAGGTGGAGGTTGTTTTTGGTGGGGTCAAGAAAGGTTGTGATCTTCTTTGGGTTAACAAACAATTTGTTGCCTACAACTATGGTGATGATTTGAGGTGGTAGCTATGTACGTAGACACGTTTTTCTTCACCCATGCATAGTCCCTAAAGAAGCATCAAGCTATTGAAGAGCCTCATCACCATTCAATATTTCTTTTTATGGCCATTTCAAAACTCTACAAATAACTTGCCAATAGTCTAATACTTAATATATGACTTTTGATAACTATTGTAGACATCCAAATTTGACCACTTCCACATGGTCAAACTCGTCTCCTTATTCATCCCTTTACCCGCCTATTTCATCCTCTTTGTCAGTATTAATTAAATCACTCATTTAATTAATATTTCATTGTCGGTATAAGGTTCCTAAAATGTTTAATTCAATAATTAAATACTTTTATTTTTCACTTCTTTCCTCTCTAAATTAAATAAATACATCACTTTATTTAATTTAGTCATGTGACCTCTTTGATTTAAGACAATTTTTAATTCCTCTTTTTCTCTCTCATCCTCTATCACTTTTTCTTAATCCTAATCATCCTCCTAACTCCTTCATTAGGGATGTGCACATGCCTAATCTTTGATTAGGATGTATCACATCCTCCAACTTTTGCAAGTTGGCTTATAATCTTCATTAGCCACTAACTGTCTTCTGATTATTGATTAGTTAGTCTAATCAATCCTCCCCATCCCCCAAGGAATTTTTAATTATTTTTTGTCTTCTCCATGTGAATTAAAAATTTACTTTTATTCCTCCATAACCCTCTTCTAATCCAAATTAATTTAATTAATGTCATATCCTCACATCTTCCAATTCTCCTTAATATTTCATTAATCCTTCTAATCATGTGTTTGCACAACCTTAATCAAAGTCATTAGCCACATTTAGCATGCCTTTTTAGTCAACCTTTTCATTTGTCTTTCTTAGCATTGACTCTCTTTCCCATCTGAATTTAAAATTCACATTTATTCCTCCTAGAATCCCCTTTTCCCATGCATTTTTTAGAATCTTTTGACTTGTCACATCAAGTCACATGTGGACAAGTGCTTCCTTTTTTGGAACTTTGTCTTGTCTATGAGATTCTTCCAAGCATATGAATTTTTCCCAACTACTTTCTTCTTCCCCGTGGAGATTTTTGAGGAATACTAAAATTCCTCTCATGTCACTTTCCAACCATTTGGAAACAAGAACTTTCCTTTTAAGGTAATCTTCTCATCCCCCAAGGTACTTGTCCTTCCTCCACATCATGTACCTTTATTTTTACAACTACTTTTCTCTTCCCCGTGGAGATTTTTGAGGAATACTAAAATTCTTCTCATGTCACTTTCCAACCATTTGGAAACAAGAATTTGCCTTTTAAGGTAATCTTCTCATCCTCCAAGGTACTTGCAAGGAGCTTGTCCTTCCTCCACATCATGTACCTTTCTTCCACCTCACTTACACATCATCACATCCTTAGCCACTTCACATTCCACATGTCAAGATGTGAGGGCTTGTGATTCATCAACTCACCATAGCCCTTCATCTTGGCTTTGTTAGATAAATCTCAACCATTGAATTCTTTAGAGAATTCAAATTCCTCTATAAATACCCCATTTTTTCTCTCATTTAGGGGGTTCATGATTTTGCTACCAAACTCTTGCCAATCTCACATTTGAGCCATACTTAGCCAAAATTTGCATTTCTTGCATTCACCATAGCATTCTCATCCACTTTTCATCCATCTTGCATCCTATTTTTACATCTTTTCTCATCCAAAGGAGCATACACAACATCAAAAATCAAGGGCCAACCAAAGGAGCAACTTAGCAAGGTATAATTGTTTCGTCTATTTTGTTAAGTTCAACGTTTTGCCCTATCTTGAGGTGTTAGGTGTTTACTTTATTTTTTGCATCTCTTTTGTTGTTGCTCGTTTCTGGAACAATATTTTCACTTGATCACATTTCTGGCACGCCTGATGGGACCCACAGACAGGTCTTGTTCTTTCATTTTTTATTTTTTTTTTACTATTTGTAGGTAAAGGTTGCAGAGGGGCGAACTCGACCTAATAGAGATGCGAACCTACCCATCCAGGGGCGGACTTGACTTAGCAGAGGGGCATACCTGACCTCCCGGGGCAGACCTGACCTTGGCTAGGAGCAGACCTACCCTCCACGGAGTCTAGAAACAGAAGATTTGTATTTTTTTTATAGAAGGGAGAACCTGACCTTTTCCAAGGGCAAACCTGACCTTTTCCAGGGGTGGACTTGACCAAAACAACTTTTTCCAGAAGGTGAAAACTGAAGTTTAAGCACTGTTTTTAGTTATTTTGGGTATTTCTGACCCCCTAACGTTTACTATTTTTATTTGTGCGAGGATTTGACTAGCATTTGTTGGAAAAAATAAAATAAAAAGTTCTAACAAGTTTTTTGCAGGGCTATTTGTTCAAAATATTTATTAGCTATTTGTTGTTGTTTCTCATTAATTTAGGCACATAGATTAACTAGGGGGTGTCAATATACTTTGTGTGTTGTATTTTGTGGTAGGTTATTAACGTATCCAATTCTCTTGTGCCATTTGGCGATCCTAGGTGATGAAAAATCGTAGCTTACCAAGTCCTTTTGAGTCACCCGTTTTTGTTTTTCTCAGGGGACTTGCTTGAGGATTTCATCACCCCAAGGGATGATTGCAACCACGCGTACCAGCGGGGTATATAAAGGGGGGAGAGCCAAAGTTGTACTCAAATCCATCCATGTCGTTATTGGCGAAGCGTCGGGATGACATGAAAAGTTGGTCCAAGCCTTTAGTATTTCGCTAAAGTTCCCGACTCACGCTTGTGACAAGCTGGTGTTTACGGTTTGGGCCTCACGTACTAGGTGTATATTGAAGACTCCCTAGCAACCATGTTTATCCTAGAATAGAAGACTTTGTTGGACATACCCATTCTACTAATCTTAGAATCGCATTGCTTGAACTGTTTTCCTTGTGCAAAACTAGTAATTCTTTGTTCGGTCGAGTCAGCCTTATCCTTTGATTACTATTTGTTGGGTTTTGGGTCTTTTCCCTTAGTCATTTTTTTTAAAAACCAAGTTTAGACCTATCCAGGGGCGGACCTGACCTTTTTCAGGGGTGGACCAGCCCCTTTTCAGCCTATTTCAGTCAATTATGTCCAACCTTTAGTCAAACAGGCGTACCTGACCTCCAGGGGTGGACATGACCTCTTTCAGGGGCGGACCTGACCTTCAGGGGTGGACCTGACCTTTGTCAGGGGCGTACCTGCCCCTTGAATAGTTAGTTGTATCACCCGTTTCATCATCCTGAACACCCATTTCATCGTTTTGAGCGCCCGTTTTACCGTTTTGATCACTCGTTTCCCTGTTCTGGACATTCGTACGCTCGTTCTGAACATGTGTACACCCATTCTGAGAATCCATTCCTCGTCCCAACATTCATCCCCTCGATCCGAGCATTCATTTCCCTGTCTCGTGTGCCTATTCACCTGTTTCAAATAGCTATTTTTTATCCGTTTTCTAGTTTTGAATAGCTATTTTTGTCTATTTTCACTAGTAGGGGTGTACCTGCCCTAGTAGGGGTAGACCCGACCTCCAGGGGCGAACCTGCCCTTCAGAAATTTTTTTCCATCCTCCATTCAGTCGTTCCGGGTGTCGTTCCTTCGTTCTGATTAGCTGTTTTCCCGTTCTGAGTGACCTTTCATCCATTCTGAGCATTCGTCTCCACATCCTCAAGGTCGATATCTTCCATCGAACATCCATTTACTCATTATGAGTCATCATTCATCCATTTTGAACCCCTGTTCTCCTCGTTCCAGGTATCATTCTTTCATTTCAGATTGTCGTTTACCTACATCATTCCCTTATTCCACTAAAATTCATTGAAGTAGTTATCTGAGTTGACCTGGGTGTCTATGTTTAATCATCATTCTCAAAATTGGCTTAGGATTTTCATCTGTCCTAAGTCGGTCATCGTCACTGGCCCTATCAATCCACTTCCATCTCAAGTTGGATTTAGCGCCATTATCATCCATTCATCCTTTAATTGATCAATCAACACCTTACGTTACCAAGGATAACTCTTGAACTTGGTTTGGAACCCCTATCATCATCATTCATCTTATCATCCAATCCTATCAATCGCTCATCCAATCCTTATATCATCAATCGTCTTATCAACCTATTTAATCTGATCAAATTTTACCAATCATTTTATCAATTAGTCTAATATAATTTCATCAATTGTTTATCAAGCAATCCACTTTGGTCAAATCAAAATTGGATCCTTTATCAATCATCCAATCCTATCCTATTGAGCCACATCCTTGTCAGCTAATCCATCATCTAACTAGGTCAGTCCTCCAATCATCATCTTGATCATCCTCTCATCCTAGTCCACTCCGTCATCTTGCATGCCTGTTTAGACCCAGTCACAGGTAAGGAAGATGGCCGAGCAACAAAATCCTGGATCCCAACCTAACACACCACAACAAAATCCTCCCGTCAACAGGGGATCATCACAATCTAACACCAAAGATCAAAACAACTCACCGCATGGTGAAGAGAGTATGGTCAACCAGCTCGAACTCACACTTGAGGAACATTTTAGTAACCCCACTAATGTGCAAATGACAGATCACTTGCTCGAAAAACATGGGGAAGAAATCTTGGCCCACCTAATTGAAAAAGGTGTCAAACCTCCATCAGGTGTTGACCTATCCAAATATGGCAATTCCACACCTAACATACCCCAAAGTTCACAAAACGCACCAGGTGATTCATACATCCCAAATGTTCCTCCAGTGGAGGGTTGGTATCAACCTGAATTCAGAAATGTCGTCCTTTACCATGTTAACAATCCCCCGCATGCCCCAATCTCAGTCATGTGGGATCCTCAAGTATCTGATCCCAATAACCCTTTTGCCTACGACATGCCACAAAATGTTCCCTAGCGTCTGCCATTAATGTTGACTACACCACCCCTTTCGAATCAACCTCCAGTAAACGCTAGGGGCAACCCTTTAGACACCTTGCCTCCGCCTCATGGAGCCACAAATCTACTACGACCTCCATTCACATCCCAACAACCTCTGCAATCTAACATACCACCTCAATTACCTCCACAAGGTACATCCCAACCAAATGTTCTCATTGGCACCCAACAAACTCCTTTACAGAACGCCTCTACATTGTCTCATCCACCTCATCAGCAAAAACACCCACATAATCCTTTGATTTCATCACAACAACCACCGCACCAATCTCAAGGCAATCCATCTCAACCCCTCGTCCAGACCATATCCTTGTTGCTTGCATCTATTTTACGTCCGCAAGTTCAACTGCAACACAATATCCCATCTCAGCCCACGCAACTATTGGTATCACATCAGCAACCTCCCTAGCACTATTTTTATCATAACCAACAACAGATCCAACAACAACCACCCTATGTGGCCTCCCAACAGTCGCAACAGTACCCCCAGTACTAGCAGACCAACCCGCAACACTCCATTCATGCTCCTCAGCAGTATGTTGCACATCCTTATCAGACAAACCAATACTATACCTCACAACAGTAGCCCCCGTACCAACAAACACCCTCGACATACCAATAAGGGACATCATCATCTCACTATTAAAATCCATATATCAACCTTCAAACAATATCTCAACAGGGTCCTTCGTCATCCTACCACCCATATCCATCCAACCCATCTGCCTCAACTCCTACGCCACCGGTCAACGCGGATCTGTCAAAAATAAAAGCTGCTTTGAAAGATCTCCAAGTCAAAACTGGTAAACAATCCTTGAAATTTGAAGATATATGTCCCTATCCATTCGACCCTTCCATCTCATTGATTCCCTTCCCAAAACACTTTGAGATACCAAAGTTTGACAAATACAAGGGAAACAAGGATCCTAGAGCCCACCTACATGACTTTTACTCCCAGTGTCAGGAGGTTATGCATAACGACAACTACCTCTTGCGTCTCTTCCTGTGAAGCCTGACAGGGTATGCCCTAGATTGGTTCATGGGCCTAGAGCGGGGATCAATCAAATCCTTTGCGGATCTTTCAAAAAAAATGGTTTCATACTTCTCCTTTAATCTAGAGAAGGATACTGATACCTTGGATCTCCTCAAGGAGAAGCAATGCGAAGGTGAAACCTTTTCCAGCTACCTCCAAAGGTGGTGTGCGTTGGCAAGCTAAATGAAAACCCCTCTCAAAGAGAAAGACATGGACACTCTCTTTGTGGAGAATTCACATCTTGACATGGCCCATAACTTCAAGCTGCATTGTGTCACCACCTTCACCGAGATAGTAGAGAAAAGACCCATCCTTGAAAGGGCCCTTATTGCTAAAGGACATGCCAAGATACACAGTCATGACAAAGAATGATCATTCGAAGATAAATCACGCTACTGGAACAAGAACAAGAATGTTGTGAATGATGGTGTCACCGACACTAAGCATGTTCAAGTAGCTAGTACCTCTCAAAGCCAACAATCTGCTCCTAACCAACCATTTGCCCAAAACATCATATCAGTACCATAAGGGGCACCTCACCCCCCTCAACAGTCAAACTAGAATAGTCAAGGGAACAAAAAATGCCAATTCACTCAATTAGGAGAACCCCTCAGTGTCATGTTCAACAAGCTCCTGTAAGCCAATTATCCAATCACGTATCCTGTAACCAAGCCACACGATGAATCTAAGACTAAACCAGTTTGGTTTAAAGAAAATGAATACTGTGAGTTTCACAAGATCAAAGGGCATACCCTAAACAAGTGTCAGAGCCTGAAAACATATATCCAAGATCTTATAGATCGAGGAGATATTCATGTGGATGCCAATCAGGCTTCATCATCCAATGCTCAATTACAGATTTACCAAAACACCTTCCCTAACCATAATCAAGGCGCAAGCACGTCCAATAACAATCCTCAAAACAATAGTACAAATAACATAATTTATAAGAATGTACCCCTCAATTACGATGGCATTGTCCATTACGTTGAGCAAGTAGAACCCCGCGTATCCATGATATATGTCAAAGCTAAAGATCCCCAATGTGTTGTTTCCACCCGAAGAACTCGCATTACTATTCCTGCAGCCCCTGCATCTGCCCAGCAAAATTCTATGAATTCGCAATATAACATTCTTGATCACTTAGGAAAGACTCCTACTCACATCTCAATTTTGGATCTACTTAAATCTTCTCCTGTGCATCAAGAGATCCTGAACCGAGCTCTACAAGAAACCCAAGTTCCTAACAACATTGATCCCACACAATTTCAAAAGTTTAGTGGGACATCTGACCCTATCCTACCAATTACACTTTAGCCAAAATGGCATGCCTAACATTGATGCCAACCATAACCGTCCCCTACACATCGAAGTCCTAGTTTCCCGTCATAAAGTAAAAAGGGTCCTGTAGATAATGTCTCTGCCCTCAATCTAGGCACTCTAAAGTTCATAAAGCAGTTAGGGTACACTAAGCAGACCTGAGTAATCAAATCATTACAGTCAAGGCTTATGATAATGCAGAAAGAGATTCTGAAGGAATTATCAATCTTCCCATACAGGTTGGACCTATGACTCAGTACACTACATGTCATGTCCTTGATCTGGACTTACCATACAACCTCCTCCTTGGTCGCCGATGGCTCCACGCCATGCAATTCATCCCCTCCACATATCATCAATGCCTAAAATTCCCAGTTAATGGACAGGAGGTCACCATTTACGTTGACCCCCAACCATTTGAGTACTGTCGCGCCTTAGAAGATCACCAAAAAAGGGAAAAATCAATGAAAAAGAAAAATCCGATTTTGTAGAACCCGAAAATCTGGAAGCTTCTAAGCTTGGTAAAAAGGGGTTCGGATGGGTATTACTGGATGATGAAAAACGCGATTATTCGCAAGATTGTAACAGTGTTTTTACTGGATAATAAAAGTATTGGATGGCTGCGGTTTGGTGGATGTAGCCCAGATTGGGTGAACCGCGTTAAATTCTGTGTTATGATTTATTCTGTAAATGTTTTAGTTTCTCTGTTTTGTTAATTAAAATCTGCATTTAATTGTTAGATCTGCCATCTCTAACCCTAACAATGATATCATTCAGTGGATATATCGTGAAGAGCCCCAACCAGATCCTCCCCTTAAGGAATATTTTCAAGAAGCATACCCCTCGTTTGCTAAGTTTGTAGAGAAGCATAACTATCAAGGTGGGGTTCTAGGTAAAGAAGAACAAGGGCAACTGCAACCTATTGATGTACCGAAGTTTTCATGGAATTCAGGCCTAGGATATGAAAAAAATCATAAAGGCCCTACAACATCATCCAATACTTCCAATAGTGTTAGTGTGGACAATGGTCCCTTAGAATACATACCTGAGGAAGAGTCCATTATACATGCGTACGATGATGTGGATCACACAGACCTTTCATCCATGTTTGATTGCTTATATGTCTTTACCATTAGCCTTTCCCTACACTATCCTAAACTTATTGATTGAGACTTACGTGATAGCGCACCTGTTAGCATCCCTTTGGACACATATGTCAACCTTATGGGATTGGGGGAAGATGAACGCTCTAGTCGCAAAATTAACAACGAGAAAAATCATAAACGATCATCTAGTGAAAACCTCCCCGAGGCGCTTCTTGACCTAGAAAAAATAAAAATAAAGGATTCATCTGACAGTGAAAACCTTAATGAGGAATTGGAGGATGGATGGGTTCATCTTCCCCTTGTGGGAACTCAATTATCTACATGATCATCCATCCTAATTGAAGAAACTCAAGAAGTCAATCTGGGTACTGTAGAAACCCCGAAGATCACCTATGTAGCCAAATCATTATCAGAACAAGAATATCCTGTCATTTTCCAGCTGCTCAAAGAAGGAATCATCAAATTTTCTTGGTCATACTGAGACATGCCAGGTCTGGACCCCACTTTATTAGTTCACCATCTAGATGCTCGCCCATACGCCAAACCTATCAAGCAGAAACTCAAAAAAATGCATCCACAGGTAGCATTGTTGGTCAAGAAAGAATGGAGAAATTATTGGATTCTGGCTTTATCAGACCCATCAACTATTCTGACTAGATCTCCAACATAGTACCTGTCGCTAAACCTAACAGAGACATTAGGATTTGCACATAATTCTGGGACCTCAACAAATCCAGTCTGAAGGATGACTTCCCATTGCCCAATATCAACATGTTGGTTGACCTCACTTCAAGACACGAGATGTTGTCCCACATGGACAACTTCTCTTGCTACAACCATATTCAAATTGCACCTGAAGACCAGCACAAGACCGCTTGTACTACACCTTGGGGTACCTTTTGCTACAATGCTATGCCCTTTGGTCTTAAGAACACGGGGGAAACATATCAATGAGCAATGACTATTATCTTCCATGACCTCATCCACATTATCATGGAAGATTATGTTGATGACTTGTTGGGAAAGTCCAAAACTAGAGCAGAGCACCCTGCCATTCTGAAAAAGATCTTCAAGCGGTTGGAATAGTATAAGCTAAGATTGAATTCAGAAAAGTGTGTGTTTGGCGTCACGTCAGGGAAATTGTTGGGCTTCATAGTCTCTCGAAGGGGCATCGAGGTTGATCCCGTCAAAGTAAAATCTATCATGGAAATGCCTCCACCTCGAAACCTGAAACAATTAAGAAGCCTTCAAGGAAAGCTACAATCTATCCATCGGTTTATAGCCCATCTTGCAGATAGGTGTCAGTCGTTTGCCCACCTTCTGAAGAAAAACACCACTTTCAAATGGAATCAACAATGTTAGTTGGGTTTTGATAAGATCAAAGAGTACTTGGCCCACCTGCTAATCCTGATGCCACCTATTCCAAGAAAACCCCTCTTGCTATACATCTCTGCCACTTCAGTCACACTCGAGGCATTATTGGCACAACATGAAGAGTCCACAAAAGAACAAGCAATCTATTACATTAGTTGTACACTAGTTAGTTATGAATTGAATTATTCACCAATGGAGAAAGCCTGCCTCGCAGTAGTCTTCAATACGCAAAAATTTAGACATTATATGCTCAGCCATCATGTCAAACTAATAGAAAAAATTGATCCACTTAAATATTTGTTGTCCAGAACCACCTTAACTGGTCGAATGGCTAAGTGGGTCATGCTCCTGAGCGAATTTTACATAGAATATGTGGATCGAAAAGCCATAAAAGGACAAGTTATAACCGATCAGTTGGTCGATGCATCCCTAGTAGATGCTTACCCTTTGGTCACCGAATTTCCAAATGAAGAAGTCTTTGCAGTAGAAAAACCACCCACTTGGATATTGTACTTCGACGAATCCCACACTCATAATGGATCGGGGGCAGGAATTCTGTTTGTTACCCCTTAAGGTGATTACATCCCGAAGTCATTCAGATTGGCATTCCTATGCACCAACAATATAGCTGAGTATGAAGCCCTCCTCATAGGTCTCAAAATTGCAAAATAGTGGCACATAACTCACCTAAGAGTCTTCGGCGATTCCTTGTTGGTCAAGTTAATGATGAGTTCCTAACAAAGGATGACAAATTGCTACCCTACAAACACATGGTGGACGACTTCAAGAAGTATTTCACCTCCATACAATTTGATCAGATTCCCAGGGTACAGAACAAAGTTGCTGACGCCATGGCTACTATTGGCTCCTTGATCGACATGCCCAAGGATCGAACAGAATGTGAGTTCCTCGTTGAATAACTCTTAATCCCAGCATATGACATCCCTGAGACCAAAATGGTGTGTGACATCGTAGTTCTCGCTTCCCCTTGGTACCAAGACATCTATGCTTACCTACATGATAACATTCTACCCCCAGATCTTACACGAAACCAATGCAAATCCTTTATCCAACGTTCATCCCAATACATCATCGTTGGTGATACGCTTTATCATCATGGGTATGATGGAACCCTCCTCAGGTGTCTGGATGAGACTGAAGCCCATATTGCACTAACGGAAGTACACAGTGGTGTTTGTGGGGCTCATTCAAATGGTATGGCCTTAGCTAAAAGGATTCTTCAAGCTGGATATTATTGGCCTACACTGGAACATGATGCTTATGATTTTGTGAAGAAATGCCTCCCATGTCAGCAACATGCAAATCTGATTCACGCCCCAGCATAGGATCTTCAGCCCCTTCTCGCACCATGGCCCTTCTCTTAGTGGGGTTTTGACTTGATCGACAAGATATACTCGCCATCCTATGACAACCACACCTTCATTATTACTGCCACTAAGTCCTTTACCAAGTGGGTGGAAGCAATGCCACTCCCACAAATCACTGGTACTTAGATTTCAAAATTCATCCTCTACCATATTATATGTAGATACAGTATCCCATCCACCATCCTCTTAGATAACAAAAAGCCTTTCAAAAACTAGGCCATGAAACACCTTTGTGACCCCCAAGGTAATGGTCAAGCAGAAGCTACCAACAAGACTCTAATCTAAATCCTCAAAAAGGTTATCAATAACACTGGTCAAGATTGGCACCTCCACATTCATCCTACCCTTTGGGCGTATCACACTTCCATCCATACTCCTACCGGTGCCACTCCATATTCCCTCATATATGGTGTCGAGGCCATCTTGCCGATCGAAATTGAGATCCCATCACTGAGAATTTATCTGAAGAACCTTATCAGTGAGGAAGACACCCGCATTGCAAGGCTTGCCCAACTGGAATTACTTGATGAAAGACGAATCAAAGCCTATGATCATCTTTAGGCCTATCAAAACCAGCTCAAACGCAACTACAACAAGAAGGTTCACCCTCGTCAATTCAATGTTGGTGACCTTGTCCTTAAAGAGAACTAGTGCACCCAGCAGGATCGAGATAAGAAAGGCAAATTTAAAGCAAACTGGTTGGGTCCCTATACCGTCACCGCAAAATATGGATCTAGGGCATACAAACTCGCCACCCTTGAAGGAGAGCCCCTAGAAGAATCTATTAACATCATGCATCTTAAAAAAAATTATACCTAAGTCCGCTTGGTGGCCCTAGCTACGCAAAAATCCAAAAAAAAGGTATAAAATTATCAAAATACAAAAAAAATAAAAAATCAAAAATCAAAAAAAATCCAAAAATAAAATATTAAAGAGAAATATCTCGTCCTCTGGCAAAAACCACCCTTGGTGGTGCCTTGGATAAGTACGTTTGGTGAAAACCTGGTCATAGGTGTCATTTGTAGAGGGCTTAATCATTATCTACCTTGCATCCTAGTTAATTTATGACTTCATCCATCCTATCCTCACATCCTCTCCCATCCCATCCTTGGTCGCTTGGTATATATTTTGGTTGAGCATTGGACAATCCACATTGGCTATCCGTCATCCTGAGCTTTTTTATCCTAATATGAGCTCGTGTCGTTTGTCTGTTCGTCGGTCAGTTTGTGTCATCATCTAGGATCATCCATCGTGTTGGTCTCCATCTAGGCCTCATCCTGTCACGTCGGTCTTTTTATCCTTGGTCGAACTACGTTGCCTCTACGCTTCCACTTAGGCAAGGTTGATCTCTAGATTTTCCCCCGGGGTATTTTTGTCCATTGGTACCCTTTTCGCTCTTATAGTTTGTCCTTTTATCGAACTACGTTGCCCCTGCACTTTTATGTAGGCAAGGCTGATCATTTGATCTGCTCCCGGGGCATTTTGACCATCCCGTGATGGTCATCCATCATTTGTCTCTATTGTCCCCTTTGCGCTCTTATCCATGGTCGGTCATCATTTGTCTCTTTTTGAACTACGTTGCCCCTGTGCTTTCACGTAGGCAAGGTTGATCATTTGATCCTCCCCCGGGGCATTTGTCAGTCGTGTCTTTCATCATCGGTCTACATTGGTCTTCTTTCTGCTTTTTTCCATTGTTTGTTTCTTGAACTACGAGGGCTCTGCGCTTTCACGTAAGCAAGGCTAATCTTTGATCAACCCCCGAGCCCCTAAGTCTATAGGGTGTGTTGGTATTTTTTCTTGTCTCTTGTGTCCTATTGTCAGGTGTGTCCCTATCATGCTGGTTCTTCACAAACAAGATCCTCTAGTGTCAGAAGATCTTGTTAATGACAAAAATCTTGCGTCATGTCGGTCATCCTAGTTAGTTTCCATCATCGGTCTCAACAGGATGCATCCTTCCTAATAGACCTCATCAAACCCATTCATCACCTCTAATCCTATGGCAAAGGACGTTTGACATTGATTGTGATCTTTTAATGCTTTTGGCTCTTGTTTATTGTTTGAGCTCCTTATTATGACTAGTCAAGGTGGCCATAATCTATCATATTATGGTGTGTTTTTATGGGTTAACATAAGGGCATCTCTTGATCATTTATTGTTGTTGTCTATTGGGTTGTCTCACGTGGTACCCACCAAGATCTTTGAGATTTTGTGTTACGCAGGGGCATCCCTTTGTGCTTGTGGTTATCCCAATGCCTAGCCCGACCAAAGTCTTTGTTACTTTGGGGTGTTGGGATAGCCTTGTTTGTTGTGTTTGTTTTAAGCATTAGATACTAATTCTCCTTGGTTTTATGTACCACGGTGGTTGGTGTCTTATGCTATAGCAAAAATCAATGCTCCAAGGATGGTAAATTGCATTCATGATTGCATTTCATTTCATTGCATGTATCCTTCATCCATTCTTGTTCCTAGCCCATGACTTGTGATTTCGATTGTGCAAACTTTGATTATTTTCCCCCTTTTTCTCCTTAGGATACTAATGGTTTTTGACAGGTGTAATATCACACCCACACTACGCCAATCATCTACCCACATTCCCATGCAATTCCTTATTGGCACTTATGTCCGCATTTCATTTCGTGGAGAAGTTCATTTTCCATTCACATTGCATGTTACATCATAGGTCCATTATATTTTATCCCATATGCATAATAGACTGATTAGATTAAGCATTTTAGATTCATTTTAATCCACACATTTCAATATTCACATTTACACATTGCATGCATCACCAACTGCAAAACAAATTGTTAGGTCCATAATAATTACATATCATACCAAACATTCATCCCATCCTGCATCATAAACATTAGACATCATTTATACATCATATACACAACAACATCAACATAAATAAATCATCATCAACATCATGCATAACCAACTCATCCATATAAGCATAAATCATCATACACATGTGCATACATTGCATAACATAAATCATCCATCACATAAACATAATGCATAGTGTTAATAAGGGCTATCGCATATCATATCATAATCAAAATAATACAATGTCCATCTCATCATAATGTCTAAAAAATAATGAAATACATATCCATTGTATATATCATCAAAATACAGATCCAAGAATGTAGATCACATCTACTCTCTGCTGATATGTACTAGGTCTCCATCTTGCACCTGTCAAAAAATTGGTCTCCTGTCACCTGCTCTCTGCTTGCTCTACTGCGAGCTGTCCACATCTGACCTCTGTGGAGAATCGGGCACTAGCCCTTTGCGTGTGGGAGTCCCCTGATAATCACCAAAGCGAGGAGGATTCAGATGAAGGTCGCTATACCCTCTGGTACGTGTCCCTAATGACTGGGATGGTGTCAGCATCTGAGGCACCTACCTGACATAGCGTGATGTGCGGTGCGTTGGATCTGGACCTGCATACTCATAAGCACACCTCCAGTAGGTCGCCTCCTGCATATAATCATCTCTCTGCCCAACCTGATATCTAGTGGCATTCCGCTCATGCCTGTATCTATCTCAATCTACGCTAATGGCTCTCTGCTCCTGCTCCCATGCCTCTTATGCAAACCTCAGCTATTGTACCTGCTTTGTGGCCCTATCCCTCTCAACCTGTGTAGTCTGTAACTATGCCTACAATCCCTATATGTCTGCTCCTGTCCCACCACCCTCAACCTATACTTGTGCCTGAGCCACTGTTGGATTCCTCTCTCCCTGCAACATCTACCTCCGCACCTCTACGAAATCTCTCTCCCTTTGTGCGACATGTGCCCGAGCCATCGCTGCATCCCTATCTCTCTACAATGCATGTAGTCTCAACTTTGTTGAATCTTGCTCTCTCTGAAGAGCCAGTAACTGTGACACTGCCTCATCTCTCTCTCTGAAGAGACTATACATGTGCCTCTGCCACCTCCCTCTCACTCTACAACACCTGAACTCGTGTCTGAGCTGCATCCCTCTCCACCTCCATGGCCTCCACGTGTGCTTACGTTACATCTCTTTCTTCCTGCATCACGTGTACCTAACCCCTCATCTCATCCTCTCTCACCTGCATAAACCCCATATTTTCGACTGTTTGCTCTAAACAATACACTTTATCTCAGAGCTCATCTCTCTCCTACCGTAGATCTACTCTCTCTCTTCGTAGCCACTCTACCTGCCTCCACAAATCCCCCACATCTCCCACCGCCTCCGCCCTAATCTCTACAGGCCCCTGCCTTGTCCCTGCTCCAACATCTCCCTGATCTCTAGCTTGTCGTACCACCTCCTCTGCCACTAGACGGTCCCTCTCCCACCTCGCTACCTCTCCCTCCTCATGCTCCCTAGAACCTTTTCCCGTAGCCTATCTCTCTCTACATGTAGCTCGATCACCTCATCTCGTGCCTCATCTCTCTCTCTCTCTCTCTATAGACTTCTCTCCATCTTTGTCACTGCCATGGAAAGATCTATGTAATCCCTCTCACTCCTGACAAGTTGTGCATGTAACTCACTCACATCTCCCTCTAATCTACTCCACTCTACCTCTGACCACCGTAGCCATTGCTCGTTGAGCCACAATCTCTCCAAGGCCCCTCTCAGCAGCACTGTTGGATCCTCTCTTGTAGGTGGTGCCATGGATAGTAGAGGGATATCATGTACCTCCATGTCAACGTCCATCGCCTTTGGCTTCACCCACTCATCCTCCCCCTCTACCTCTGCCTCATCCACATCAATCACCACTTACGCTCTCCTCCTCCTCCTTGGCATCCTCTCCTGCTCTCTAGTGTCCTTGGCCTCCTCCTATCTCTGCCTCTGCTAGCCTCATGTGGTTGCGCAAACCTCTGGTCTCCTCTCCCTCTATGCCTCATGTCCCCTATCCTGCTGATCCACAACCCTGGCCTCCTCCCCTCCCCCCTCTGCTCCATCCCCTCCTCAGAATCTTCATCGTCGTCTCCTCCCCCTGCCCACCCTCACCTACTCTCCTGCTGCCCCGGCCGCCCCCTATCCTCCTCCCTACTGTCCTCTTTGCTGACCTCCTCCATGTTGTCCTCCTCTTTGTTGTCCTCGTGGACGTTGTCTCCCCCTCTCAATTGCTAGTCGTCTCTCATCCTCTGATCCAAACCCCAATGCCTCCTTAATAGGCACCACTAGAGTAATTCGTTGAGGCGGATGTCGACGAAACCACTGACCATACCGATCTGTCGTCCCTGCATCTCTTGACCCATCTCTCCTGCCTGGATATGGCACTAATCGCAGTGTCTCCCACTCTGCCCTCGCAGACTTAGGATCAATCTCATCCCCCCATGGCCACTCTCGCGTAAGCTGCCGAAACATCTCTCAACCCTGCATAATATCATGCCTCACCCTAAACTACCTCATCACCCGATTTGGTCTATGTAACTCAACTATGCAGGGATCCTTCCCGATAATATAGCATCAAGTGCAAAATTAATCCCCGTTTCTAACCTCCTCATCCCTCCACTCTTTGAATCGTTGTAGCATGTATGGTCGCCACACTATCATCTCCGCTAGCAGCGCATCAAAAAGTCTCTTCCATCCATCCAAGTCTCTAAATCCCTCATAGTGCAATATAGCTCCAGCCTCTGTCCCCCACCCCCAAGCTACTAGTGCTCTGTCATCCTCCTCCCCTCCTCTCACCACAATCGATCTGGCGATCATGATATGCTCCCAGGCCCATACCTGTAGCAGTGTAACATGTGTCAAGCTCAATACCTCCTGATAGCATATCACATGCATATCCTTGTACAATCGTGCTAACAAACAGGTCCCCCATGTAAACTGCCCCTATCGGCCCTCGACAATGTGTTGAATCACCTCCACAAACCTGAGATGCAGGAACTGACCGCTCTTTTCTGGCAACAGGATCCCGCTGATCAACCCTGCTAGATATAGTGATATTGTTGGCACCCTACATGAGAGACATTTTTCCACATCTAGTTGTTGTCACTGAATCGGTAGCTTGTCTTCACCAAACACGACCCGCAAGGACTCGTCCAGTGCCTCCCCCTTTACCTAACACTGACTGACTAGGAGCCCCGCTATGGGGAGCCTCAGAATCCTCCAAACATCCTCTAAGGTCACCGTCATCTCCCATGTCAGCAGATGAAATGTTGACGTCGCTAAATCCCAATGCTCTATCAACATTGTCAACATGGCCCTGTGGGCCTTAATAGTCGAGTAGGATAACATATGCAATAGTCCTACCTCAACCAGTGCATGATGATCTGCGCCATTCATGGCTGCTATACAAATCTTCAACACCTCGGACAACCACTCACACATCCGCAGTGTGTCAAAGTCCTACATCCATGTCACAACAACTGTGTCAGTCATTCCTTCTTTGTTTGTCTTTCTTCTTCCCCCTTTGTTTCCTTTTTCCTGGTCCCGGGTCCCCATTCCTGTCTTTTCTTTTCCCTTTCTTTTTCTTCTTCCTTGCCTTGTTGGTCTTACCCAGTCCGCGAGAGGACTCACCCAGGAACAGGCAGACCCGCCTCGGTCCCCCAGGCGAGCCCACCGCGTGCATGAGCGGACCCGCCCGTGTGCGGGTGGACCCACCTGAGAGGTGGCAGACTTGCCCCCATTATGGGAGGACCTGCCCAGGCATGGGCAGACCCGCCCGAGCCCTTGGGCGAGCCTGCCCCGTGCGAGGGTAGACCCACCCCGACTGCAAGCGGACGAACCCGCCGTGTGAAGGGTGGGTACGCCCCTCTGTGGGGAGCCCAACCCTTTTTTTTCTGGTGAGATCGCCCTCTTTGGGGGCATGTCTGCCCCCTCCCATCTGCCCATTTAACCTAATGGGCCATTCTACGTACCCCTTCGATGACATTTAATTTTCGCTGACTACCCATTTTTCTAACCTCCCCCCCATCTAAACCCATATTTTCAAATTTTAATAAACCTTCAAAAAAGCTAAAAATCATAAAGTTGGGTTTGGGGCTAACCTGGCGTGGAACGACGTATTCGCTGTAGAACCACCGCACCTCGTTCGCCTGATGAATAATGTCAGTGTCGTAGTTGTCTGACATCATGCCCTCTGGTCCTCTTCCTTTCTTCTCCTCCCTCTCTTCCTCAATTGGTAGTTGTTCAAATGAGGAGAGGTAATTCCTAAAATTACCTCATATTAACCCCTTTTTACTTTTTTAAATGAAAGGTATTTTTACCCCTTATTTAAAAAAAAATTATTTTCCTCCAACTAATGCTTTCACCCTCTATCTTCCTAGGGCCTCCATTTGCAAACTATGCATCTGTTTGACTCCATTCCAAAGCCAATCTTCTCAGTTTTTTATGCTCTTTCCAACAACATATCCCACTTCATACTTTCGAGAAGTCGCACGGGACAACTTTTCCTTCCCCATCTGCCTCCTCGAGGGGGCATACCCTACCATTCTCCTCCATTCCTCCGTCATGGGCCTTCTCTTGCGAGACTGGGGAATTCCCTTTCATTTCCCTCCGTTTGGGCAGCTCACGTAACCTCTCCCGTGCTGAGGCATCTCTTTTCTGGTCGCTTCCTTTATAGAGTCATCTGCATTTTTCTTCGAAACCCTATTATTCTAACAACATTTCAAAGAGGGAAAAAATGTAGACATCCAAATTTGACTACTTCCACATGGTCAAACTCATCTCCTTATTCATCCCTTTACTCGCCTATTTCATCCTCTTCATTAGTATTAATTAAATCACTCATTTAATTATATATTTCATTATCGGTATAAGGTTCCTAAAATATTTAATTCAATAATTAAATACTTTTACTTTTCACTTCTTTCCTCTCTAAATTAAATAAATACATCACTTTATTTAATTTAGTCATGTGACCTCTTTGAATTTAAGTCAATTTTTAATTCTTTTTTTTCTCTCTCATCCTCCATCACTTTTTCTTAATCCTAATCATCCTCCTAACTCCTTCATTAGGGATGTGCACATGTCTAATCCTTGATTAAGATGTGTCACATCCTCCAGCTTTTGCAAGCTGGCTTCTAATATTCATTAACCACTAGCTGTCTTCTAATTATTGATTAGTTAGTCTAATCAATCCTCCCCATCCCCCAAGGAATTTTTAATTCATTTTTGTCTTCCCCATGCGAATTAAAAATTCACTTTTATTCCTCCATAACCCTCTTCTAATCCAAAATTTAATTAATTTTGGATTAGAATGTGCACACATTAATTAAAAATTAATGTCACATCCTCACATCTTCCAATTTCTCTTTAATATTTCATTAATCTTCCTAATCATGTGTTTGCACAACCTTAATCAAAGTCATTAGCCATATTTAACATGCCTTTTTAGTCAACCTTTTCATTTGTCTTTCTTGGTATTGGCCCTCTTTCCCATGTGAATTTCAAATTCAAATTTATTCCTCCTAGAATCCCTTTTTCCAATGCATCTTCTATAATCTTTTGACTTGTCACATCAAGTCACATGTGGACAAGTGATTCCCTTTTTGGAACTTTGTCTTGTCCATGAGATTCTTCCAAGCATGTGAATTTTTAATTCACATTTATTTTTCCAACTACTTTCCTCTTCCCCATGGAGATTTTTGAGGAATACTAAAATTCCTCTCATTTCACTTTCTAACCATTTGGAAACAAGAACTTTCCTTTTGAGGTAATCTTCTCATCCCCCAAGGTACTTGCAAGGTGCTTGTCCTTCTTCCACATCATGTACCTTTCTTCCACCTCACTTACACATCATCACATCCTTAGCCATTTCACATTCCACATGTCAAGATGTGAGGGCTTGTGAGTCCTCAACTCACCATAGCCCTTCATCTTGGCCTTGTTGGATAAATCTTAACCGTTGAATTCTCTAGAGAATTCAAATTTCTCTATAAATATCCCCTCTTTTCTCTCATTTAGGGGGTTCATAATTTTGCTACCAAACTCTTTCCAATCTCACATTTGAGCCATACTTAGCCAAAATTTGCATTTCTTGCATTCACCATAGCATTCTCATCCACTTTTCATCCATCTTGCATCCTATGTTTGCATCTTTTGTCATCCAAAGGAGCATACACAACATAAAAAATCAAGGGCCAACCAAAGGAGCAACTCAGCAAGGTATAACTATTTCGTTTATTTTGTTAAGTTCAATGTTTCGCCCTATCTTGAGGTGTTAAGTGTTTACTTTGTTTCTTGCATCTCTTTTGTTGCTGCTCATTTCTAGAACAATATTTTCACCTGATCACAACTATAATTTCTCAACACATTGATAGTAGAAGATGAATGAGCTCATTGAAATGACATTGAAAGTACAAGTTCAATAGACCACACTTAGAAAGGGATTAAAAAAAGATATTTTATGTATAGAAGAGAAATTTGATTTACTTCTTGATAATTATATTTGCAAGCTATTAATTAACATGCACTAAAAGATTTAGATTTGAATACAACAAATTAAAATGACATAGGTTATTGTAAAGAAAGTGAATAAATATTCTGAGTTCAAACAAGTTCTAATAGTTGGAAAATAATGTTTCTTTACTATTATTCTAACTAATAAGCAAATCAAAGATTTTGATACCTGTAGACATGCAAAATTAACATTCTGCATTTGATCAGGATCATTTATCAACTGAACTATATGTCGCATTAGGCACATTCATCACTTTCATCCATTCATTAAATAATCTCATTTATCAAATAAACATTATCATTCAACCTTCATCTTGCATCATCCATTTAATTAAATAAATCAGGACTTTATTTAAATCAAATCTTAAATTATATTCCATCATTTTCTGATTTAAATAAATCAATTATCAAAGTTTTGAAAGTCAAATCATCTAATCAGCATTAAATCAGCATAACCATCATCTAATCCTGATCTAATGCTAATCCCATCCCACTTGCATTATCTAGATCTAGCCACTTGCACAATAAATCAATTTTATTGATTTATTAAAACCTCATTTTCCCTCAACATGACAAGTCAAACATGGCATTTATTGCTCTTCTTTCTTGTCCCCCTCTCAAAATTAATTGCAAATTTGAATTCAAAATTTCCCCCTCTTGGGCACTCTTCCCAAATCTTGCACAACCACTGACCACTCACCACTTGACAAGTGGCCTTATCTTATTGGCTTGATCTTTAGTCCCACATTGGTCCCTCTTCAACACTTAGCATTTTGAAAATCTATAAAGGAAGGCTTAATCTTCATTCATGGGATCCAGAATTTTATGCAAGGTTACTCTCTTCATTTGAGATTTGATCTTGTTCATCATCACTCCACCATCTTCATAGCATTTTCAATTTGAGATTTGATCAAGGGTTGGGAAAGGGCCACTAGCACATGTGACACCAATCCAACTATGGAATAGGTAGCTTGCTTTTGTTTTCATAATGTTGTAGTCTTTTTATCATCATTTGTGGCATTTTGAAAGCATTTGCAATGTATTTCATAGAGGTATTTTGATAGAGTTTGCAAGGCACTAACCCATTGTTTGAAGTTTAGGTGTTTACAGATTTTAAAATGATGCCTACATGTGGCGCTAGAAGGAGGGCTTGACTAGTGAAGAGACGTAATAACTATTCAAGTTGCTGCATGATGATTGAAAGATTACATTTTTTTTTACAGTCATCTTTAGCATGCTTATCAGAAATCTAAATCGTGTAATGAATACATGTTGATCTGACTAACCACGGTGTTTTGCTCCGTATTTCATTTTTCATAGTGTAGACGAGGCTTACGTGATTAGTCATTTTGTCTTTATTAGTTCTCACTGCCTGCAATAAAATCTCTTCTCATTCACTCATTCGCTTGGCACCAACATAGCTGCAAGAGGGGTTTATGAATGAAAGTAGCGATTGTTTTTACTGTTCCAAAGCATCAGAATCAATTTTAAATCTAGTAATTTGAAATACAGTTTTTTGATGTTGAATGCTTGAGTTATCTTTTTCAATATCCATAATCTGGATGTGTCGGAAAGAAAATTTCTTCCAGGTAAAAAAATGGACATAAGCAGAAGTAGTTGTTATATCTTGAATAAACGCCAAGAAGATGATGCCCCACTCATAGCAATGGTCATGTTTTCACTGCCTAAAAGGTTCTGTCGAGCCTTATGATTGCTCCACTATGTGAGACCATGTCTCTCTAACGCAGTCTGAAAAAAAATTCACCGGCCTTGTCTCACTTCCTTTAGGCATTCTGTCAATCAATTCTTGGGTCCTGTCTATGTCTTTGCATCACTTCATATACATCGTGGCACTTGCAACTACTATGAATTTCAATGTTGTGTTTTAAAACCTTCATGAGTGGCGCGGGTAGGTAGAAGTGATGCTGGGAATAGTTTATGAATTTGTCTTTTGTCTTTACACCTGCCAAATGCAGTACGTAGCTTGAGTCTACCTTGTTCGCTGCCCTTTTAATGCCCAGCCTTTGCTTGAAAGCTTTTTTTCTTTTTTTGCACGCAACACCTCTTGGGAACATTCTATCACACAGTTCACGTTTCTGGTATATGCTTTCGCAGCTGGCATTTGGTTAATAGTTTCTAAAAGCTTTTTATTTTTCAAATCCATTTTGTGCATATCCTGCAGTCGCTCCATTTCCTGCGACCTCTTGGAGGCATTTTGTCTAAACATTTCATGCGCCTTGTCTATGATTCTATTTTAAACTGTCAAACAGTTCACGAACCTTGTCTATGTGCCCACATTCTGCATACGCATCTACCAGTAATCTGTCCACACCCTATTCCAGAGCTTATATTCGCGCACTGGTAGAGGAGATATCTACGCAGTGGCTGATGAATCTGTCTTTACACCTGCCAAAGGCATTTATTTGAAAGTTTCGGTGTAGTGGTAGGATTTTAGCCGTTCATTGCAAGGATCATTAGAAATTATATAAATCGGTGTAGTTTGTTTGAATCGGTCTATCACTGTGGATTTCAGATACTTATTCCAAATCTTTCAAGGCGCGAAAGATCAGCCATTAAACAAGCTCTAGGAAAATTCAAACTTCACCAACCTCGATAGCTATTTATTTACTCAATAATGACTTCCTCACGTTTGCTATCAAGAAATCTTCCTTTTTGATTGACTTCACAATCAGTCTGAATCTTTTATTTATGCTAGGGGAGTACAAATCAAGTGTCTCTGATCTACACTCATCTGATTTTGATTGATTGAGATATCTTATCGAGCTGCTCTGTGATGCAATAAATTGGGTATGCACTTCATTTATTATCCAAGACCTACGAAAGATACAACGCAGTACAGTAAAATCATGGACGGCAGTATTCATCTCTAATGCACATTTTAATGTTCTAAGGCTGCAAACATGCGCAGAAGCCTGTGATAATGAGATGTTAAGATCATTGGTTTATCAGATTTAACAGTTAATAGATCATTGGTTGATTAGACTGGGGATTAGATTTAATAGTTGATAAAGTGTTGCTTGGAAAATTTAATAGATCATTGGTTTATTCAACAAGAGTTAATTGAAAAGTGGAAGATTTTGGACAGTATAGTATTATTTTTAAAGGGGATTTGAAATATGTCTTAAGCTGTTATAAATCTTTATCTATTCACAAATTAAGACTTTAGTTGAAGCTACATTTTATTAGCTTAAAATCATTAGTATTTACATTTTATGGTTGATGATGATCTTAATTACATAATTGGATCCTCACATAATTGTTTTTTTTTCTTTTTTTTCTTTTTTCTTTTTCTTAATAGGTACCAAAAGTGAACAAGGGCAAGTGAAAGGTACAAACAAACAACGAAGGCGAAAAGGTTCCAAGCGAAAAAGAAGGCTATCAAACGGAAACGAAAGGAGGGGAAGATTTTTTTTGAAAACACAATGTGTTTTTTAACACTTTAAGTGTTGATCAACACTACTTCACGAACTTGTTTATCTTTTCGTTTTAGAACACTAATTTTCATTTGGGTCTAAAACGAACAATTTGATTTTCATTGCAAAGGGCTTAAAATGAATCTTAGGACAAACGCACTAGATTTTTGTTTGAGGTTAAGAATTGAACAATCAAAACTCACACTTCATTTTGGTGCTTAAAATGAACTCACAATTGCTTTGAAGGTTATAAAACGAACAAGTGTTTGAATTGTGTGATCTTGTCTTTGAGGCGTGATCCTTCTCCCCTTGTACCCTCGCGGGCGATCTAGGGTGCAAGAGAAACACTCAAAATACATTTTTATTGCTTTGAAAACACTTCAAATTTGGGCTTTAAAATTGAACATCTTTTGCGAGTGTGAGTAGGGGCATTTTCACGTACATTCTCTTTCTTTGTGCCATCAAAGATCGATCGAGTTATGGATTGTGTCTTTGCTTGCTTTTGTTTATCTTAGAGGGCCTGCCTTGGGGAAAAAGTACTCACCCAAGGGAACGAATCAACCGGTAACACTCTAAAGCCAAGAGTATTTCCAGCCGAGATATAAATGAGGGTTTTGGTTAAACGCCATTATCATGCTGGGTCGGGTTCCCGCAAGAAGGATCCGGAAGGGGACTCTTGCCATATGGGTCAATCAAAAGTCCTTCCATTGTGAACCCAAAAGTTGAATTTGCCAAAATCCCAATCTATTTGTTGGTGCAAGAACGTCGCTCAAGCCACCCCCACACTTCCACGGCTCCTAGTAGAGATGGAAAGCATGGGAGTTTCATGGGTGTTGATGCTTGGCCGCCTGACAGATCTAATGAGCCAGTGGAGGGGAGCTAGTGGGTCAAGACTAACCATCCGCCAGGGAGTGTTTAGCCGGACTTGTCCAAGTGGGAATCCAACAAATATAGTCTTGCTACACATCCATAGGGGCTTGTAATTATTCTTGTTTGAAAACACAAGCACTGAAAAACATTTGCAAACAAACATTCAACATGATTCTCAAAAATTTCAAACCTCTTGAAGACAAATATCATTGACTCAATCCATATGTTATTGCTTTCCCTTGGGACTTATGCCCTTAGAGGTTTCTAAGCATTGGATTATATCTCAATTTGTCTTATTGAGTAAACAATAGGAAAACCCTTGCCTTAAGTTCATTGAATTTCCACATAAAATATCTTGTGGGGTTTAAAGAAATTAAGACATTGGACATCTTAGTTTGAAACCTTAATCAAAGAGAGTGTTTTTGGTAAAATAAATCCATTAAGCAAAGCTAAGCAAAATGAACTTTCATGTGTGTTGAAGACTCCAAATCCCAAAAAGCACAAATCATTGATTGGAAATCCAAAATGTTCAAATCATTCCTTGGTTACAAAGGTCTTTAGGAAGCATATACATGCTCTTCAATACCTAGGTCTAGGAAAACAAAGTGGTATTTTTAGGTTCATCTAGGGATCAAAGCAAATCAAACCTCTTTCATCCATCTTTCAAAACATCAAAATCCATCTCACAAATCATCTTTTGATAGGAACCTTGAAATCATCCTTGAAATGCTAGGTTTTATGACAAAATCAAGCAAACACCAAGACCATTGAGACCAAGTCCTTGAAAACATTTATCAAAACACCTTTGGCTAGGAATGTGTGAATGCATCCTTTTGCATATCCTTAGTCAAAGTCATCCAAATCATCTTGTCTAGCTTAGTGTATGTAGATGAATCCTTCTCCATATACTTAGTGAAACAATCATTTTGCTGTGTGTAGATGTATCCTTCTCCTCACACATATCCAAATCATCATCCTTTGAACACAATTATCCTTTAGATCATTATCAAACATCTTAGGGTCTTTTGTTCAAAATCCAAATCAAACTCCAAATCAAGATCAAGGACAAAATCTCAAAATCCAAAAATCAAACCAATCAAAAATCCAAAGCCTAGTATTTCATTCAAGATCTATCAAAAGTCAAAACATCCATAACATCCATCTTTAAACATCACCATCTTATCATCATCACATTTGATCCTAAAAAGCATCCTAAAACTTTCACTTTTGGACATAAAATAGAGATTAATCCAAGGAATCAAGAGATTCATCTCCCATATTCTCGAAGATTGATCCTTGTTTTATGGTTCAAACAAGATCTCAATACAAGAAGAGTATGGAAGCCCACAAAGAAACTCCCGCTTCAAGTGACCTTAGCCAAACAAACGCAGAAATGAATCTCGCAGAATCAAGCAATCCATTGATCCCCTCATCATCACAAACCCCACAAGAAGAAAATCAAGGGGAAGACCTCACCTTTGGAATGTCTCGCGAAGAAATAGCTGAAATGCTCCAAAATCCGGACAACCATAGAATCATCAACATCATGATGAGACTCAACCCTTCGTTGTACATGCTTGAACTAGCAAAACAAGGGGCCAAGTTGCCTTCGGATTTTGATGTGACCACTATAGTAGAGACATCTTTTCCACCAATCTCATCCACCATCCCCATTTCATCTACACCCCCATCTCAAAATGTCATGGAAAATATCCCGCAAATCACAACATCATTTGCTCCAACTCAACCCAACGTTAACAAGGGAAACACATTCCTTAATGAACTTCAATCACATCCCCTTGTGAATAACCAAAACTTGGACGCAAACACCACAGTGGAACAAAACATCCTCCATAATCCATTACACCAAAATGTTCCTCTCACTTTACATTATGACCTATCATCAACATCTTTTCACGGAGCACCACAAACACCTCTTCTCACAAATTCACAAGAGGAGGGAGACATATTCGGACAAGGGGGCATTTTCAACACCACAACACTTTCGCAAGGATTCAACCCCCTTACATTTCCACCTCTCCTACCATCACCATTGTCATCAACACCACTCCTTGGTTTAGGGCTTCCCCCTCTACCAAGTATCCATCAAACATACATCCCAACCATCAATCAAAACATCTTGCCAAACGCTCAAAAATTATTGTTGACATCACAACAACAAACGACAAACACGCAAGCAATGGAAACATCATCAAACACCCCCACAACATCGCAAAGCATGACCTCTCAAGGGCCAATCACATCAATGATGCCACTTACCACATCAACAACACCATCCACCAATCACACAATCAACATGACAACACCATCTACTAACCAAATGATCAACACAACATCATCATTCACCACCACCACAAATGCCATTCCAAATCCACCACCACCCCCACCACCACCAAATTTCACCACATCAAATAATTCGTACTTAACATTTGCAAGGCTGCTTTCAAAGAGGCTATCAACAAGTGCAAAACAAAAAGCCGTTACCTTGAGGCCACTCCAAGCTACATGGTACGCCAAAACTGCACAAGCTGCATTACCAGTATAACAAACACAACAAGCCCAAGCTTTATTACAGCAGCAACAACCTAATGGCCAAGCCGCTTTAAACCTTTGCAAGCACAAAGGTCATCAAGCACAACTTTTATTGCAACAACAAACCCGCAAAGCATGGCCAAGCACAAGCTCGAAAGCGCCGAAGGCCAGACAAAGCTCAAAGGCAAACTGCAAGCAAGAAGAGCACAAGCACAAGCTCAAGCAAAACTTCTTGCACAAGTAGCACAAATGCAAGCATATCAGCAAGCATTAAAGCAATACCAAGAGCAGCAAGAAGCAGCAGAATTGGCAGCCCAACAATAAGCGTTGTGGGAACAACAACAAGCATAACAACAAGTGTTGTTAGA
>VDFB02109042.1:68712015-68798545 GCA_007258455.2 Sequoia sempervirens | reverse complement strand
GTCTTTAGGTTAGTCTCTCGGTCAAAATCTCAGAAAATCCTAAAAACATTGAAAAATCAAAAAATCAAAACATTTGAAAACCTTGAAAAAATACCAAAAACAGCCTCAAAACATTGCAAAAACATTAAAAACATCCAAATATTTGAAAAAATCCATCTGCCTCATCTCGCTTGCACCCGCAATAAACACCATTCATAATAAATTGATCGACATCCTCAACCTTTGGTGAGACATTTAGAAACAAGTCTAGCAGGATAAAAGTAGAACTCAAAAGCATCAAGTCTTAAGTCTAGGACAGTGAGTAAACAAATTGGTCATCTCTTTGTATCGGTAACACCATCATCTGAATTTGTCCCATATCAATCATCCCTCATAAACGAAATGACGTGCCGCCATCCACTAACATGTCCTAGGATGAATCCTTCCTACAATGGGCATTATCTTTTGGCAATAAGTTTCGCTTATCATCCTTGGAAAACACATCCTTTTCCATTAGCGGTATTGAAGAGCATTAGTCTGTTTGTTGCGTCTTTATCTTTTGACTTATCTTATTTAAGCTCATTCCAAGGGCGTCTAGAGTGATATCTAATGAAGGATTTAGAGAAATAGGAATGGGGCAACGATCATTGTCTTTGTTTCTTGTTGGACGTTCTTGTAAAATAACTTGGCGAATACTTGCTTTGTTAGATATGTATGGAGGATGTTTCAGATACCTTGTTGACTATTGCATTGATTGGTTATACCTTTCCGTGTTTTGGTCCGAGATGTTTGAGACTTCTAAAGGGCATCCTAGCAAGGTTTCCGTATGTCAAGGTGTGAACAAGAATACTCCAATCTATTTGTCGAGTCAAAGTCCATCACACTAAGTACAACACCATCCTGGTCCTTTATACCTTGATGCATCGTGCTTAGGCGTGTTATCAAACATAAAGTAAGTGACCCTTTGAAAATCCCAATCCTTGATAAGCAAATCATCATCATTTATCATCATCATCATCTATCATCATCATCTCTAAATAAAGTCTTGACCAATCATGGACTTGTTGGATCCTCTTGTCATCACCTCATTTCCGTGGTAACATCATCATCACCAATGCATCCATCATGCATCCATCCTGCATCTACAAACCGTCAGCATACCACATATCATTCATATCATACATCATAGAAACATCGATCATTTCACATGCATTGCATAATCATCATCATAATATAGATCTGTTAGTCTAAGCATCTCATAAATCATCATCACATCACATCAATCTCATCCATCTCATATCATATCATCATTTAAGTTGCTTAGAATAATATAGATTTGTTATTCTAAGCATCTTGAAATCATCTTTGCATCGTCATCCATAACCACCCATTTTGAACCTCTTTATCGCGAGATCGACCCTCAAATCGAATCTTTTCGCTCGATCTCTCGAGGGGGCAATGTACCGATGTACTTCTTTCGGCTGGGGCATCAAAAATCAGAAATTTTTTTTTGATTGCTGGCAAGTTTATTCTTTGAACCAACGCAACAAGTACATTGCTTCAAAGAGGGCAAAATGTAGACATGCAAAATTAACATTCTGCATTTGATCAGGATCATTTATCAACTGAACTATATGTCGCATTAGGCACATTCATCACTTTCATCCATTCATTAAATAATCTCATTTATCAAATAAACATTATCATTCAACCTTCATCTTGCATCATCCATTTAATTAAATAAATCAGGACTTTATTTAAATCAAATCTTAAATTATATTCCATCATTTTCTGATTTAAATAAATCAATTATCAAAGTCTTGAAAGTCAAATCATCTAATCAGCATTAAATCAGCATAACCATCATCTAATCCTGATCTAATGCTAATCACATCCCACTTGCATTATCTAGATATCTCCACTTGCACAATAAATCAATTTTATTGATTTATTAAAACACTCATTTTCCCTCAACATGACAAGTCAAACATGGCATTTATTGCTGTTTTTCTTGTCCCCCTCTCAAAATTAATTGCAAATTTGAATTCAAAATTTCCCCCTCTTGGGCACTCTTCCCAAATCTTGCACAACCACTGACCACTCACCACTTGACAAGTGGCCTTATCTTATTGGCTTGATCTTTAGTCCCACATTGGTCCCTCTTCAACACTTAGCATTTTGAAAATATATAAAGGAAGGCTTAATCTTCATTCATGGGATCCAGAATTTTATGCAAGGTTACGCTCTTCATTTGAGATTTGATCTTGTTCATCGTCACTCCACCATCTTCATAGCATTTTCAATTTGAGCTTTGATCAAGGGTTGGGAAAGGGCCACTAGCACATGTGACACCAATCCAACTATGGAATAGGTAGCTTGCTTTTGTTTTCATAATGCTTTAGTCTTTTTATCATCATTTGTGGCATTTTGAAAGCATTTGCAATGTATTTCATAGAGGTATTTTGATAGAGTTTGCAAGGCACTAACCCATTGTTTGAAGTTTAGGTGTTTGCAGATTTTAAAATGATGCCTACAATACCCATTCATCATGTAAAAGTAAATTGAAGTATTTCATACCATTTTAACTTTCATTCCTAATACTTAAGAGCACGAGCATAAGAAAAAAGAAAAAACACACACAATATAGTCAATCACCTCAATACATATTTTATACATAACAATATTTAATATTTATGTGATCTAATTGGCATCTACCCTAATACACATTTTACTCATAGCAATAGCATAATCAATGTGGTCACATTGGTATTGACCTTATTTTATGTTTTACACACAACATTATGAATCCTTCTTAGGGAGATTTAAATCGACCCAAGTACTCTGGAAACACCCAATAGGTTCAAACTTTATAAGATCGACTACATGTTTTGGTCCACTATTGCAAACACAACCAAAAGGTTGCTACTAGTAAGATATCTCTATGTGGTTAAATAAAGTAAAACTATGAAATCATCATTCAGGCCTAGGGTCATATAAAATAAATATTTGAATGCATGTAGATATATGTGTATAAACTCAATATACACGTATATGTGTGTATAGAGTCCCTCTACACAATCATGCAATCAACAAAATGATAAAGTCTTATTTGACCTTCATAACTTCAAGAAAAAAGAAATAAAATAGAAAATCTCTATTAATGGATTATATACTTGAAGACATTAAATTTTTCACCCTAGTAATTCATAAGTAATTTTTAAAATATATTATGAATATTGTCCAAAATATTTTCCTCAAATGAAAACAAAGAGAAATGCTAACTAGATTGACCTAAAGTTTTCCTTCATTTTTTCTCTTCCTTCCTCCTTCACTTTGTACTTCACCTCCTTCCCCTATAAAATGAATTCCACAAATTATCCCCCTCTATTCTTCTACATTTTCTCCTCATAGTATTTCTAGAATCCCTAATTCTCGTCCTTTCCTTCCACGAATTCCTAATGCCAAATTTATCTCCCTCCCCCCCCACTACTCTCTTGTCTTAACAACCCGTTACTCTGAAAAAACCTCCCTCTTAATTCACATGCCTCCTATAAATGTAGTGGTGGCGAGCATAACTAAGACTCCAACTCTTCATTAACTATTTTATTATATTCACATGATTCCACTAGATATTTTTGTTTAAACTTAATTTGAGTTTGGAAAAAAAACACAAATAATAATAAAATTAATTAATTTTAAACTATCACTAGAAATAAATTCAATTATAAGGCTTAGGATCCACTCTAGGATTAGTGACACAAGGTTGATGTCTTTGATGTCAAGAGATACACTTAGTACAACAATGTACTAACTCGTTAGACCCTATGATAGTAAAAAATAAATATGATGATTAAAGTACTCATCACATGGTGAATTAATACACCGACGAATTTGTAAACAATTAAGCATGTCTAAACATTCAAATAATTACTTACAAAAAATAGCATCACCAAAGGTACATATAAAAATAGTGATGTGTGTGTGAATTTCTCAAACACATGATACAATTTGCCAACCCAACTCAATTTGCAACCCTCTCCATGATGATGCTCTCCCTCCTCAAATGGGAGGGGGAACTAAACCTATTGTACATCCACCTCATTCATCGACAAGGTAGTTAGTCCATCAAAATTATAATCACATATTTATTTAAATTAACATAACTCCAATTGATTTAATCAATTTATAATAATTAATGACATGATAAGATTACATTTGTTTCATTCATTACTCAAAAATTGATATTTATTTTCCATATTTACATGAATACACACAAAATAATCATATCATGAAAATTGTATCTATTCCAAAATTTTATTTAAAAAATTATAACTTTAATTATATCATCTGATATCTGGAAATAAGTAATTAAAATATAACAGAATTTAATTATTCAAAAATGGGGTGTAACAAGAGCTAAAGGATAACCTTGGTAGATGTAAAACAAATTGCTAAAGCATTAGATTGATGATCATTAAAATAGAAAATTCTTACAAATATATCTAAGGGATAAATTAATATAGTTTAAACCTTAAGGAAATTATTAAGATGAGTGTCATTAACTCAACATGAAAATACTCAAGAAACGTAGCAGAGTTGCTTGGGGCTTGAGGTTTTCTCCCTCGAGGTCTCAAAAAAAAATCTCAACGTGAAAATAGATACAATATGTTAAAAATAAAATGAGAAAGATTAGGGATTACCTTGAAATGAATGTCATGTGGTCTCTAGACATCAAGACGTTGAGAAAAAGAGAAAAAATGAATCTATAACTTCATCTAAAGTTAGAGGCCCAAGATGCATAGAAGTTCAAATTTGACCCTAGTGCCACCTATGCAATTGAATCCACGTGTAGTGGTTTTTTCCTTCTATAATCATCATTTTTACCTATAGCTAAGGTAGACCCTTTGCACCTATAAAATATGTCTACTCAATATAACATTAAGCTTTTTGCCACTCAATACTTGATCTTGAAACCTTGCAAATATTATCTAGGCATTGCAAGGCCTAATTGATATTATTGTATTCCTTCAAAAGGGTAAGAAAAGATTCATATGCAAAGTAACCTTTGAATAATTATGTTGTGGAATTGGATAAATAAATTCCTTTAACTAGGTTCTATGATACAACATTAGACAAGAGATAACCAAATCCTTTTACAACAAGCACATAAAGGATAGAAGTCAAAGGATAACCTTAACAGATGAACTGCAAAATCCTAAAAGAACTAGATTTATGGGCATTAAAATAAATGATCCTATGAAATTCAAATCAAATGCAATATGATTAATTTAAATGAGTGGTTAATTTATTGCATAATAGATACGTGTTGAAAGTAAAATAAGAAAAATTAGGGCTTATCTTGAAATGAATGTTGTTTGATCTTTAGATGTTAATATGCTATGACAAAGATAAAAAATTTGGAATCCATAACTAGATCTGAAGTTAGAGGTTTTAGATTGATAGAATTTTAAATTTGAATACATAGGATACCTTGGTCCAACCTACGCAATCAAGCTCATTTACAACAACTTTGTCCTCGTGGCATCATTGTGTCCATGTATAGCTAAGGAAAACCCTCACTACCTACAAAATATGTCTTCTTGATTATTTCTACTTAAGGAAAATGGATGGTGCTAAGAAGCAATAAAGGGCATACTATAACAATGGGAAAGAGTGATCAAGTTCCTTTTTTATAATCACATCCTAAGACTAGTTTAATAATGGTAAAAAATGAAAGATAATAAAGGTGTTGGACATTGATGTGAAGAGAGAAATTGACAGTTGGACTTGTAAGTTTTTGTGATAGATATACAAATTTCTTGTCCTAACTATTGATTAAAAATATTTTTTCATGATCTTAGAATGACTTGAAGTGATAATTTAAATAGAAGCCCTAAACATGTATTTGAAACCTTCAGCAAGTTAGTTGACAAATGATAATCACATTCTATAAGAGTTGCTCGAGAGAATTTTTCAATTTGAAATTAAAATGAATGAGATGGGACTATGGTTGCAATTTTACCTAGTGGATAGAACTTCAGGCGTGATCCAATCCAAGATATGCAATATTATGATAAGTAGATTGAGAATTATCAAAATTGAATGATTTGACATAAATAGGTGTTAGCTACACCATTAAGGTCGACATGTGTGACAAAATGATCAATTAAATATGATGACCATTTATTAAAATCATCCACAAAAAGTAGCATAAAATAAATAGAAAAATAAAAAGTATACATTTATTCTCTACAAATAAATTTTAAAAAGGAGAAGAAATAATAAATAATACACAAACTCTCTTACATAATAGGAGAGTATTTAAATGAAATAGACAATTAATTTAGTTGGATAAAAAATAGATCATACTTAATTAATTATTTTTAAAGATAATTAAAATTGACATTATAACCATATTCTTTTAAAAAAAGTTACATATTTTTTTCTCAAAATAATAATTTCTTAAAAAACTTCATTAACATCAATTGTATTTTAAAAGTTTATTTTTAATAAAAAAGTTAAAATTTTCATTAATAATAATATAAAAATATAAAATTAAATACTTCTAAACATTAAGAAATTTCAATCTATTAATCCATCAATTAAATACATTCTTAATAATTCAGCACTTACAATATAAGCTAAATATACATTAAATTTTTAAAACAAAACCAAACACATACGATTCAATTCTAGATAAATATCCAAACATGAATTCAAGACTTTATAAAATATTTAATCAAATAATTTGAATAACTTTCTATAAAATAAATATATTTATAAATTAAAAACTAGAAATATAAAATTAAGTTCAAAGTACATATTTAAATATAAATTTAAAATTTAATTTAATACTAGATAAATTTATGTTGATAATACATTGTAAGAAAAAAATTGTATTAAATTTTATTTAGTTTTATAAATTTATAATAGAATAGAAAATATTTTTAATTTGAAGGACAATAAAAACTTAAGAATAATTTTAAAAAGTTTATTATAAAAAGTAGTTAGTTAGTATGTACAACTTAAGAATATAATATCATAAATGATTATATTAATAAAAAATTATTTAATTACAAGTTAAACACACATAGTGATTTTAGGAGGTGGTAGAGGATCATCGATCCTCAAATACCACTAATGAGCATATCCATATTCATTTGGCATATTTAGAATTATATAGAGTAAGTTCTCATTTAAATCTTAGTCATACTAATTATGAATCTAAATAAAATTTTCAAGTTACTTATTATAGAAGAAAAAAGTGCATGCCTTGTACTTTTTTCTTTCACTTTAATTTATCTTAGTTTGATGTCTTTAATATATAATTTCGGCACATAATTTGACTATTTTGGGGCACCTCTTTATCCAATACCTATTCAAGAGTTTAATTATGCTACATCAATACGTTCAAAACTTGTCTAACTCAATTTTGATTAGGTTATTTATTTTGAAAAATATTGTAATTGTGATTATGTCCCATAAATAGAATCATTGAGTAGAACTTACCTTTGTCTTTCAAAATTAAACAATCCACATTCTAAGGCCAACAATCATAGGATATGATTGTTAAATATCAACATGGATGCTTAAAATTAAAATAATGCATTTAAGGTTATGTATTTAAAGGTGGCATAGTAGGGCATTTACATAGATCACGTCATCACATAATGATATCCCAAAAGCATCATAGCATATTTTTCCTCTTGTTGGTAATCGATTGTCAATCATTCTCTACTAGCATTAGCAAGAAACAATATCTCAACGCTAACAAGTAACATCTATTGTTAAAGCATATACCAAGTCCATTCTCTAACACGATCACTCATCAATTCACTTTCGGCTTCAACAACAAACAACAATCAACTCAACAACATTCATTGCCACCTCATCAATATATGTAGCAACCTCTCGTCTCTTTTACAATTATCATTAATTTTGTCTTGGAGCTTTACTAAGGTACAATGATTTTTGAATTTTAATCCTTATATAGCAAGCCTCGTGATGCTCCTTAACACTACCACTATTTTGCTTACCTAATATATCAACAAGTGAACAAATATTATAGATAACAAAGATTAAATTTTGCCTAAAATAAGACTGTCTCTGTAGATAAAATCATTACGACGATTAAACTCAAACATTTGAACTGTAATTATAATCAACTTAACACTTTGATGAATCCAATCTCAAATTTCAAATATTAATCTTTTCTATCACATCCCCATCATATCAATTAAAGTTTATATTAAATTAATTTTGAAATACATCTCTAAATCCATCTTATTTCTATTTTAATATGTATGAATTCCATTCTCCATTAATTTATATGCTCAACTCGTATCTTAAAAAAAATTACTTTATTAATTACACTTAAAATTGTTTTTACTCATTTGTCCATGCTAATTATTTTGAAGGGTCTCGTCCAATTGTTTTTACTCGGCAAATGAGCAAAATATTTTTAGGGATGAACAACGATTGCATGGCCCACATGTAAAGTGTGACGTGAAATGCAATAGTAATATGTTTTAATCCGAAGATCAAACAAAATATCTCTATCCTACGAGATCAAATTGTGTATATTTGCTTGTTACCTTTCTAAAGTTCTGAGGAAAGTACAAAAATAAAGCGAACATATAAAAAGACCACGCCAAAAATCTCTATAAAAATATAAATAATATGTATGAATTCAAGTTTCTTTTGAGAGGGAGGATTACTAATGCATCATTGGATGGAAACTAATCATCATGCAAAATAGTTCAAAATTATTTTTGTGATTTAATAAATCTAAAATTATTATTTTTTAAAATAAACGTCTCTCATCTTAAGAATTGGAATTGTAATGTTAGTTTAGTTGCTACTTGGGATTTTGAACCTAAACCTCAAGATTATAGTTGGATCAATTGGTGGGAGAGAACCATAACTAGATATACTTCTTTTCTTCAGGATTACGAGAGACAAGTTGCTGCTAGAAGGTGCAGACTTGAAAAATCTCTTCGAAGACAACTTGCTCGTGTCCGTTCTCTCTTAGCTTCAAAGCCTCAAAATGTCTCTATGTAGCAATCGGCTCTCAATGCTGAGAATGCACTTTGAAAATTGGCTACCTACAAAGGAAAAGGTGCCCAAGTGCATGCCTATCTCCAACGGATCAAAGAGGGAGATCACAAAACAAAGTTCTTTTTTTAGTATCTGCAAGACAAACGCAAAAAAGAATATATCTCTGCTATTAAATCTGTTGATGGATCCATCTATATCGACCATGATGCCATTTTACAAACCTTTTATGAGCACTTCAAAAATTTATTTGTTGATGACTTTGCTACTGATGGCCTTCTCCCTATCCTTGAGGATTGTGTAGTTGGATGCATACCTCAAAAAATAGACCCTGGAAACAACAAGTTTCTTGATCGCCTTCTTTCCATAGAAGAGATTGATGAAGCTCTTAGGTGCATGGCAATGGAAAAAATTCATGAAATCGATGGTTTACCTGTGGAGTTTTATCAAGTCTTCAGCCTCATATTTGTTAAGACTTTTATAAGGTATATCTTGAAGGATTTGAAACATGCTCCTTGGGTTCTATTATCAATCAAGGCTTGATCAAGCTCATTCCCAAGGGTAAATATAAAAATACTATTAATGGATGGCATCATATTATCCTCCTCAATACTTTGTACAAAATCATTACTAAAGCTCTTTCCTGAATAATTAAGCAGGTTACCCAAGACATTGTCCGGCCTGAACAGACCGGCTTCTTAAGAGGGAGATTCATCCTTGATAATTTCATTCTTGCTTGGGAAGTTACTGAATGGGCGCAACAAACTGCCTAGGATGCCCTTATTATTAAATTTGACTTTGATAAAGCCTATGATCATATTCGTTGGCCATTCATTCTCAAAATGCTTAAATGGCTTGGCTTTGGCCCCAAAATTTGTAAGCAAGTGAACATACTATTTAACAATACTAATGCTAAAGTGGTTGTTAATGGTATCCTTCCCCCCCAATTCCCTTTGCAAAAATCCATTCGCCAAGGCTACCCTCTTGCTCCATCCTTGTTTGTCCTTGTTGTTGATGCTCTTGGCTATCTTTTTCAGCATGCGCTTTCCACCAATCTCATCAAAGGTATCTAGTTGTCAGGCAATACCAACGCCCTCAATTCTCACTTTGCTAATGATAGCATGTTGTTCATACAAAATTCAGTAGAAGAAATGGCACACAAACTTGATACCTTGGAGCTCTTTTGTACTATTTCTGGTTCGAAATTGGCCATGCATAAAACTGAATTTATTATGACCCGCCCTACTCCTTAGCCTCATTGGATACCAAACGAATGGAATGAAGTGAAAAATGGGTCTATCACTCGATACCTTGGGATTCCTTTTGGCATTGGAGTCTCTCTTAAAGATATGTGGAGGTGGTTCATGGCCAAACTTAAGAAAAAGTTTATGAATTGGACTAACCACTTTTTATCCATGGCTGGCTGCATTCAAGCAAAAAATAAAATTCTCTTGGCCAACCACGTATACATCTCTTCTTGTTGGCTACCTTCTAAGAGGTTTAAGAATTATCAACCCTTATACTCAAGGTATTTGCCTTACCACTAAATGGATTGTTAGGGCCTTGGAGGGAGAGGCCCCTTAGAAACACTTGGTCTAACATCGTGTCCAATCTACCAATACTAGTCAATCTTGGACTATTGTTGACTGGAAGGAAAAACTTCTCCTTGCACCCTTCTTTAAAACTCATGAGTTTGGTCCCTTTAACTCCATTTGGTCTACTTGGCAAGTCACTTCAAGAAAGTTGACTTGGTTTGATCAGAATTTGAGCCATGGCATAAGCTTTGCTGCTTCTTCCATTTGGTGAAATCACTTAATTCAACAAGATGTCAAACCTCTTGGCACCATTAAAAATCTAAAAGGAAAATGCCTTTTTAAAGGAGGAATTCAATTTTTTTCATGATCTATGGGACCCTATTAATTTCAATTGGATGTCGCCGCAATTGCTTAAAGACCAATTCAAATTGTCTCCCTCGTGCTAATATCCTCTAATAAAAATTTAGCAACTGATTACCCCTGAGGCTGTCTTGTTTGTTATCCCTCCTCTGTCATGACAAATTCTAAAGGATTGGAAATGAACCACCATGCAGAACATTCAAAGTTTCCCTCTTAAAATTGTCTATAGTCAGCTTCTCCTGACTATCTCCTTGGCGACCAAACTCAATTCTAAATGGAAAAGTAATTTCAGTCAATGCCCGATGGAACAAGTTAGGCCTACAAATTTGGAATTCCAAAGTGGATGCTCAATCTCAATTAATTGCATGGAAGGTACTTCACATCAAATTACCTATCAGTGATTACCTCTCTTTCCTTTTTTGCCAACTGTCTGCCCTTTCTGCTCCAAAAAGGAATCCATCAAACATGTGTTTTTTGGATTTGCACTCATGTCCACCAATTGTGGTACTCACTCTTCTCCACTCTTCTAGATCTATTCTCTCAAACCTAGACATGGAAAGTGGCTCTTCTTGGGAATTCACCTCATCACAACATCATCACCCTGATGTTAAGACAAGTTGTCATCACTCTCATTTGGAGGTTTCAATGTTTGGTTGTCTTCTCACACTCTTTTCTACCCTTACAAATAGAAACCTAGATGGTGTGCTCGATTTTATCCCTCTATATTCATGTCATGCAGACTTCACCTCAATTAAACCCATAATTTACTGAAACTCTATATAATATTTAAAATGAAAACTAGGAATTTTGAGGACCATTTTCAGAAATCTAATGGAAATTGATCTACCTGTGGACCTAGGATACTTCATGCTCACTCTTGGTTCAGGGTATTCGTATACTTGTTACTGTTGTTTTAATATCTTGGAAAATCTACAAATGTTCTCTCGAGAGATATTGAATTTGACAAGAGGTTGGATGTTTCTGAGAGCAAAGTTTGTGGTTGAGAATGCTCACCAACTACTTAGATCTTGTGGATCAAATTTTATGACATTGTTTGGTATGAAAGGACCAATGTCTCCTCCATTGCTCAAGTCAATTCTTCAATAAATTATTGTATTTCTCTAGAGATTCTATTTATATCATGTAAAAGAGGAAAAGGAATGAGTCACACAACAACAATAGTGATACAAATAAACATATAATATATTCTAATAGATTTCCAGGATAATTCTCAACTTGTCCACTTGGCTTTAGATAGTAAATAAACAAACAAAAACAAGGATTTTGCCTTTAAGATTATGGCTCTTTAGTTTCTTGCTTTTGGCACAACAAAATAAGGTAGATTGTAAGGGTATTGTTGTTTCTTCTGCAATTTAAAACAATAGCTACTATAAACTATTTTGAACGCTCAAGGTGGAAGAGATGACATGATGTCTTGTGTTTGTTAAATACCTTGTGTCTCCATGTCGACAACATGAGTGTGTGGCCATTGATGTGTCTATAGCAGTAGGAGTTAGCTTTTACTAGATTGTTGGATCTTTTGTAAATGGCACATAGTTGTGCAGCCTTACACCTTATCCAAGAGATCTGTCGTGGAGGTGCTCTATTCTAAATTGTACTTCAGCTATGGTTAGGGTGTTTTTTTTAGAAGATACAATTTATAGCATATTACTTTGTATGATGTGGTTGTAGCATGTTGTTGTCATGGTTTTAGTTTACCAGTCTTGTTTACTGGTTTACCTTTGATTTATAATTTATTTGATTTATTTTAATAAATCTTTTCTTCCAATAAAAAAAACTATTATTTTCTTTTTTTATTACTTCAATTTGAAAACAGACATTGAAAAATAAATTTATTTTATTGCTATAATTATAATTATTTTTTCTTGGTATGAAATTATTGCTTTCAAAGTCTATTGCTTTTATTTCTTAGTATTAATATGACAATGAATTTTACTTGTTGTATTTAATATGACAGTGAATTTTAGTAGACACGTTTACATGTGCCAAATATTTTTTATTCAATTCTTTAATGCAGATTGACATCTTATCATTTATAAATATATATCGAGTAAAAACATCAATGAATAAGTATAAATATTGGGTGTCGTGGTAATAGTTTCAATCTTCAATAAATAATTTTGAATACAAAGATTGAGTGTTGTGGTAACATTTTCAACCTTCAATAAATAATTTTGAGTACAAAGATTTAGTGTTGCGGTAACATTTTCCACGCTCAATAAATGAGTACAAACATTTGAATATCATGGTTGGATTGAGCAGATGTGTTCAATAAACAAGTGCCATAAATAGGCATGGTAACACTGTACTCACTAAATGAGTGTTAGATACAAATGTTGGCTATAGTTATTTGTGAAGAGAGGGCATGAGAAAATCTAGAAAAATCATCTTCTTGCGATAAATATTTTCTTTGTATAACTGTAGAGGCTAAGATAAAGGTGGTGTACAATATGTTGTTAGTAAAGTAAGCTTTGTAAATATGTAAAGGTTACAAAGATTGGAGGAGGTGCAAAATATTCATCCTTAGTAAAGTATGCTTCCATGTTATTTTCTGCTTTTATATCTGCAAAACTTTTGTTCCATTTGCAAATGAATTATTTAGCATAATATAAATAGAGATAAATATCCATATTAGTGTAAGCAAATGAAATATTTAACACACACACACACACATATAAATAAATTATTCAACATAATATATATAAATATACATAGTTTATGCAAATGAATTATTTATGCAAAAATATCTTGCTCTATGGGTACAAATGGCTATTTGATATGGTGTTTGTTGATATACCTATGTATAATATTGGATTCTCATTAATCCATGGATACAAATGACTATTTGATATGGTGTTTGTTGATAAACCTGTGTATAATAGTGGATTTTCATGGTTGGTAGCGAAAAATACATTCAAAGTTGATTTGGGTGGTGTGACTGAAGTTCTAGGTAGTGTAATTGAAGTATATAGTTGTAATGTAGAAAAAGGTGATCCTTAAGTTTGATGCCTAAACCTAGGATTGCTTTTACTCCTTTTTTCTAAAGTAAATTAGGATGCAAATCAACAAGGTGTTTAAATTGACTTTCAACCATGGAGGTGAGTCAATCAAACCCAAATACGATCCTTTTGAGCCTTAGGAATAAACTGAAATTGATTTTCTATAATTAACCTAATTCAAATATGCACCCTAATATGTAAAATATAAGATCCCGACAATGCATAGAATGAAATAACAGTTTGCAGGCAGATATAGGAAGTTTAGAGGAATGTGTACTTGCCCAAAAAAATTGGTTTCAATGTGAATAGGAGGACTCATTCACCCTAGGGCATATAAGTCCTATGCCTCTCATGTTCTATTTTTGAGGTCCTCTAGTGATAGATATGAAACTTCCATTTCCACTTGCAAATTTGTCAGATCACTGTTAAATAATTTTACAAGTGAGTTTTCGTGAGTTAACAAGGTGTAGGGCTCAAATGTAGTAATGAACAATTTGTCTTCAAGCTCCCTTCAATCCTCTTCAAACCTATAACTTACACATTCAAAGAGAGGGAAAATGTTGGGCCATTTAAGGGCTTGCCTCAATCAAACCCCGTGTAAATGTTTCCACTTCCACCATGGCAATATTAATGATAAATCGATAATAGATATGAAGAAATGATGAAATCACAAAGTGCTACAACTCACTGCCCTTCAATGGCTTCCTCGAAGGACTATAGTCATGCACATCACTTCAAGGTCTTGGATCTTGCTTACTTGATTTGCTTGAATGCTTTTGAGACCTACAAAAGTGTTAGCCTTCACAAAATAATTATAATAGGAACAAACATAAACTCACATAGGATTTGACATGATGTTGGATCTTGAATTGCTGCAATAACGCTTTGAAAATGCTACCCTTGACTTGCTCTTGACAATAATTCATGCTCATAAATTCTCCTTCTAGTTTCAAATGGTGAAAAGACTAGGTATTTATGGGCATTTATTTAATTTCCCAAAAATTAGATTCCAATAGTCGACCTTTGCAAGTTGGGTTTCAAATGTTAAAATTTTGAAATTGACGTATCCTAAGTTGGTCCCCAACAAAGTAGAGGGACCCATTTGACCTATGACAAATGGGTCTTGACCCTATTTTCTGAGAGATTAAGTGTTGGGGCTAAAATAGTAACTGGATGCATTTTGTCAATGCTTGCAATTTTTTGAAAAGTGGTACAAATGGGCTATAGAATGCATAATTTAGGAAATTAGGGACCCAATTAGGCTCAATAATTTAGGGGCGACAAAACATAAAGTGAAATTGTCAAGGATGACAATTTACGACAATACAATAACATATATCTAAGTCTTTTTCCTCCTTTTATTTTTTAATTTGTATTTGTATGTCCTCAAATGGGTTTGTACATTTTGTAGTTGAAGTAGACATTTCATCTTTTCCAAAAAATTAGAAGGCATATTACTAGCTGCAAATCAAGGTGAAAGAGCAAATAACATTATTAAGGGTTCAAAAAACAAAAGGTGCAACAAATTGTTCAAGAAATTAGATAAGGTTGTTAATCAAGCCTTATTTTATATATTTTTCTAAGCACTTGATAGCTTTTGTCAAAATCATCAAAGAGATTCGTGCAAGTACTAAAATTGTAATTGAATTTATATTACACTATTTTTATGTGAACAAATCTTCGAAGTATGTGATATAATTTTTATTGTAGGAAAATTAAGGAGACATTCTCAATGTTAGATATTATACTTTAGGATTTTTTGGTAAATCTAAGTTAGTTGTTGGACTTGGCTAAGTTTGGAAAAATAGAAAGTCAACTTGAAATATATAACAAAAAATTAAAAAACCATTAAAAAAAGTTTTCATATCATATATTTTATTATTATTGAGTTTTACCAAGTTTTGAATGAGTTTTTCCGCTAAATTTGAGTCTATGTGATTCACAAAACAACTTGAGTGTCAACACAATGGGTAATAACCAATGAGGTCAGGCGTTGTTTCAAATTGCTTAGGGTGTGTAGATCTACTAATGATAAAAATAAAACACATTAATAAATATTATATTTCAAGTTGGTTTAAACAAAAGGGATTAAATCCAAAGCAAAGACATTGAAAGAAAGAGAAATGACCATGACTATTAGTAACAAGTTATAAAATCAAATTTCATTGAGTTCCTTGACACTTAAATGATATTATGAAATTCATGTGATTTACAATTTATTATTATTCAACCAAGAAGTTAAAAATGGTATGAACAACTCAATGCAAATAAGAATGCATAGGTCAAAGGAAGAAGTGAATAACATTAATCATAATGAATGAGCATTAAATGTAGTCAACAATTTGGTTTATACTCCTTAAGTGAACATCCAAAAAGTAGTCAAATAATAATATCTGACCTTGTTGTCATAAAAGCACAAACCTCAATGCAACTTACTATTGTTATTAATCCTCCTCTTTATTGGGTTTTACATAGATATTGATGAAATGGTTACTAAAATAAAAGAGATTGAATTCTATTCATGTACATTTGACTCATAATTTATTGCTACTAAAACTAAAATGGTCAAAAGACATTAGCAATTTAGTCCTATAGTGATGGAAAATGTATCCTTTTACATTTTCTCACTTGTTTGGGTCATCCTAACTAAATTTGACTCAATTGTGCCTTAATTTAGTGTTGTAAGGTGTATCCCTTTACACTTTCACACTTATTTAGGGCTCCCTTAATTAATTGAGCTTAATTTTTCCTTAATTGGCCCCTTAATTCATTTTTCAAGCCTATTAATTACATTTTCTGAAGAGGAAACTTGACATTCATTAATGCCCTAACATAACACTTCTCCATGAGTAATGTGTGTCTTAGGTTTATGGACCTGGGACCCATTCGCCCATGGGCGAATGGGTCCTCCCTAGACCTTGGGACCTAAATTTAAATTATGTTTTTGGTGGTATTTTAACATATTCAAAATTTGTGATTCAATGTCGTCTTGTGTTATTTGAATTTCGGGAAATTGAGGATACATATCTATAAATATAAGGTCATTTCACTATATTTCACCTAAGAATTTTTATGCAAGTTTTCAAGAGCTAAAGTTGTGGTCAAAGGCATTCAAGAGCAGATTTATCAGAGTTTTATTACAACATTCAAGATCCAATTGTCATTTCAAAGTCTTCTTGCATCATGCATGTTTTTGGAGCTAACATTGTGATGTAGGTTTCATGATCCAATCAAGCATTCAAAGCACTATTTCAAGCAAGATTCAAAGTTCAAGATCCACATCCATTGAAGCCATTTCATGCAAGTGGCAGATCTATATTCCAAGGTTTATTCAAGGGTTTGTTGAGTGGTAACGTAGCTTTGTTCATTCTTCATTCCCCCTTTCATGATTTTATTCATTTCAAGGTTTGATTACCAAAACGGGGTTTGACCAAGGCAAACCCCCATTCATCAAAAATAAATAATTTTTCCCTCTTATCTTGTGTTTGCAGATCTAGGTGGGAGAAAGCTTGAAGATCTCTTGAAGAGAAAATTTGAAGAAGTTGACAAAGTTGTCATAAAAGTTATCATCTCACAGAAACTCATCTTTAAAATTTATTTCTAACATTTTGACACTACCACTTGGACAAAGTGGAAGATTCAAAACTCACTTTTGGTGACTGGTAAACACAGTTCTTCCCTTCTCAGATCTACAATTTAATTTTTGGTTTTGCTTATTTTGAGTTTAATATTGTTGTTTCAAGTTTAATTTGGCATAATTGGGTTGATTCGCTGTTTTTAATCTTTCTCCCAAAAGTTCTTGGTGAACCTGACCCCTGTCCTTCAGTCATAAGGAAATCTGAATATTCACTCATCAAGTTGACTTGCCTAAGGATTGTAAGTCAATTCTTTGTGTGGATCTCATTTCCTAATGAAATAAGGAAGATAAGTTTATTATACCCCCATTTTAATCATCTTAACCTATTTTTCTTCATTTCAAGTCCAATCAATAAGAGATAACTAAAATTCAAGAAAAACCATTTTCTAGTGTTTTAACTTATATAGGATTGGTATAACTACATATCTATGAAAAAATTAGGATGCTTACTTTTACATGGAATATCTTTTATTCTTGAATTCTTACCGAGACTTTAGTCATGAAGCATTATCCTTCAAAAGAATGCCCCTAACATATTGCAACAATGAGTTACAATATTATAATAAAGTCATTAACAAAATTATTATGGGTTCTAGGGGGTCCTTATTCCTTATTTCATGTATCAACACATTCATCCTCAAATGAGTTTAAAATGGAGCTGATGACATGTAGCCCACTCAGACTATAACAATTCTTTAGTTATTTGATATATTTACCCTTGGAAAAAGCCTTTTAGTTTCAGGTCAACCTTTAGGAAAATAATTTGTCTTTGGTCCATTTATTCTTATATTTGTCTTTGGTCCATTTATTCTTATATGTCACTATTAAAGGGTAACAAATTAGTGTGTAGTTGTATCCATTTTTTAGTTTTCCATAACTAATATTTTTAGCTACTATCCAAAATAGATTATTCCATCTATTTTTTAACTGTTTATTAATTTTCATTTGTAACCATTTTTTCTTGATTTGATATTAAAAACTTTCAAACATAAATAATCACTTGTAGATTTAAATAAAATCATGTTCTTACAACTTTCTTTTCTTTTAAATTTATATAACATTGTCAACATCCGTGGGTGTTTGGAATATAGTCCAACCAACAAAAATGTCTACTATCACAATCATCTAAAGTTCTCATATTCCAACTAGATGAGAAGTATGTTGGTTGAGAACAAGCTTCCAGTAAATAAATTGTTTGTGTCCTACTAAATACTTAATTGTGATATTCCTTCAAATTATAAGATTTTTGATAAATTTTGACATATTTATAAACCAATGGTATGTCTATCAAAATAACATGGAATGAAATATATGACAAGTTGAGATAGCACGCACATCACCCACTTGTGGACACTTAGTATGGTGGGACTAAGACAAATGATACTAGCACATGGACAAGGACCTATCACTTGAGATAGGGCTTCAAATACCTAAAGCATATAATATTATGTGGCTCAAGTTCAAAGTGTGGCTTAACCATAGGGAAGCCAATATAATTTTTTAATTCAAAATACTTTATAAATTGTTACATTAGTTAAAAAGTATGAAAATAGAGTGTAAATATGAATGATTATAAAGTTGGTTAGTATTTATAATCTACTAAAATATAAGAAAGAAAAAAATATAGCAAGTTGTTAGTTCATGAGAAGGAGAGGGTGGATTATCATAAGAGCAAGGAAAAATTTGTTTAAAGGGTTTATTAAAGGGAGATTAGATTCCTTCCACCCATCTTAAGAGTTGGATCGCAAATGACATTGTACCCCCCATTTAGGGAGTAAAGACATAATAGAATTGGCCTGAATGCCAGCTTATGCAAAAGAGTGCCTATTCTAACCTATCACTAAATAAGGTGGATTGTCAATTATATTGCAACTAAATGATCAATTTGATTTGTATAACTACTGCATGTGCTCATTACCATTACCATATATAAACCTTTGGTATGCTTTTCCATTTCTTAGTAATAGTTATATTTGTTGTCATTCATTCTCATCTCATGAATGGAATTCTTAGAGTCAGTTTTATGTCAAGAATCATCATTTCTCTTCATCCAAAATACTTTCCATACTTAATCTTATATTGACTCAAATCATACATTATTTTTACACCCTCTTCTAAAACTCTTTGCCAAGTTACTCCAATATTTGCATATTATACCTTTTTTCCAACTGTTATCAAAGCATTCTTATAAATGAAACCCATCTCAAAAAAAATCATAAATTCACCTTCATGAGATCAATATTAGAGTCATATTTCCCTCTTCTTCCTCCTATCTACAAAAATCAAGCCACACTTATCTAATAAAGAAAAGAGGAATTATTGTGATCACTTAACAATGATTGATATATAACTATTGACAAGCAATATTTATCCTGATTAGATAAAATAATCTTCATTTGGACACGTCTCAAAATGCACAATCTAAAAAAAAAACCACTTAAATTGATCAATGAATAAGGTGAATTTCATAGCTTCACCTTATGATAATGGTGATGATCTCTTTGACAAAAAAAATGGCCCTAGTGAGACACTTGAAATCTAACTAAAATTTATGATGAAGAAGTTTTGTGAATAGAGTCAAGACACCACATTATCAAAATATCCAATTAATCACATCATCTATGATCAACTATGATTTTGATAGTCTACCTTATTTTATTCAAATAAAACTTAATTTCTTATGAACAAATTTAATGCCCTATTCACTTTTATGATATTTCTTTATTGGTTTTTGAAAGGGTAGTTGCTAATAATTTGAAAACAATGTGTATTCCTATCAAATAAGATGGTTTTCACTTGACCATATGCCCAAAAAGGGTAATCTTATCAAGCAACAATTACAAGGAGTAAAAGAGAACAATTGAATATATATCATCACAAGAAACTCTAATTCTATGTGGAAGAGCTTTTGATATCTCGAGGGAAGCTAATTGTGTGATCATTGCATTTGTATTATCCTCTAGGAGTATGAGTTAAATAGAATATTGAATTCACTCACACTACTAATATTTCTTCTACTTAAGTGAGATTGCTCAACACACCTAGTTGCAAATGCCTAGGTCCATGTTGTTAGATGTGGAAAATCTATACATACATTTCTCACTAAAGCATCTATTATAAATAAGCTGTTTGTTTAATGAATGAGCATCATACTAGGGTAGATTTATTTGTATATAGTACATGTCTATAAGTTTGTTGATAGAGAAAATTCAGGAACCATTGGCATGATTAACAAATCCTACACCAAATTTCAATTTTGTCACTAGTAGACCATAGCTTTATGCTCCTCCCAAATTGGTCGAGCTTCTTCATTTTTTGTAGCCCAATAATGTGTAGGCTATGATCATCTAAATTTCAAACTAACTTCATAGTCTGCTTCAATCATTGCATATGTTTCTACTAAGTGTTTTCTTACAAATGCTCCCTTGCTCCAGGACAAGGATGGGCTTCACTATTGTAATATCCTAGGGTTTTAATGCTCTGGCCTTCACGACTTCTATACAATTCCTAGGGTTTAATAATTCGTCACCAATTATGCATCATTAGTGTTCGCCAAAAACAAATAAATGGCCAATAAAAAACACCCTCATAAATATTCCAAAATTTTATAAAGCATATTAGCATAGATCTTCAAATAAATATTGCACAACAAAATTCATTTATTGAATTTAATTGAAATTATTATAGATCTAGAACAACACACAAGATCTTACAAATTTAGCCGATAAACATAATCCCCTCAATGAGAAGATAATATAGTTTTGCATAAGATCTACAACAAACCCATGTCCTTATTGCATTTATGGATCATACCTATCAAAAGAAAGAAGACATTAAATAATAAAAACAAATCTTAAATGCAATATGTCATAAAAATCCATGGACATCAAAAACCATTAATTATAGGGAAGATTATAGTAGAGACATATCATTATTCTATTCATGCAAACTACCTATTAACAAGAATTTCTAGAAAACCTAATACCTGGTTCACCTCTTACAAAAAATATATGGGAATACAAAAATACATAGGTGACAGCTTCTTGTGTAGTCATGGCATACTTCAACTGATCCATTTTCCCTTTCTCCTCCTCATGGCTAATCTAATAATCTAAAATAATGTGAAGTGTGGATGCAAGGATGCACTTATATAAATGTAAATTAGGTAGAAGCCAAATGTAATCATGCATATATGTTAGGTGTAGCCGACAGACACTGTGTATAAACATTTATTATATCATCAATAAATATTATTTGTGCTAATTTTACACCAGATATTCAATGTCATAGTGTAATATTTTTCCACCAAAATAAGTTGAATAAACAACAAAAAGTTATAACTTTGAAGTAACATTTATTTTTCCAATAGTTGCATGGTGTGATGGTTAAGTTGTTGTGTTGTTATTCTTGCCATCAAGGTTCAAACCCCTTTGGGGTGTAATTGTTGAGAGTTTATATTGAGGACAAGGTCTCCCATTTGTGACCTCATTGATTCATAGCTTCGGGTCAAAAGTGTTTACCCCTAAAAAAAGTAACATTTATTTTAATTTTCAATATCTAAAGCAAAGACAAGTCATATGGCATTTGTTAAAATTTTCAAATTTTTAGTTAAAAACAAGGAAACTTTAGTTAAATATTAAAATTTAATTGTTAAATAGAAGCCTTTCTATTAAAATTTGTAGACCAATATTTTTATTAAAATTGAGAGCACATATAAACAAGACTAAAGGAAAAAAAATCTTAGCAAATATGCATCTAAATTACATTTGATTCCTCATCTTAAAACTATGTTTTTCTATTTTACATCAATATTGCATGATCCTTATGAACTTGATCAATGAACTTCTCTTCAATTAGTGGCATGGTGCCAAAACCATATCTACTCTTATAGCTAATAATAATGTTGTTGTCATTACTCCAATAATACTACATAGATTTTCTTTCACCAATAGAGCAATCTATGCTTCCATTGAATTACATTAGAAGAAATATCTATTCTAAGATACCTAGAACTTAATGGCCTTTGGTAAATTAAATGTGAAATTACAAAGATCTTCTTAGTGAATTGCATACTTTATTACTTCTCATTTTAAGTTTGTAATTGTGTCATGTTAGTTGAAGCTTTTGACCTTTACCTTTGATCAATTGCTCAAGTTGATTACATTTTAGATCAATTGTTCTAATAGATCTCAAGGCACTCATTGTTTCACTGCCTAACTTGCATAAGAATATGTAGCATCGTAAATGGTCACCCTTGACAATTTCACACTAGTTTTAGCTCAAATTCTCTCTCTCTTTGGCTTCCTCAAGCATTGCAGGTAGTATCTATCTCTTGTCTTATGTCTTTGAGCATCTTGGGATTTACCACATCCCTTGTATATACATTTTATTATCTTGTCTATCTATCTGTCTATTTGGTTGTTCGTGGAGGTGGAAACATCAAAACAGGGGTTTGACTGAGGGAAGCCCCTAAATAGCCCCAACATTTTCTCTCAGTCTTATGTGTGCAGGTATTGAAGACATTTATTTGTTGGAGGCTTCACTTCTTGGTAGGTTGTGAGTGCTTTCTTTCTTTCCCTTCATTTCATCATCTACTTTCCATTTAATCTACATTTTACTTAAGTTTACTTTACTTTATTTTAGTTTTGTTATTCTCTATTATTTTCCTTACATTCTTTGAAGTTCCTAGTAATCAAGATTGTTAATAGTCACTTAAGTGTTTTCTGTGATAGTCTCAATTTTTGGTTCGTACAAGACACAACGTGTCTTTGGGATGTTAGTGCGCCGTGTTGTCATTCGTGTGCCACACTATTGTTCTTAGCTGAGAAATTATTAGTGTCCAAAAAACCTTTGTGACCTACTCTTTTTGTTTCTGGAACTCTCATAATTTTATCCTGTCACTTGAGCTTTGTTCCTTGAGGTAGTTGAGGACCATTTGCTCCTTGTAGACTCTTCTTTGTCCTAGAGACTCAGGAGTAGCAAATCTTATCCTCTATACATACTAAATTTATTATAAATTAATTAAAAATCTATTATTTAATTAATCTCCTTCACCATATATCATTAATTAATTCTTCCATAAGGTTAAAATATTTAAATTAATTAAATCAATTAGCCTTAGTCCCCAAGTCCTCCAACTAAATCAGTTAATTAACACCTACTTAATTATTAGTTTAGGCTAATTAATCTCAATTACCATTTCTTCTAATATTTAATTCCATACCATCGTTAATCCTCACTCGTTTAATATTAACCACTTAATGCATGTACATGGATCTCAATCTTGATCATTCTCCTCTTGCCACGTGTCGTTAGTCTTCATCATGCTCCCACATGTGTGAGCATGGTAACTTGAAGCCCACTAATTGCTTACAAATGTGTGAGCTACCATCTTGGAAGCAACCTTGACTTCCACCTCAACCCACGCCATGTTCCCATATATGTGAGCATGCTAACTTATCCCACTCTTTGCTCACACATGTGTGACCATGATAATTTGGAGGCATGCTAATCCTCCACCTCACCCCTTGACCTCTAACTCATCTCCACCTCTTTTCTCACACACATGTGAGCATATATCCCACACATTCCACCTTGCTCACACATGTGTGAGCATGCATAGCCTTTTCCATCTCACTTGTCACTTGTCCTTTTTCTCATTCAGTCCTACACCTCAATCAAAACACATTCTTTAATATTGGATCTTCGTTTCCATTATGACATTCGTCACAATGCTAAGACTTTAATCCATGTGACTTTGATCTTAGCCCTCCATTTAAATTTGCATCTCGAGCTTCCATTTTCCTCATAAAAAATCTATCTGATGAGAGGCCTCCCCTCCCATTTGACAACACGCTTTCATGTTAACATTATAATGTCATTTTGGTGGGCTAATCATCTAATGATATCCTTATGTTCTCAAACTAGTGACGTGATGACAATGAGCATCCACATCTCTACATTGGAGCTTATCCAAAAAACTAATGAGGAAGGTATAAATGTTGTATTAATTGCTCTTAATTTACATTCATTTTGTTACCTTTTGTCAGTTTTCTAACATGAGTGTTTATCTTTATTTGAACTTTGGATTATTACATTGCCAATCTTTTGTGTTGAGATCATTTTGAAGGTGTGAAAACACATAGTACCAATTGTCTTGTATGACATATACCCATACTTGTTCACATCTAACACAATTATTATTCAATTACTTTCTCTTTGTCCTCATACTTGGGAGCAACATTAGGGGCACCTTATTTCCTCTTGTTGCATGTTATTTCATGGCAATATTTGACACACTATCTCATGATTTTAATTAAACTATTACATGTCTATCAATCTTACATGATTATATCAAACTATTACATGAATGTTGAGCTTACATGATTACATATTTTCACATATTAACTTCATCCTTTGTAATTGATTGCATCACTTTGGATGCAATCGATTTGAGAGGACATATTATATCATTGACACTTATTTTTTATGATTATAAAGACTCTCCAAAGGTCTTACACCACACATTCAAGGTTAGAATGACTCATCAAGGGTATTATACTGAGCTTGTATGGTTACACAAACTTATTGGAAGTCCTACACCATCTTTTCACATTTGGAGCATGGTCAAAGTGTCCCATTCGAAGATCTCACACTTCACCTTTATTAGTCATATTGGTCCTTTTAGGGATCCTATACTACATCTCTCTATCTCTTTAGGTTATATTGTTTTGTTCAAGGATCCTACACCTTTTAAAATTTCATATTGATTAGAGATGTTGCTAAGTAGTTATTGTCCATGTTTATTTTTGTTTTCACATCAAAATGCTACTGATAAAATTTGGAGTTAAAATTATCATCACATGGAACATTATTCATATCTACATCCTTTACAGATGTACTTGTCATATATTTCCATGTTGGTTTCTTGTTTACTATGACATGCACAATTCATGGTAGTTCATCTACAAGTTAAAGTGGGGGAAAAATGTAGATGTGAAAAGTACACCCTAACACTTTTCCCACTTATTTAGAGTTGCTTTAACCTTGTCCTAATACAATAGTCTATTACTTACTTTTGTGTATTTTTGTGCAAGAATTAGCATTTTCCATGGACTTAACGTGAATCCAAGTCTCAAATCCCTACCGATCTAGATCTAACCCTTAATCTTGTATTTCCCTATCTTAGATCATGATTGCTTAGGTGACCTTAAACTTGAATCAAGATCACAAAGGTGGCTAACTCTCACTATTTTAAGTCCAGATTATGTAGGGTCTCAAGTCAACTTTCTTCTAACTAGTCATTATGCACTAATGAAAGTGCAAAATGTTTAATTTGAATCCTAGGGTTTTATAAAAGGACAAACCCTGAGGTGATTTCAAGATCAATCATCTATAGATTTGATCATCACATTGTCATTTAGTCATAAAGAGCATTCACATCTAAAATCATTGCATCAACATCTGCATACATAAGGATAAATACATCAACACTCACAGTTTACATTACATGTCTTTGGCCTTTTTTACACATTGTTGAATCAATTCATAGGGGGGCTTGATTGTAATCATGACAATACATGATTTCCCTCACTTGATAGCAAGTCCTTCTAGTGTTTTTAACCATTAGCTATTTTTGATACATAAAAGCAAACAAGTTTTGGAAGAAACATGACAATTTTCAATTCCAAGATTGTAAGTTAAGGGTCATGCACAAGGTCAAAGGCCAAAGATGTAGGGCCTAGGGCCACAATGTGAGTTTTGACCTTTGACTAGAATAGTTCATTTTCTAGTCTATTAGAACATGCTCGATGCCAATACAATAATTGTTTCCCAAAATACATCACATAACACATATTATAACTTAATTTTCCTTTAGCACACAAAAACATCTATCCTTTTTATCAATTTTAACACTTCTTTCAATCTAATTTTTATACTTATCTAAACTTAATTCTTGAACTAAATTAATTTAATTAAAAAGTTTATCCCTCTCTTCACATATAAATACACTAAAATAAAATACCAAACTACATTAAATGAAAAGTTGTTAAAGAACATTAATTCCCATTGTTTAGAATTCACACTATCCTCGCCACTATAAATGGGAGCAGGTCTGTAAGAGAAATAAAGTCATACGCATTAAAGGAAGTTTAGTGAAAAATACGTAAAGCAACGAGACCCACACAAAAATAAAGAATTCTGGCGCGAAAAGAATAATTAAGCGAGATATTTTTTTACGTACCGCGAGGTGAAAGTTGTCTTTTCCCTCCAAAACTTACCGCATTTTATATCAAGTACAAACAACAATAAACGTGAAAACTGAAAATGAAATAAAACAATTTTGCTAAAATAAGTAAAAAAAAAAGGTGTGGCTTGTGAAGCCATAGCGTGTGGAGGGATAATACGGTTGCGACGAGCTTAAAATAAGAAATAAGACAAAGACAATAGAGGCAGGTACAGCTGGCAAAGTGGCCAGGTTTTAAGCATGTAGTCACTAGTGCGCACCGCCCAGGACATCTCATATTATTTTATTTTTTAATAAGTAACTGTATAGCATTGACGAACGCAATAATGGGAAGCTTTTAATATACAAATGCAATAACAGAATAGAATAGTAGGTTTTCAGATTTATCAGGCTAAGGACAACTTCGACGAACTTTTTGGATTTGACTCAATTTATTATTTTTATTATTAATATAAATTTATGTTTTTGTGGAGTAGTTTGGAAAAAGCCAACAGAAAAAATTAAGAGGGATAATGGGAAATGGAATCTTTGTGGAAAGAGATATTATTCAGATGTATATTGTTATGGATTTTTTTAAAATTATAATTATATATGTGTTTTATTTATATTATAAGTTTTTATATTGTTATGGATATTGTTGAATTTTGATAGTAATATTATATTTTATTTATATTAAATTTTTTATATTTATAATTAGAATTTAAAAAAAATATAATATATAGAAAAAAAAATTAATTGATTTAATATTTGTATATTTTTAATACTATTAAAGATCTTTTAAAAGTAAATGTCTAAAGAAAAACTCTTTTTTATAGATTATTTAGAAATAAAAGTGTTTTGTTAATTTAATATATATGTGTGTGTGTTAGTTTATTTATATTATTAGATTATATTTTGTTACAAATTATTAAGAAGTACAATATAATTTTTTTAATTTCTAAGAAGTACATTATAATTATTCTTATGTTTACCTACAATTTATATATATTACAAATATTAAAAAAATATTAAATTTATTCATCTTGTGATTATCATTTCATCTACAAATCAATAAAAGATAAAAATTAATTATCTCTCATTTGAAAAAAAAACCTTAAATTAAAAAAATTATACACACATCAAAACACTTCATATATAAATAAAATCTAACATCTTAAATCCTCATACAGACATAAAGAAGTATCTATTGAAAATACTATCTTCTTCTTATAAATTATTTTAAAAAATATTTTTTTTCCTGTATAGAATTAAATTAATAGAAACAACATTTATAATAGAGTAAAGCCATAATATTTTTACATAAGAATGTATTAAAATATTTTTGTCTTTCATGTAATGTTTTAAATTACATTTTCTCTAACAAAAATTAGTTATAACAAAAATAAGTAGAAAACAAACAATAACAAAAATGCCAATAAACAACTAACAACTTAATAACAAACAACTAACAACTTAATAATAAGCAAATGAAGCATGGGCAGATTACTAGTTACTTGGTCACCCCATTTGGATTGGGCAAAATCTTTACTTGGGAGAATAAATATCTTTCATTGCTCGTAAAATCCAAGTGGTGAATCGGATATTCTTGGCCTCTCATGTTTATAATTCTTCATGTTGGATGCCCTCGAAAAAAGGATATAAAGATGTAAATGAAATCATTCGATAGTTCTTATGGACTAATTGGGATGGTAAGGCTGGTTTCAAAACCACATCTTGGTTGCATTGTATACAACCTAAAGACAAAGATGGGTTAGGCCTGGTTGATTTCAAAATGCAAGGGACCTGCTTACCAACTAAATGGATAGTAAGAGTTAAATTTGGAGAGGAACAATGGAAAATCCTTGTTCATCATCAAATTATTCATGCTTTTATGAATAATAAGTGGCAAGGAGTTGAATGGTTGGATAAGGTGTTACTTGAACCTTTCTTTCCCATTGAGGCATCATTCCCTCTCTAGTCAATTTGGAAGGCTTGGCAACAAGTTAGTAAATTTTTGAACTAGAGGTGGGATTCCTTGCAACATGGTTTCAACTTTTCTACTTCGTTTATCTGTCTATCTGTTGGAACAAACTTGTTTAGTACCATGGGCAACCTTTGGCTATTACATTTCCAAAGCAAGCTAATTATCTTTTCAAGAAGAGTGTATAACACTTTGGGGATATTTGAGACTTTAACACTTTTGATTGGTATAACTGGCAATATATCAAGAACTCTTTTAAAGTAAATATCAAAATTCAAGGGTTTGTGATTTTTGTGAAGTCTTTAGTTCCTACAAAATTACTCATGAAGCTTTGTACTCCCTTATGTTGCAACTTTTTCAAGGATTGACAATCGCTTGGTAACCATCAGTTCTACAGTTTCCCTTTGAAAAAGATCTATTTAAAATTAATGCCAATAATGACATTAGATCCAAGACTCTATAAGAAATGGAAATGCAGATTCCACGAAAAGAAGTGGAAGAATGAGTGCTCAAATTTGGAAATCTAGAGCTGAGGCTAATGCTTAGATTTTGACTTGAAAAATTTTGCATCATAAACTACTAGTAGGGGATAGATTGAAAATTTTGAAACTCCAACCAACAAAATGCCTTTTTTGTCAACATCATGAAAGTTTAAAGCATATTTTTTGGGATTGTATATAGGCAAAACGAAAATGAAATGATGTTTTGGTCATCTCCCTTCTATTTTTGATCATGTGTTATATTGGAAGGAAGTTGTTTTGGGCATTGGTCTTCAAAATAATTTGGTGGTCGACTCTATAAGACAAACTATTTTGCTCAATATTTGGAAAAGTAGATGTTCATCGATGTTTTCTAATCATGTTATTCATCAGGTAGTAGAAATGCTAAAGCTTTATTCTCACATCATTCTACACTTTATATTTTTGTGTTTTTGGCTAAAAGGTGGTACTAAAGAAAAGACAAAGCATAGGAAATAGTTGGAGAAGATTAAATATCAATTCTTATAGCTTCATGAAGAGGATATTCGATGCTCCAAACAAGTTTATTCAATTCAGATTTTAAGTGCTGCTCTCTCCGTCTTGCCCTCTATGTTGTTGTATTTACTACATGTTAATAGGGGAGAGGACCCAATACCTGAGCATGTTTCAATAGCTGTAATAGTAGTTGTTTATATAATGCCCAATATTTTTATCAATATTGGACCAATAGTTGTCTTTAAAGTTTTTAGTGTTGATGATGACTACCCATAATTAAACAAAATGTATTCTTTTGATCTAAAAAGCAACCAATCATGTGATTCCACATCAACGCTCAATAAAACATGCTGTGAATGCACAAGTAGGGGAGAGGGGCCCATAATGGAGCAGGGTCCAACAGTGGGGATAGAAGTAGTCCTCAATGGGCCCTATAGTGGAGCACTTTAATATCCAATTGCAAAACACTTTTTATCCATAAAGTACGCAAAGTGACAAATCATGTGATGCCACATCAGCACACCAATAAAACATGACTTAGTGCACCACTATCAGTCTCACTTTTTTTTTGGGCATTTTTGGATACCCCAATAAAAAGCATGCTGATGTGGCATCATATTTGATGATGTGGCCCTAAAACAAAATATAGAAACACATGAGTTGCCAAATAAACTGTTGTACAAAATTGGGAGTGATTTGAAATTTCCACTAGGATTTTGAAAAACGCGACGTTAAGGTGCTCCACTATGGGCCCCTCCTCCCTTTTTGGTCTCACCTTTTTTTTGGGCCTTTTTGGACACCTTGACAAAAAGCATGCTGATGTGGCATCATATTTGATGATGTGGCCCTGAAACCTTAGTTATAAGCAGGGGACTTGCCAAGTAAGCTGCTGTAAAAAAATTGGGAGTGATTTGAAATTTCCACGTAGGATAATGAGAAGCGCGAAGTTAGGATGCACAACTAGTGGGTTCTCTCCCCTAGTTCTCTTTTAAAACAAGATTGTTGTAATAGTTATTTCTACTATATACTAGACAACATTCTTTTAGTTTGTTTTAAAAAAAACAATACAAACCTCAATAAACCACCCAAAAATTAAAAAAAAAAAACTTCATTTAATGGACATCTACTATTTCATTATAGTACATTAAAAATATCACTTAATAATCTCTCTTTCAAAATTAAAAAGTAAATTTTTTATATTTAACCAAACACATTAAGCCCTCGGTGTAATGATAAAAAATATATATCCAAATAGTTGGAAAACATAGAATTGCGTATTATTCCATTTAAAAATATTAAGTGAACTGTCTGGACAGTTAACCAATAAATGACATTTATTTTTCTATTTAAAAAATTGAAAATAAAAATGTCACTGATTGTCACGTAAAACTTGAAGTCGATGAGTTCCCAGTCGCACAAGTTGAAATAAAAAACGATAATTTTCATATCGTTAACAATTTGTGTGTTCCTTATTAGGAAAGAAAAACAAAATTAAATAAAGTGATGACACATTAGACACTTGTAAGAAAACCCTAACAAACAGCCAAGTATATTTTGACAGTCCGTTGTCGAACCTTCTGTACACTCTGCGCCGCAGTTTTGTACGTTGCTTTCTATTACAACATCCAACAATGTCGCTATATTTAGCGACCTTCTTTTGTAAAACCGTACATCAGTTTAGCAACGTTTTCTTTAGCAAATCGCTGTTCCTTGGTGCAAAAATGTTGTAACAGAAGTTGATAAGACGTATGAGGTTCGAATCGCGAGGACCTTTCCTCTTTCTTCTTTAAATTTTTAAATTTTTGTGGTCCAATGTATCTGATACACAGTATATTTCTGGAGTATATACATAATACGGGACTAGTGTCGTAAGTCCGAACAGTAGTTGATCTTCGTTTTCCTGTTGAAGATTTCGTGATTATGTTTGTGTTTGAATAATTTGTTCTTTTTGAATTGCTCTTTTTGGGTATGTTTTTAGGCCCCTTTCTTCAATGGAGGTCAGCGGCTGTACTATGGAGTAAAGAGTGCGCAGAAATGGCTGCAGGTGAAGTGAACCGGACTTTATTTGGCGGTCTGACAGCAAACAGTGGGGGATTCATCTTCATCATTGCGGTGTGAAAGTGCTTTTAGCGTGTGGTCGTATGCTCTGAACTTTTCTGGTTTGTGCCGAGCATTGTTCTCTGCGGCCGGGCCTGGGTTCGATTCCCGGGAATCGCGGTAGTGTGAAGCATTTTTTCTAGCATTTTCTAGAGGATTGTGGATCGGGCCCGGCTTTAAGCACTGGCCGCAATTGCGGCTTTTAGTTCGTCTATTTGTCACATTTTTCTCTCTATTTGGTGTGTTTTTCTTATGAGCTGGAAATTTAAGCAGAGGTACGTATATAAACGTTCTTACCTCGCCATTTTGGTTGTAACTGATCATGAATTTATTAAATTGGTTGATCGAGCTGAAATTTGCTCTGCTTTAGGCTTTCATTCCTTCAACATAGCTAGAATTTTAGGCCAAGGCGTTTTCTTGGCAGCGACTGAGCTATTTCGAGATTTTAAGGTGTAGTTTGCTTGGTTTTGCGGCTCATTTTAGGTTTTCTTGTTGGATAGAGTAAAACTTCGACTACTACAGCTGATGTCAGTCGAGGTGAGCAATTTCCATTCGAAAATTTCAGGCCTTGATGGCTGGATTTGGATCATTTGAATTTTTTAACTTACTCCACAAGTGCTTAATCTTGCTCGCCTTGAAGTATTTGAGATTTTGGAGCTCGTACGAAGCCCAAATAGCGGAACTTTTGTATTATAAGATTTTTCATGCTTCATCAGCTGGTTTTAAATCATTATTTATCATTGCAGAAATTTGGAGGCATTTTGAAGATATTCATGGGCGACAGAGCTGGTCTTCTAAATACGTTTCCCAGGGGCATTGGAGCGGATAAAACTTTTATGGCCAATTAAAGACTCCAAGCAGCAGCGGAAATGAGATTTGAAGGATACGAGGATTATTGTTGGCGATTAAAACTTCTGTTGGTAATAGAGAAGATTTTAGTTGTGCAGCAGTAATCGAGCCAAGATTTCAGGGATTGTGGCATTTTTTACAATAATGGGGTTACAACATGAAGTTTTTCTGCTACATCGCTTGAAGTTTTCAGTCTAAGCAGCTAAAGCTTCAATCATTTCTGGCATTTCATCCCTTGCTCAGGAATTTCCAGGTTCTCATCCACAATGCTTGAAGGATTCATAATTTTTTTCACAGCAATGCTGTTTCAGAGAACCCAGCCCACGATTTCTTCTTAAATCCGCCAAAATGAGCCGTGCATCGCTGTTATTGGGACTCTAACACGAATCTTTATTAATCGTCCAGATAATGACTTCATAGGGTTAAAGATGCCGTCATTTTGGCAGTATTATGCAGAACACTCGTTACCTATTTATCAGCTTAAATCCTCCAAAATGAGCTGTGCATTAGTCTTACAAGGACTCGAACACGGATCCTTAAAATCCTTAAAGAAAAAATGACTGGTTAGGGTTTCAATTGACAACATTTTGGTCTTCTGTACTCTACTGTGGCAAGAAATTTGGCTCATCTTACTGTATTTTGACAAATTTTCGGGGTTGTGAAGTAAATGAATATGGAAGGTTATCCATTCAAACGATTGTCACACAATGGCGATTCAAATGGCTTGAGCTACTTCTCCACCAACGGCAACGGGAAAAGAACACAAAACGCCTTCAAAGGCCGCACAAATTCAAGCAAAACTGGCGGGTCCGTCATATTTGTGTTCGAATCTTGGCGATGGAAAGCCGCAATCTGCATATTTATGGCGTGTTTTTTGGCGGCAGATTTCATGCTTCAGGGCACCATAACTACGTTGCTCAGACATTATGACACTACAGATTCGGAAAAAAAGCCAAATTTGGCGGAGCTCCAAGCAACACCAGTCAGGTTTGAGCCAAATTTGACGGAGATTTTAGATTCTGGGGAGATAATAAAATTTGTGCCTTATAAACTTCTTGACAAGTTCAGAGAAAAAAATGGAGGGATGAATTCTACTCCAGACATGGAGCAGAAAAGGCGAATTCCAATCAAAGCACCTAAACTTGCACTGGTATGTTTTTAAATTGGGGTCATATTAGGCGATTTTAGCTATAACTATAAAAGTTCTCTGATAAATATTTCTTTCCTAGGTACTTTTCTTCTGAAACATAAACTATAGTTAACCAGTGGTTAGAAACACTAGAATGCTCTGTAATAAAGCAAGCACATCAGGAAAAAGGATTGCTCTAGTGAAAATTTCCATGCAAGATTGATTGTTTAGCCTAGTGCACAATTTTTTTTATTTTGGTCAATTGTTCATCCCGCATTCTGGACGGACATTGCCGAATGCTACAGTAGTTTTTGAGCTCTGCCTGGAGAAGTACAGATACGGCGAAAGTGATATTTTTAAAAATAAAAAATTTAATAAAGTATTTTATCATCAGTGATTTGGACTTCGGGCTATTAAAGTGGCCCGTCGATCTGTTGAGAACATTATGGTAAAATATTTTTGCACAGTTTTTTCTTAGAAAATCAATTCGTTTTTATTAGAGACCGCCAAAACATTAGGCCGCGGAATAATTAGCATGGATACTATTTACTTCTTAATGTTGAGTTATTATATTTAATTTTGTATGACTAACCACAAGAACAAAGAACCCATTTTTTTTATGAGCTCACTAAATCTCTCATTAGCTGTGTTAACATCTCTTATGAACTCTGTTACATAGAATCAATATTCATTAACTCGTATATTATGACCAGTGGTAAGAATTCATGTCTTATAATTGTGTTAATATTGAGTAACAGATATTTCGTGCCTGAGCTGTCCTAAATATCGAATCGTTATTTGTAACTGACATTTCATTGGGTGGCGGTTAGAACCTTCTCTGAACTGTGTTCATATCTGATATTCTATGGGTGGTGGAAAGAATCTAACTCTAATAAGCTGTGTTAATATAAAGCCTTTAGTTGATAGGTTTCTTATATGGGTATTTATGTCCAAACAATTTTTGGGTCGCTTTAGGTCGTCGGATACATGGAGTACATTTTCAAAGGACACTGACAATATGATTACTCATGTATCACTGCCCATCCAATATTAATTAGGGAATCCACCGCCATAACCCCTGCTGCTTCTCCCATTGCCCAGACTAATACAATGAATTGCAGTCTCTATGTTAAATGAAGATGCAAATGCATATCTAGATCGCTAATTGTAAAAAACTGCTTGCTTCAAATTTATACTGCCAGCGCATTTTGCTCTGCAATTTTCTGCCAGTTGCATCTGACTGCCAAATTCCCACCCGCACAAGCTCTATTTAAATAGAGCTCATCCCTTATTCTGAAGTAGAGTTTTTCCTCTGTTTGGTGAAAGCTTTAATCAAAAGCATTTGCAGATTTGCAGGAATTTTGCAGTCTTCATTTTTCTTTTATTTAGGTAGCTGTAGCCTGTAGGTAGTTGATTTCTGAATATGTTCTATCGATTTGTATGTACAAGTTCTATGCAGGAATTTGTTTCCTGTATGTTCTTAATAAATAGATTTCTATCCATACTGATTCACTAGAAAGATAATATTAGAAGGAAGGAAATTTACTGTTAATGGAGGCAGGTCACGATTATATACTTCTTTCAATTATTGCAACACCACAGTCTTGGAAAACAGAAATCGTAGATTCGGAGGTATAAATGAAAGAGAGTTATAAGCTAATAAATGCCAGGTATATTAATAGAGGTGCCTACCGTATGTATGTTGGATGGATTCGTCTGAATGTGTAGAATATTGGGCAAAAATCCTGTCAATCTCATTTATAAGTTTATATACTTTTGAATGTGTTTGGTAGCGAGCTAAATAGTGTGAAATTGTGTTAAGGGCTCTAGATAGAAGAGTTGCGTGCATCTGAACCTGCTATCTTTCTTTTTCCCCAGACGATCGTGGATTATGAACTCTCATTCTTTAAAAGAGTTGCCCACAGCGGCTCATATAGCTCTGGCAAGGGACGATGTGCATGAACTCCAAGCTCTGTTTGGTTAGTCAAACACCAAAATATCTAGAATGAATCTATGCCTTTCTCTGTTTGGTTATTCAAACTCCAATAGTTAACCTTTGGAAGCCAAACTTTCTTACCTTTCATTTATATCAAATATTTGTGTTAGAATCACGGAGAAGTCAGTTTCAAGTTCAGTTTTACTTCTCAAAGAAAGAGATATAATGAAATAAAAAATATTTATTACTTTTTAATATGAATATAAAAATTATTATTGAAAAACTTAATATAATTCCTTAGTCTAAACTTATCATATATTTAAAAACTATCTGCAAGTCATTTTATATTAAAAAAACATAATGCAACTACATTAATCTAAACCTTTCATATATTTCGAAAATATCTGCGAGTCACTTTAGACCAAATGAATGAAATAATTTCAGCGGCCGATTTTACTGTCTTGGTTTGGACTAGCAGTCAAACATTCAACACTAAAAATCTAGATTTTGATTTTCCATTTCCCGCAATCTACCTAAGAAAGGATAACTCATTCTCTTGTACTTAGATAACTGGCCAAGGTTTAATTTTGTTCTCCAGAATTTTCACTTTATTCGCCTGCATTTATTTGCAGTTGTGCAAAAATAGCCTTTAATATTTCGTCAATATTTTATAAATTCTGTTTTATAATTTAAATTTAAGTAGACGTTTTTTTTTATAGAAAATGGACAATTATTTCATACAATAAAGTTTTACTGTTTTAGAATAACAGTAATTATTTATTTAACGATTTTTATGGAAAATCATTTTAATTGAATTCTTAAGTTTATAAAGGAAACTTAGATGTAAATCTTTAATAGAATTAAATAGTAAAATATCAACATCAAATAAAACATTAATAAAAAAATTGATGGTAGGAGAAATCAAGATCAATCTCAATCTCTTACAAAAGATTCATGAAGAAACAGTACTTTTAGATATATTACTATATAAATAAAATTAATAAATAAAATAATATATTTTTAATCCATTCCAACATTTATACTTCTTTAATATTTAACTTAATATATTATTTACTATAATGTAACTATTGCACCTCGTAAAAACCAATCTCTTCTTAACTGTGTTCATATAAATGGTGTAAAAAACCTAACTCTAATGAGCTCTGTTAATATTGAATCATTATCTATAAATAATAATTAAATATATAGTGATAAGAACCAGTCTCTTATGAGCTCTGTTTACATGGTGTTAATCGTCATAACTGATGTTACTGTACTAGTGGTAAGAACCCATTTCTTGTGAAAGTTGCCACAATAAAATTAATTATCCAGTTCAAATTCTCTCTGGTAGCCCAGAGATTTCCGCAGCTTCTGCCTAAAAGTAGAAGCTTCCCCTTTAAAGCTCAAGATTTGTTTTGCGTGTTTACACCTTAGGGGTAACAATCTGTGCTGTAGCCCAGGTAGCCTTGTAGCTGGGGTTCTAACGGTAAGGAATGTATAAGGAGGGTGCAAGGGTTTGAGCATGGATGATGGGAATAATTGGCTTGCAGTTTTTATGGAGTCTGCAACCAGAAGTGGTTATAGCAATTTTTTTTGAAAAATCCACCACTAAACCCCAAATTTGTTAAAAAGTTTCCTAAGAGAAATTGAGAAGGTGCTGGAAATTTCCAGCCCTCGATCTTCAGTGCCAACTAAAAGTTTCTTCTTCAGAAATCGGGGATAGTTTTCTTTAAATCAAAATCATAATTCTGTTTTATTCTCTAATGCATGTTTTTTGAAACTGTTAAGAAACCACTACACAGGCTAAATCAGATTGGTGATCCTCTAAGGTATCCAGCGCATCCTGTTCAAGATAGAAATTTCAAACGTTGTTTCTTATAATCCTCTTTAGCTTGTGTTACTGTTTTAGCATTCTCCATCTCTGCCTTGGAACCTAGCATCATTACTTATAATTGAATTTCCCTATTATTATCTTGTTTCTGTAAAACCTCTTTAGTTTAACATTTTACCTCTAAAGCCTGTGATTGTTTATCTATGTGACGTACCTCATTTTACAAGCTTTTTTATGCAGTGACGTTTTTTAATGATAAAATTTCTTACCTAATTAAGTGCTAAGCTATCTACGTGTTTTTTTAATCACGTATTAAATTTGCTTTTAATGTTAATGGAACAGGTCTCTCGGGATCTTTCCAAAAGTCCGGGCCTTCTCTTGCTGCTCAGCGTTGCAAAAGCATTGCAGGCATTGGGATATGTTTTCGAGGTATGTTGAAGCAATGTGCTGTTTTTTTCTCTTATAATTTAATTGGTAGTAATTTTTTTTCTTGTTTTCTTGTTTAATAAAAATTCTCCTTACTATCGTTTAATGATACAATAAAAGTTGATTTTTTTCTATTGTTAAATAATCATTTAATTAAACATTGGGTAGGGATAACAACTAAAAATATAAAAAATTATAAAATATAAAAAATTCAATTATTTATGTAAGGTATTTATATAACCACATTGTATAATATTAGAGTTGAATTGAAAATTCACATGAGAGTAGACACACAAATTAATAATTTAAAAAAAGGAGTGGTGATGCATCTACATTTATAATTTATAAAATTTAAAAAATGTGAAATATTATAAATAATAAATATTAAATAAATGTGAGTTCAATTGTATTTATGTAAGGTATTTATAGAACCACATTGCATAATATTAGAGTTGGATTGAAAATTCACATGAGTAGACACACACATTAATAATTTAAAAAAAAGAGTGGTGATGCCATCTACATATATAATTTAAAAAATTTAAAAAATGTGAAATATTATAAATAATAAATATTAAATAAATGTGAGTTCAATTGTATTTAAAATAAATAAAAAATATGAAATATTATAAGTAAAAATATTAAATAGACGTCATATTCAACTAATTGAAGTTAATATTAGCAATTTAATGTCCAAATTTTAAGTCACATATTAATTAAATTAAAAAATAACTTACAATTTTGATACTATATCATAAACTTTTAACTTTATAATTATTATTCATTTAATTTTTTCGATTTTATAGTAAAACTTATAATTTAAATAACAAAACATTGTACATATCTTGCCATAACATGATGTATCACGAAGAGTTGCCAACATCGTAATGTCCCAATTTGTACATTAAGACATTAATAGTTAATGAACGAATGAACAATTTTTTTCAATACATTTGCAACATATACATTTCTCAACTCACTCTTGCACTCTACAATATTGTCAAAATAGAATAACAATGCAATGAAAGCACAAAATGACGCTACTTCATGCATGACTCAACAAGGTTGACATACTCAAATATAGAATAACATTAATAGAAGGCTTACATGACCATCATGGAATGACATCCACATGATGATGAAAGAATGAGATAGATTAGTCCCAAGGTCATCTTTTAGTTATTTAGTCCTATGTAAGCATACATTAACACTTTTAAAAGAATGGGTTCATCACATCAAAACATACTCTCAAAATAGCCATAAGTGGTTGGTTGTAGGGGAGATATGACAACTCACCTAGATCTCACGAGAGATTGACCAAGCACACCTAGGCACATAGACACAAGACATAATGGATCACAATTGACAAAGGACAAAAGACATCATCAAACTAAGTTGATGGGAAGGAAAAGCAAACCCCAAGGATTACCTTTCCTAGAGTAAGCTTTTTTGGAAAATATCAACAACTATCCATCGGGATCGCTCTTGTTGAGCAAAATGACCATTGTTATTAGTCAAAACTGCTCTTGACTATCTTGGAATTGCTCGTGTTGCCAACCAAATCAACCCAACAAATAGGTGACTTTGGATAGTGCACAAGGCCTATTTTGAATAGTGGTATATCAAGAGATTCCAAATTTGACTTTGAAGATGGCAAAGGGATTCACAACAATCTTAACATCCAAATTGAAACCTAAAACCAAGTTTCAACCCTAAGAAATGTTAACAAAGTTCACAAGACGACAACATGTGCATGGCCAAGCCAATGCAAGCCTAAAGTGAACTCACACTAAACAACTCATAACTTTCTTCATTTAAGTGGTTTTAATGAGTGGCTTGAAACATTGGATTACAATATATCTAAAGCCACAATATGACATGGTTACAGTTCACAAAAGACTACTATTCAATTTCACCCAAAAATGCTACTATTCACAAGCAAGTAATCATTTACTCAAGATGCAACAATGGAAACATATAATCAAGTTGACTCCCTATTTCTAGAGTTGTGAAGAAAAGTATATTGTAACTATTGGATTCAACATTTCATAACATCAGAAAGAAAGCATACAATGCTTGAAATGTCATTTTTCATCATGAGGTGCATATCTAAGCCTAAGTGTCATAAAGAAAGACTTTACACAGATTGAGATTTTACTTCAATTTAAGATGCAATTTCAACTCAATTGACTATTGTTACAAAGTTATATTGTAGTGTTCACATCCCATCATGGATGGATCACAATCATATACAATGGTGATTTCAATATACAAATACAACTTTCACAAGCCTTTGTAAATGCTCTCATTTGTGTACAAGTTACAATTTATCAAAATACAAAAAATGGAAGATGAAATGAGATCTAAGCATAATCTCCAAATTGCTTTGCCATGATCCTAACACACAAACCAATGAAGGTGAATTATCTACCAATTGGCCAATATGGCATCCTAAGGCTCACCTCACTAGATTGAGAGATGGACACCATGTTTATTAGACACAAACACAACACACAAGATTGGTCTCAAATGCACAAGCAAGATGATTTCTCAACACATTATTAAAGATGATCAATTCAATTAAACACAAAGAAGAGGAGAAGGTATGTAGAGAAAGGAGTGACATCCTACTTGGCATTTCAAATCATAAGCAGGGAACATGAGACATTATCATGCCTACTAGTAAGCACTCATTGTAAGGAATGCTTTTCATTAGGCATTGCACATTGACTACTTATAGATCATTCCTAATGATGGATTCATTTTAATTCTTGTTTAGAAAGCATTCATCAACTACACCATGGATTGGCATTGAAGTAGCATTTGGTTAGTTTTAACTTATTTTCAACCATTTCATTACACATTGTACATCAACCACAAATGAGTTGTTCTTGATGTTTATGAATTTATCTCTTAAGTTCCTCTTCATCTTTCTTAAACATTACACATTGATCTCAATTGGATCGTTCTCAATGTTTTCACTTTGAGCCTCCAACTTCATCCTCATTCTTATGATGATCTAGAGGAACCATTTGACAAATGGCTCTTAGGATGGTGCAATTTGGGATTTAACGTGTACACCCAATTTCCACCTATGCCATTTCACTACCCTTATTTATTTGTTACTCTAGAAAATAAAACACATAAAAGAAGATTCAAATCTCAAAATTACATCTTTTAATTTTTCACAAGAACCATGTAATAACTAGGTTTGCCATTACAACTCAACATTATAAAATTCAAATAATACCCTTTTGATCTAAATGTTGATGTTATAGCGGCTGGAGATATCCTTCGCTCAATTTAAAATAATAAATGATAGATAAATAAATACCAAAGCAAGTCAGACTTGCTATAAATAATAATTTATTTTTTATGAGGCAGACCCAAATGAAAAGTTGTCTTGTTTCTTAAAAGAGGCCGACCCAAAATGAAAAGACGCCTTGATTTGTATATATACAAGGCGATGATCATTCAATTCATTCACAAATCAATTCGCACTTCAAGGAGGAGTTCGCACATTTGCAGCAGATCGACATATTGTATCAAGTAGATTGATATCAAGGAGAAATTATATTTGTTTGTATATTCGCATCTAGGAGAGGTGCTATCTTTCATTACATTAGATCAGCCTTGTGTTTGGGCCAAGTTGTAAGCAGATTTTTGCTCTCTTCATTCAATATATAAGAGATGTATTTTGGCTGGGTTTTTCTCCCTCAAGAAGGAGGGTTTTCCCAGGGCATTTGCTGTGGTCTGTTGTTCATTATTTTGTATTGCTGCTTATCTTCATTTTTGGTCTAAAACTAACATGGTATTAGAGCGGGTTTAAGCAAAATTGGATCAAATTTGTTCAAGCAGCCAAGTCATCTACTTATCTAGGGCAGTCTATCTAAGTATCGAAGATGGTGAACGGAGTCAAGGTTGAAGATAGGCGTGATGGTGCATCAAATTTCACCTCTTGGAAATTCAGAGTTCTTATTGCCTTAGAAGAAAATGATCTTCTAGACTTTGTGGAAAATGATGTGCTCAAGCCATCCGATGATGCTGAGAAAACTCAATGGAAGAAGAATGGCACGAAGGCTAGGAAGATCTTGATAGACTCCGTGAAGGATCTTCTTGTGCCAATTATCTCCAAGATGAAGTTAGCCAAAGATATGTTCGAGGCTCTACAAGGATTGTATGAGATCAACAATACCAGCAGAGCCCTAGCCTTGAGACAACAACTCCATCATATAAAAATGGCTAAAGGAGATTTAGTCATCTCCTTCTTCATGAAGATTGCTGAGTTGAGAGATCAACTATGTGCCATTGGAGATATAGTTGAACATAGAGATCTGGTTATGTTGGCACTAAATGGTCTTCCTCAATCTTGGGAGCCCTTTATCCAAAGCATTAGTGGGAGATCTAAGTTGCCCAAGTTTGATCGTCTTCGAGCTGATTGCATTCAAGAGGAATCCAGATTGGCAGCAAGAGGAAATGGGCGAAGCTCTCATAATGAAGAAAATCATTTCCTTACTGCTCAAACTTCCAGAAGGAAAGGAAGAGAAGGGAGAAAAGGCAATTTCAAGAGGAATAGAGACAAAATCAGATTCTGTTCCTGAACCAAAGAAGAAGAAGGATCTCTCTCACATTCAATGTTTCAAGTGTGACAAGTATGGTCACTATGCTCGAGATTGCATATCAAAACCAAAGCAACATGCTTCTACTGCAAATGTTGATGATGTGTCACCTCAAAAGGAATCTAGAGACAACTCAGGGGGATTTCTATTCATCTCTGCTCTTTCAAGCAATGTTCCAACCGACAATGACACTTGGTTGATTGATAGTGGTGCTTCACGTCACATTCCAGGATATCGAGAGCATCTTTCAGACTTGGTAGAAAGAGAAACCAACTTGCAAGTGATAATCAGAGATGATGCTTGTTATTCTGTAAAAGGAGTTGGGACCACCTCTCTTCATCTAGATTCTGGCATCCCTCTTCATTTGAGTGATGTCTTGTTTGTACCAGGAATCAAAAGAAATCTTGTCTCCATTTCAGCATTGGAGGACAAAGGGTACCAGGTTGCTTTCTCTGAAGGGAAAGTTCTTGCTTGGCCTAAGAACTCTAATATCAAAACAACTCGTGTGATTGGTGTTCGTCAAAAGAGCCTATACAAACTTTCTATTCGTCCAGTTTAGGCATTATTGCATGACTCTACCAGTTCAAGTGAGCTATGGCGCAGGAGACTTGCTCACTTACACTTTAGAGCTCTTCCATCTATGGAGAAGATGGTTACTGGTCTACCAAAGCTCAATTTGGAGCACGATGGCATTTGCAGAGGATGTGCACTGGGTAAGAATATCAAGAGTCCCTTTCATAGTAGTGATAGTAGATCAAAAGGAATTTTAGATCTTATTCATTCTGATTTATGTGGTCCAATGTCTGTGGCATCTTTGAGTGGATTTTGGTATTATGTGATTTTCATTGATGACTATTCTCGAAAGACTTGGATTTACTTTTTGAAATCTAAGGAGTTTGAAGAAGTACTTGATAGATTCAAAGAATTCAAGGCTCAAATTGAAAACATGTCCGGGAAAAGGATTAAGGTTCTGAGTTCTGATAATGGAGGAGAATACACTTATGGAGGTTTCCGTAATTTCTGCATTGAGGCAGGGATCAAGAGGGAGTTCTATGTTCCGTACAACCCGCAGCAAGATGGAGTTGCCGAAAGAAAGAATAGATCCATAGTTGAGGCAGCCAAAGCTATGATTCATGATCAAGATTTACAGACTTTCCTTTGGGCAGAAGCTTCCAGAACCGAAGCCCTCATCGAATATTGGGAAACATGACTCCTGAAGAGGCCTTCATAGGTGTGAAACCTGAGGTTAGTCATTTAAGAATTTTTGGTTGTCCTGTTTATATTCATGTGCCTAAGGATAAAAGATCTAAACTAGAACCATTAGGCAAGAAAGGAATATTTGTGGGTTATAGTGAGTCTTCAAAGGCCTACATGATCTACATTCTAGGGTAGAAACAGATTGAGATCAGCAGGGATGTCTCTTTTGAAGAGGAAGTAGCCTTCAAAAGATCTAAAGGGTCTTACATGGAGATAGACAGTGAAGAGCAAGAGACACCTCAGGATATGGACATTTCTCGTGATCATACTCCTGAGATTCAGAGGGAGTCTAATGAACTAGACGAGACTATTGATCCAGTTGATCCCACAGAACCAACTGATGGGCCGAGAGACATTGCTATAGGTCGAAAGAGACCTTTATGTGCTATACAAACTATGCAAGAGGTAGAATAGTATGTAGCTCCTCGAGGCACCTTTAGGGAAAGCAAGAAACTGCAAAAGTTTCTAGGTTATGTGGCATTGACGAGTCACATCATTGATTCTGAGCATTCCGGTTTTGAGGAGGCATCCAACAACAGGTATGGAAAGATGCAATGACAGACGAATATTAGTCTATCATCAAGAATGATGTTTGGGATGTTCCGAGACCTGAAGGGAAATTGTGTCTTCCAAGTGGCTCTACAAAATCAAGCATGCAGCTGATGGTAGCATTGAGAAGCACAAGGCGAGATTTGTGGCAAGAGGATTCTCTCAGAAGGAGGGAATAGATTATGAGGAGACATTTGCTCCTATTGCTCGATATACATCTATCAGGACTATTATTGCTATTGCATCCGCTAAAAGCTGGAAGCTACATCAAATGGACGTAAAGATTGCATTTCTTAATGGTGTGATTGAAGAAGTGTACATTGAGCAGCCAGATGGTTTTGTGATTCATGGGAAGGAGTCTCATGTATGCAGATTGAAGAAGGCATTGTACGGCCTTAAGCAAGCACCTCGTGCATGGTATGAAAGGATTGATCGATATTTGATGAGCTTGGGATTCTCCAAGAATGATGCAAATCCAATCTTTACTTCAAGGTAGTTGATGGTGAGGCTTTGATGTTGGTTCTTTATGTTGATGATTTATTTCTCACTAGAGCAGAGTATCTCATTATCAAATGCAAGAAAGAGTTAGCCTCCGAGTTTGAGATGAAGGATCTTGGTCTTATGCATTACTTCCTGGGATTGGAAGTGTGGCAAATACCTAATGAGATTATTCTAAGTCAAGGAAAATACACTATAGACATCTTGAAGAGATTTGGGATGATTGATTGCAAGTCCATGTCTACACCTATGGAGGCAAATATGAAGAAGTTGAGTGACTCAGCAGCTGGTTCAGATTTGGTAGAACCCACCATGTATAGACAATTGATTGGATCATTGATGTATCTAGTCAACACTAGACCCAACATTTGTTATGCTGTGAGTGCTCTCAGTCAATTCATGTGTGAGCCAAGACAAATACATCTAGTTGCAACAAAGCATATTCTGAGATACTTGTGTGGCATTGTGGGATATGGCTTGAGATATACTTCCTGTGAAGATCTAAAGTTACAAGGCTATACTGATTCTGATTGGGCCGGGAGTGTAACTGATAGGAAGAGCACCTCTGGATGTTGCTTCAGTTTGGGGTCTGCCATGATTTCTTGGTGTAGCAAGAAGCAGACTTCTGTGGCACTAAGCACTGCAAAGGCTGAATATATTGCAGCATGTGTAGCAGCACAAGAAGCAGTGTGGCTTCGAAAGCTCCTTGTAGGATTGTTTGGTCAAACATTGGAGCTGACTGTGATTCATTGTGATAATCAAAGCTGTGTGAAGCTCTCTGTAAATCTAGTGTTTCATGATAGGACAAAACATGTAGAGATCAAGTTTCATTACATCAGAGATATGGTGTTGAGGAAAGCAATTCAACTCAAGTACATTTGCACAAATGATTAGACGGCTGATATTCTCACCAAGGCCCTTGCTAGAGTGAAGTTTGCATATTTTTGGGACAAGCTTGGAGTAGTGGAGAATGTCGCCCTTGCTGAGAGGGAGACTCAACAACTGTGATCTTTGCTATAATGCATATTTCTCTGAGACAGAGAAATATGAGGTGAAAGCCCTCGTCCATCTCTAAGATGGAGATGTGGTTCTTTCCACACATGGGAGTAGCCATGGTGGATGTCATGTTGAGAGACTCCATGACGACATCACGTTGAGAGACTCCGTGATGAACCCTTTGTACTTGTGTTTTTCCACACATGGGAGTAGCCATGGTGGACGTCATGTTGAGAGACTCCATGACGACATCACGTTGAGAGACTCCGTGATGGGCACTTGTGCACATGTTTCTTTCCACACATGGGAGTAGCCATGGTGGACGTCATGTTGAGTGACTCCATGACGATATCACGTTGAGAGACTCTGTGATGAACTCTTTTCCACAAATGAGTGTAGCCATTGTGGATGACATGTTGAGAGACTCCGTGACATGGATATCTGGAAGGATACCTCCCTAGCTAAGAGGGAGTGTTGATGTTATAGCTTCTGGAGATATCCTTCACTCAATTTAAAATAATAAATGATAGATAAATAAATACCAAAGCAAGTCAGACTTGCTATAAATAATAATTTAATTTTTATGAGGCCGACCCAAATGAAAAGTCGTCTTGTTTCTTAAAAGAGGCCGACCCAAAATGAAAAGACATCTTGATTTGTATATATACAAGGCGACGATCATTCAATTCATTCACAAATCAATTCACACTTCAAGGAGGAGTTCGCACATTTGCAGCAGATCGACATATTGTATCAAGCAGATTGATATCAAGGAGAAATTATATTTGTTTGTATATTCGCATCTAGGAGAGGTGCTATCTTTCATTACATCTGATCGGCCTTGTGTTTGGGCCAAGTTGTAAGCAAATTTCTGCTCGCTTCATTCAATATATAAGAGATATATTTTGGCCAGGTTTTTCTCCCTCAAGAAGGAGGGTTTTCCTAGGGTATTTGTTGTGTTCTGTTGTTCATTATTTTGTATTGCTGCTTATCTTCATTTCTGGTCTAAAACTAACACTAAAAACTAAGGGGATTACATTTTTAAAGTAATATAAAATTTATGAGGATTTTAAAAAGGGTTTTGGGAGCAAATCGACATTTTCACAAAATTTAGAAATGCAAACAATTAAATTTCTAATACCACCCTTTTGTTTCAAATCTACTCAACCTCGCAAATATGTACTCACATAAATTCTAAGAATTTTTTGCAAATCTTTGGTTGTAATTTTACATTTCTCAAATTTAAAAAAATAAGAAAACTAAGAATCAACACAACAATTCAATTGAAACCTACTTATTTAAATCTTCCAAATGAAGGCAAACATTCATTTCTTATTCTAAAGCATTAAAAAGAACTAGAAAACCATTACAAAGATGAATACCTCAATCTTTTATTAAGTATGAATCCAAGGGTTCGAAGAATCTTTGATCACAAAAATAAGCTAGGCCACTCTAAAGAATCTACTTCCTTAACTAAACAAAAGCCTCTTTCACTATCTTCAGTTAAGCAAACTCTTGGAAAATAATTCACAAGCTCCTTCAAATTCTCTTTCTATCCCTCTTCTGATTTTTCTCACACAAGCCAAGGATAAAAATGCATAATGAAGATAGAAACTCCCTTTATCCGTAGGATAAAAATAAACCTTTTTTCCTTTTTCACACTTCTCAAATACAATCTTTAATCAAACCAATCTAATATCTTAAAAAAGAAATCTCAAATGACCCTCTTAACCCTCTAGAGGAAGTCATATTTCCTTTATAACAAGTCACAATTTATCCCATATACATGTAAACCCACTTTGGTATAACAATAAAAATATTAAAAAAATATTTTTTACATATTTAATTTTCTCTTCCAATTCCAACCTTTCCCCCACCTAGCCCTCCACCTCACCTCATCATTTCAATAGCATAATATTATTTCACTAAGTTGTATAATCATTTTAACTCAAACTAAACAATGTGCACATGCAAATTAATAAAAGCGTGCAAGGAATGAAGGCAATCTTTGTTACACAAACATGGATCCTCAATCGGATAAGATTTCATTGGTTTCACTCTAAGTTACAATCTTGGTGGTTTGGGGGTTCGGTCAATTTTTTTGGGGTTGGGTTCATCAATACAAAAATATATAAAGTCAGAATTATATAGATATTTGTAGTAGTAATTAAGTTTAGAATACCACACATAGCATCATATATTGTATAAAAAACAAAACCACCATAAAAATAAAAAAATATTATGTCATGATATATTATATATTAAAAATAAAAAATAATAATGTCGAGTTTCAACAATCAGCCATCATTGATCAAGCAACATCATTTGGTTCTTCAAGACTATCATCATCACCATCCATATTAGATGATGTAGGTATTGGTAACTCAGAAGACCCACAATTAGTGCCACTGGCCCTCTTATGCTCTCACTAGCTGGTTCATCTTTAACATCAAGTGCAACAAGGTGGGAAGTGGAAGTATCGAAGTCAATATGCTTTGACTCGATTTCCCACTCCATTGTGTCCCCTTCCTTGTAGTGACTTTGTTTGTGTGAAAAGAGATGCAAGTTTGAATGCACATACGCTAAGTCCTTTGCCCTTTTTGAGTGTAACCGATTGCACTTTACCGAGTGGATGAAGAAATATGTGCTCCAATTTCTCTCATATGGGGATGAACTAACAACCTATTAACACAAAATAAAGTTAAGAGTTATAAAATTAAAAAATATAAATGGAACTTAAAAAATAAAAGATTTTTTTATTATTAAACTTATCGCAAGAGGTTGTAGGTGTGTGAATGGCCGGCCATGGAAGTACCACCAACTATGAGCATTGACCTTATACTTGTCATGAAGAGCATCATTACTCAAGTCATTGGAGCATACAAAATCTATGAACTCAATCCTCACTACATCCCACATGTTAGGACCAATGAAGAGACTACGAAGTGTTGCCTTGTATCCTTATTGAATTCAGCATCTTTATATGAGGCAATTCTTGTTTACACAGATAGGAGCTCAACACTATAATATTTGGGACTCAATGCAAAGGCAATATGTAGCAGGGTGGTCATTTTGTTCCATCTCTCTTCAATAATTTTGTGTAATTGTTTAAAGAAAGTTTCTTCAGGATCTTGTTTTTTTTCATTTATGATGGGTTTTATCTTTCCAATAATTGAGTCGATGCCATCATATATCTCTCCCAAACAAGGCATATCTATGTCAATATAATAGATCATATTTAATATGGGCTTAGTGAAATTGATGAGATATTCAACATTATTCCATGAAATGTCATCTAGGATCATTCACTTAATATTCACTACTCTCGTAGTGCTAGATTGGCTCCATATGGACCAATTTGGGTTGGTGACCATGTTCAAAAGTGTCTCATGAACCTTCACAAGTCATCTCAAGACAATTGTATTGGAGGCAAAATAGGTCTCAACAACCTATTTGAAAATCAAAACTAAAAAAATAAAACTTACCAAAATTAAAAATAAAATAAAATATTTTTTTATTGAAACGAAACATATTTATTAGAATAAATCTTATTGCTTCTCTTACCTTCAACAACTCCAATTTTGAGAATGTTTTGAATATTCTTTGTGACATATGGTGGTTGGTGATGAACATTTGGATCTCTTTGGCCTTGACATACATTTGTTTGATCCAATCAATTTTTGTACCATTTTTTTGTAGCATAAACTTAAGGGAGTGGATAGCACAAGGTGTCTACAAAATGTGTGAATAACGCTCTTCAATCAATAACCTAGCCTCTCTACAATTTTTGGCATTGTATGTTATGGCTTGAACAACATTTCAAGGCCCTACTTCTTCAATGTTTGTCATGAGAGTATTAGCAATAAATGCACCATCCTTACCTCCCTGTTCACAATCCACTACTCTAAAAAACATTTCCTTTTTAGGGGACATTGCAATAACATTGATCGATGGCCAATTTTTACATATTTCCATCCATTGGAAATGATGGACACCCTTGTTTCTGCCCACAAATCTTTTATGGACTTCAATGACTGTACAAAATTCACCTTGTTTTCCAATAAGGTGCTACACATTTTCTCATAACTTGGGCCCTTCTGCCCTTTTAGAGGCTTGTTAATTATTTTCACCATTTGTTGCCAATATGGTGTGAGCAAACAACATTGAAAGTTAGTCCATTTGGATAGAGACATCTTGTTATGTGTTGATTGGCAATCTCTTAATATTCATTTTGAAATATCGTTTCCAAATGTCCTTTTGATCTCTTATGTGTAATGGTCATTGGTTGTTCTTTGGGTATGGCCAAGAACGGGTGGCTCAAATATAGGTTGAAGATTAGAAGGCGGTGGATGGGGGCTTCATTCCTTGAGATCCCATTCTTAACAAAAGATGATTTGATTTGTGACTTGCTGCTTGATCTGCTTTTTTTGCTAATTAATATATGCCACGGCTTGTACTTTTGGTATGGGCACACCATTTTTTTGGGCAAGATTTGATGTTTAGTCTAGGGATGTGGCACAAATGGCCTTTCATCCAACTATATGAGCTTAATTACCTAACATCACACATATTGCAAATCCAAACATAACCCCCACCATATGAACATGTTTTCAAAGAGGAGAATTTGGGTCTATTTTGAAGTGGGGCAGGCCCATGGAGTTAGAGCCGATTGCCATTGTAATATCTATGACAACAAGTTCAAGTAACAACACATTCAAAGAATTGAAACTAAATAGGTGAAAAATAGGTGTGGGTTTAGAAGGGGAAATGTGGGGTTCCCCCAATTTGAAATGTGGACCTATTTCTCACTATTTCATTAAGAAATGAGATCCACACAAAGAATTGACTTACAACCCTTAAGTGAGTCAACTCAATGAGGGAATTTACTAATTTCCTTATGATTGAGGACGGGGGTTTCAGCCCAAACAACACTTTTGGGAGAAAAACTAAAAATAGCAAATCAACTCAATTATGCCAATTTAAACTTGAAACAACAATATAAGGCTCAATATTAGCTCAATATTGACAAAAAAAAATAAAATTCTGCAGATCTAAGAAGGTCTGAGTGATGTTTACCAGTCACCAAGAAGCACTTTCCAAAGTTTGTCTGGAACTCATTCGCCCATGGGCGAATGGGTCTTTTGTCAGGGTTTTCAAACAACTTTCGGGAGCCTCTAATGTCACTTTGTAGCTTCTGTTTGATCCGGGTTGCGATTTCGGAAAGTCGGAAATCAGATCTATAGGTGAGTTTTTGTGATTTGACGACAACTTTGACAACTTTTCCAATCTTGCTCTTGAAAAGGTCTTCAATCCTTCTTCAACCTAAAATTTACAACACAAACACAAGAGGGAAAAATGGTTTGTTTTTGGTGAATGGGGGTTTGCCTTGGTCAAACCTCGTTTGGGTAATTGAACCTTGAATTGAAATAATGAAATGTGAAAGGAATGATGAATGAACAATGCTATGTTGCAACTCACCAAACCCTTTAATAAACCTTTGGAAATTTGCAATATTGATCTTGATCTTGTATGAAATGGCTTCAATGGATGTGGATCTTGATGCGTGAATTGATGCTTTGAATACTTGACTTGATCTTTGAAACCTACATCACAATGTTAGCTCCAAAAACATGCATGATGCTTAAGACCTTGACATGATGCTTGAGATCTTGATTGCTGCAACAAAATGCTTGATAAATTTGCTCTTGAATGCTCTTGATCATAATATTTGCTCTTGTAAAATTTGCACTTGAAATCTAGATGTTTTAGGATTTGAATTTGATGAAATAACCTTGTATTTATAGATATGTATCCTTAATTTCCCGAAAATTAAACATTACAAGCCGACATCAAAATTTGAATTTAGAGATGTTAAAATACCACCAAAAACATAGTTTAAGTTTAGGTTCAAAGGCCTAGGGAGGTGGGCGAATGGGTCCCAGGTCCCTATTCCTAGAACACACATTGCTTAAGGTAAAGTGTTATGTGTTGGCATTAATTATTGTTGGGTTTCCCTTTCAGAAAATATAATTTATTAGGCTTGTAGATGTAAAATAGGGCTTATTAAGGCATAATTAAGTCCAATTTAATTAAGAGGGCCCAAACAAAGTGTGAAAATGTAAAGGAGTACATTTTTCTACACTATAGAAACAAATGAAAACAAAAAAATGTAAATGCATCTTAACTCATTTTAGAAAAGTAAGTATATGTTATAGATTCATGGAAGAATGTAAACAAAACAAAACAAGGGAGTTCATTTGTAAAAAGATATAGAAAAAGAAAATCGAAAACTTGAAAAAAAACCTACCTATTTTGTAAAAATCTTCCTCTATGATCTCCTTGGCAACAAATGGACTCTTGAAAATGTGTAGGAGTAGCAAACCAACCACTTTGGAACGTTCATCGATCAATCTTCTACTCTATTCGTGTAATGGGAAGCAAGAATGAAAGTTCAACAAGGATGAATGATATTTATTTTTTGCATTCACAATAAGAGAAATGATTTGTTTTGGTTTTTAAAATGTCTTGGAATCCATGTTTCAGGGTTTGGGGGGTCACTAGAAGTCAAAGTCAAAAGTCAAATTAGAAGATTTAAAAAAAATGGCCAAATTCGTCAACTGGACATGAAAGACAATGAAATTTGTTGTGGGTTAGCTTGGGTTTGTCTTGGACGACGCTATAGGTTTGGGATGGGACCTTGGATGGCCCCAGTTTGGACCAGATTTGGACTTGTATTCAGGCTGTACTAGACTTGAATACAGGTTGGACCAGACTTAAACTGACAGGCTCAGGGCTTAATCTGGTAACACAGGTTACACTCTAGTCACGTCCTTTACTCTTAAACGAGTAGGATGTATTGACATAATCACACAAACCATATGTCTTCCTTCAAATTTACCACAGTAGAATCTTTCTCTTCTAAAGTCACATCCTTTACTCTGAAGAAGGATGACGAAGATTACATCTCCAAAAAACAATGCATGGAAAAAGGTTAAAAGTTGGAAATTCAAAGCCAAAAGGAATGCTTTTTTGAAAATGACTTTGAGGTCACATTTAAATCATAAAAAAGCGAATGTTTTTTTGAAGGTGTGGTTGTTCATGGGAGTTTGCTTGGTTTAGATTTATACGTATATAGAAAGCATGTAGAGGTTTTTTCCATTTAATTTATTTTGTTTGCAGCTTTATCTTTCTCTATTTGATAGATTCTTGTAGTGGGCTTTCTTTTATCAAGACCTCTATAGAACCCCCGCTAATTTATCTTAAAAAATTTATATAAATTTAAATAATTTGAAGTTAAAGCTTACAACTCATCAATTTTTAAGTTAAATGAAAACTGTAAACCTTTAAAATTATAATTTTAAGTTTTAAGTTTACCTAAGCTCTGTAAATTATAAAAATGTATAACTTTTAAACATTTCTAAAACTTTTATAAATTATAAAAATTGTAATAATTATAAAAGTTTACTTGAACATTATAATTTATAAAAATAGTAGTACTTTTAAGAACTTTTAACATTCTATCCTTGCAGCTAACGTAAAGGAATATGATTAGTAAGAAAATCAATGTGTAGTTGTCTATTCCAATCAATCTGTCGTCGTTGCTGTCGTTGTTGCTGCCGTAATTACTGTTGTTTCTGAAATATGATTGTTGCTTCTAAAATATGATTGTTGCTTTTGTTATCCATCGCTTCTATGATCGTTGCCTACTACTTTCATTGTGTGCAATTTCAAAAGAAGATTTCTTCCTTTGCATTCAAAATTGGTAGAGGAAATTTATGAAACTGAAACAAATCGACAAATCGTAGATGAAACAATTTTTAGGGGATTTTATTTTTTATTTTTAGGGTTTTCCATTTCAATTTTAGGGTTTTTTAGAGCATTGGGTCATAGGAAATGACCAAATTGTCCTTGGGATGTTCCTTCTTGTCCCCTATTCTTGATGTTTTCAAAATGTTTCCCAATTTTTTTCATAGGCGATGGCCCTAGGGATGTTTCCTAGCCAGCCATCCTCACATCTGCAAATTGTCTCGGGAATGGGGACAACGAAAATTTCTCAGGGAATGCATCCTTGTCAAACATAGACTAGACTCAAATTCTTTACTACTCCACCTAATTGTTTCGTGTGTGATTACCTTGCAAACCATGAGTTGATTAAACTATGTAATAGCTTGGGCCAAAACAATAAGGCAAAAACCTAATTCTTAACCTTCCACAAACACTTATTAGTTGAATAACAACACTATTGGGCCCTATTATTTAATTAGATCTTAGACAACTCACATTTAGATTACTGTTCATACATCAACAATTTCATTACACTTCGATCAACAATGACAACATAACACTTGATCTTATTATAATGAATAGCAAGTACAAATGTGATTCCCGCTCTCTTTCTTATTACAATAACGATTGTATTATATTCAAATGATTCTGCAACAACAACAATTCATACCAACAACAATGTCAAATTGGATTAATACAATGCGATTGGAGTTTGCATCTAATGAAGCTCCAATGTGGACTTTGTATGAGATCACCTTTTGAAATCACTAGGGTTTTCATTCTAAGATTCCCACACTTGAACAAAGTGCTCAAAATGGATTTTGAAAGGAATTTGGTTAAGTGTAGATGTTGATCCCGAATGAAAACATTTGCTCTTTTATATCCTCCACAAACAAAACAGGTTAGCCACCATGCACACCCACAACTTCAAATTTCAACAATGATAATGGGTGGGAAAGATTCTACTTTAAAATTATTGGCACCGAAAATAGACTATTTGAAATAATACAACACATGCTAGGAAGTTAGGAGGGAAACAAAAACATAGGTGAATATATTGGGGATTGGGGGTCGGTCATATCACAAGACTCAAAATATAGAACGAGACATTGGGTGTCAAGTAATGGGCATGCTAGTAAGGGAAAGTGTAAAAGTCCGACAAGAAGGGAAGAGTGGGGTTGGAAGAAAAAGCATACGCAAGTAGGGAAAATACATTGCAGATGGAAACAGGGAGGGCATAAGTACAGACCTAATATGTAAAGACTTAGATTGATTGGACATGGGACATGATAAACTAATCCATAAAGATGAGGTAGCTATGCTGCACTCTAGTACATCAACTTATGAATATAAAACAAGATGCTTTAGAATTCCTCTATGTGCAATCAACCACCTCTAGTGGCCATCCATAATGTGCATTAAAGGTCTAAGACAACATCTCAAATTTGGAAAATAGAAACTTGCATCACATACAAATAGACAATATGCAACACAAGAATGAACTCAGGAGAAACCCCCAAATGGGCAGAAAACTCCTAGAAGAGTGAGCAATGCTCCTTATGTCACTAATCCATATTATAGCATGTGTATACATTGCCTAATGGGATTTACAAGGGCTCTTCTTCACATTATCAAGCTCCATCACATCACTATTTTAAAGATGAAGATGTCCAGCATCTTTACTCGTAGTAGCGGAAGAGCAAAGGATGAAACCTCCATGCTCAAGTTTTGGTGTCCACTTATAGTAGTTTAGAAATATGTTTGAGCTGTCCCAAGTGGCTTTGCATGCAACTTCTTTTGAATGGGATGATGGAAAGGTGTTGTTTTGTCACACTTGCAGCAACACACTTCTCCTTCCTCCAACACCCTCTCTATCAACTAGACTTAGCTATCGAGTCTGCTTCAAAGCTTTAGCTCTCTGTCAACCAACCAGCTCTGCATAGTTCTACTGCCAACTTGTTGCATTGCTCCTATTTACTTTCAACCTCTACCATTGCTTGTAACATTGGCCCCAAACTCTGACTAGACTTTTCCATGGCCTCAACAATTAGCCAGCCAGGTTAAGCTCAGCTCAGCTAAGGACTCTTAGCAGCTTTGTTATCCTGCATGCATTGTTGCGCACATTGCTAGGATGCTCACCAACTCTGCTAAGCCATGGCTCTAGGAGACAATTTTTTTCCTCCAGCCATGAGTGACCCTGTCAAATACAGCTTGGTTCACATGAATCCAACACTCTGCCAGTCATGCAGTTAGCTTTGTGCAACATCCAACCTTTTGCTTACAGTACGGGATCCCATGCCATATCAAATTTATTTTCTTCTTCCAATCTTCATCTTTTGTTTCTTCACCTTCTGCGTCTTTCGGATTTGCTGCCCAAAATGTAACAACTGTTGTGTTAGCTATTGCTGCCAACAGTGCAGTTGTAGCTAGTAATAGGGGAAGGTATGGTGTCACACAAGAGCAAAACAGCCCCCAGCAAGATGAATTGCGCCTCCCCCAGAAGAGGAATGAGCACACATGGGAATAGGTAAGGATGGCCCTTGTAGAATACCAAATGTCCTCCAAAATAGTTGTCACCAACAACTGTCCAAACGGTTGCTGAAATTGCCCATGGAAAGGTGATAACTACTGCTCTATCATCCATCATTTGGCAAGATGCAAAAGTAGTACGAGAAGTGAACTGTCAACTTTAAATGCCGCCTAAATCTCTTTGCCATTGCCAACTATATACTTCATGTGGCATTCCATCTTTTCTGGACAATGCCAACACACTCAATAACTTACAGCCTCAGTCTGTCAGCAAACATGACCTCAGTCAGATAAAACACTGTTAAATTATGAATAAATAATTTTTATAAAAACTAAATAAGCAAGATAATAACCATTTCAGGTGGCCAAAAGTTCCATCACATCGAGTAAACTTAAATATCAGAAAAGGTGCTTTATTTGATATTCAGGTATAGAAAGTACTGATCAATTCCTTTTGCTAAAGCAAGTCAAAATGCTACAATTTAGGTGCAGCAAATTCAAATTTGTACGAAATAGTACTTTTCCAAATGAAATAGTCCTCCATCTTCTTGTGACCTAAATAAACACAATACATCTTCTGGAATATCTTTGGTAACATGATTTTCGGATCCATACTTTTGGATCATGTTTCATTACTCATCATTCAAGATGAAAAAGTAATATGTATTAACCATTAAAAATAAAAGCTCTTTATGTCAAGTAAACCCAATTACAAAAAAATAAAAATGGTTAATTATTTTCCTAAGTTACTGGGTTCTTCACTTTTGCCCCCCGTACTTGTGTGGGAATGGTATGAGTCCTGGTTCTTTGCTGGTTCGCCTATGGGTTCTCCTAGGGTCCCTCTTGGGGTGCCCAGGAGGTACCTTGGGCGAACCCAGGGGGACCCAAGGGTTCCCCCAAAAAAAAGCAGAAAAAAAAGTAATTTTTAAAGACATTTCTATAAACAAAAAAATGCTTGCGTACATAATTTTGCCCTTAAGTGACAAAATTGTGAAAATGGCATGCGTCATAAAGGTTTGTGTCGTTTGAAAGGTATGCGAAAATGTCACACGTACATGATGAGGGGTGCTGTCCCTCAACCCCATTGGGGTCTCTACTCCTAGACCCCCTCTAGTTATTAGGATCTCTTGTCACATAAAAAACTTGATTACAATGAGGGGATGACGAGGAATTGGGATCTAACTCTTGAGTGTGTTGGCTTAGACGTTATTGTTGCATAACTTGCCAAAAAATATCTTTAGATGAGGCAGCTTGTACAGTACATGGCTAGTGGAAGTGGAATTGTAACTTATTGTGGTTCTAGTGAAACTGAACCAAATGTTAGAAAGGCTTTGATGCTTTTGATGAAGAGCAATATGAAGATTATTAAATATTGATTGTAATTTTCATTGTGTATTGACATTTGACAAATCATTGAATTATGAATGTATGAGTATTTTCATTTTTGCAAATTATGAGGTATTTAAATATTTTTTTATTGGCAATTATGAATATCATTGTTTTATATTATATAATTTTAAATTTTGTACTACACACATACATGATACATGCATACATACATACATATATATATTCCTGTACCTGTACCCACAGAAATTTTTTTTGCCATATTGCCGTACCCGTATCTGGACCCGTACTCAAACCGATAACTTAGTTATTTTCCAAACCAGGTCCACACCCTCTACCGTGTTTTACAATTTCAACCACTTCCGTAAGGCCCCTTCATGTAGTGAGCTGCATATCTTTTGTTGTGTCAAACAAGATGCTAGAGTGTTATTTATTGCCAGGGCATTCACATTTTTATTCTTCTGTTCTAATTGTTTAACACAATAGTTAAATGTAGTGCTTGATTCAGCTACGTTAAGAGGATATTGCATTGTGCAGTTGTATTCTCTTGAAGATGGGCCTGTTCGTGGTGTTTGGGAGAAGATGGGAACTACCATCAATATACTGCGAAGTAATCTACATCAACCATTCATGGTTGACTGGTTAAAGTGAGTTAAATATTCTTAGGAACTCTTAGTGATTTTACTTTGTATTTGGAGTAAAATTCAAGGTTGAGTGGTTGAATCATAATTTGTGTGTGATATTTTGACTGAATTGGCAATAAATTGGATTTGGGTGATAAATTGTATGCATACGGTATTGAGTATAGTATTACATGTGCAGTTGTAGTTTAATCAAATTTATTTGGTGCCTAATATTATGCCAATTTTTGTTGACATTATATTGTAGTTATGATGGTGTGGTTGTCAACTCTCTTGAAGCAAAAAGTGTCATTTCTAGGTGAGACATTCTTTCCTTGTACTTTCCTGACTTGAGAAAAGCCATTTCCTTTTCTGATAGCTTTCATTTATATTTTTCTCATTCTATCTATTAACAACTTGGTAGACCCTTGAAACAAGGAAGTACAGGCCCTAACTTTGACCGAAAGTTTACATTTATGTGGATGTCATGCTAGGTCAAAACCTTTTTATTATTGTATATAGAGTACAACCTTTCCAATGCTGTTTGTCATAATGTAGATGGTTATTGTGCAAAATATCCAGAATTGATTTTGTGATTCAAAGTACAATCATATTTTAAATTGTGATTAGCAAAGGGCATCTACTATTTAAGTTGAGAGTCGTTTGAGGAAGCCAAGAAGTGATTCATAGAGCACCTTTTACACTGCAACATACATATTCAAGAAGTGATTCCTATATCACATTTTACATTGCCATATATGATGATGATTTTTGTATTGCCAATGTGTAACGACTGTTCCCTTGCGTAAATTGAAATTTTCCAAATCTCATTTTAAACATGTAAAGGTAACAAGTAACAAAGACAATACAATAAAATCTTTCCTTCCTTTATTGATAAATATGTACAAGTTACAATATGTTTACACATGAATTTCATTTTCATTGCAAATATAAATCAGAGTTCAAAAGTAATACAGTTACATCCATAACTCGTAAGCTTTTGCACAAATAGAAGTAAGAAGGTCCAGGAGTCCGTCCTTTCAAATCTTGGTACATTGGCCGCTTGCTGTGGAGGAGAAACATCGCTTGGGCGCTTTTCCGCCAACCATGGACTTATAATGCGGTCCCCTGCACACCTATCGTTAGATAGATGGCCCTCCCTTCGAAGAAGAGATTGGTAGTGTATCCTGTAATGATTACCAACTAAGCATAGTGCTGTGTCCTACACAACTAGAACCTTGCTATTTCACAATCTTGAACTAGTACTAGGATCACAATGAACTGATAGTGTAGTCTCAACTAACTCACATCTAAGTGGAAGTCGTACATTTCACTACTTTGGCCAAAGTATTCTCATTCAGTACTTCGAATGAAGGTCATCTATCATAAACACTACTCAGGGCTGATTTGACTTAAGGCTATCTTACTCTATGCGTAGGCTGTGTCCTTCGATGGGTTCAGTTTACCCCAGACTTCCTACCTCAAACAGTCTACTAAGAAATGAGCCAATAAACAAGTATCTAATATCCTGACTCCTGATTCTGGAAATCTTTATCCTAGGAGTGAAGCTTGTCAGAGTTAACCTAATAATAACATAAGCTAAGGATCATACTTGGTTTGGCATCATTTCGTTCCTAGTAGATATTAATTACTCTACGTATTCTCCATATACGAAGATCATACAAAATTGTAAAGTCAAGCAAATGCACATAAAAATCCTTCATAGCATAATGCATATTAAGTTAAGCTATCTTTAAACTTCCTAAACAATTGATTCCCTTCTTAAAACCCTTTTATCCATATGTCCTTCTTTTAATCTATCATTAAAATATATTGATTTCCCAAGAATTTACCCTTAATTGCATTGGTTTCCCTCATTCATTTGCCCTTCAATTACAATGAAATCTTTCACGCATTTATTCTTTATGAAAGCTCATCAAAACAATATTAACTTGCTATGAACTATATGCATATAACATGCTAATTGCAACCAGCAAACTCAAGAATATAAGTGAACAGCATTCAAGCAAAAAAATTACTAATTAGATAACATGCCTGTTATATTAAGCTTCTCTCCCAGCACTGTTCTGTCAACAACTTCCAGAATTCCCAACTGAAGATGGCAGTTTGCAAATTATCTCTCTTTCAATATAGACAACTCTTTCCAAAACACTCTTCCTACAAGATATTTTAGCACAGTCTATTATTTGCAGCTGTTAAAGGCTTCTAGTTCTCACACTCTCAGTAATATGATGAAATGCAGCAATAGCAAACTCACAACAGCTAGAAACTAAATAAGATAGCTCTCAAATTCGCCAAAGATAAATTGCACAAGGATATCCTTCAATGGGTGGCTGGGCAAGTATTTATAGGCCCGTATTTGCAACTGTTTCCTCCATTTTGGGCATGTAGAATGACAACTAGGCGCATAAACTCAGTCAAACGTCACTTGGCAAGTAACTAAACCCTAAGTCACTTTACAAAGGAGTGAATCGACCTCCATGGAGCCAACAAACACAAAAAATTTCAACTCAAAACTTAGAAATCGCCACCTACAAGAAACACGTTTTTGCCAGGCGCATAAAAATGAATGACTCACTTTGTTGCGTTTTTGGTCAAGTCTCAGCTTGTTACAGCACAAAAACTTTGGTTGGCATTCCCTATTTTCTAGTTTTGAAAGCTTCCTCCTCCATTTTTGCTGTGTTGAAGTTTTCTTCTCTTCCACGTGAAAACTCTTTGCTGAGTTTTGTTTAATTTTCAAATGTTCTCATCAAATATTTGTCTCATAGAAAAGTTCGATACTTTTATGAAGTTCTATATTTTCCTTAAGACTAGCGGCTACTAATTTTAATATTCTTCTCCAATAAATTTGCATATGTTAAAAGATTTAATTCTTTTAACTTTATTATTTGGAGTTCAATATTTATTCATTTAAATATTTGTAAATATTTTCACTTTGGAGTTTATAAATGTTTTCACTTCAAATATTTAATATTTAATATTTATATATTTTATAATATATGTATTTTATTAAGTATTAATATATTTATATATATAAATATATATATATATTTCCGACATTACCATCGTAATGTACATATATATATTTATATATATGCATATATTAACTTAACATTAATACATATATTCTATACTTTATAACACATAAATATATAAATATTTACACATTCATTTATGTATTTATGTATATATCATAAATTATAATCACATTATTGATATATACATTTATACATACATATATATGTAAATTTCCTAGACAATAATGTTAAAATATTATTTTCACCACAGATACAAGGAGTCACAGTATAGTAAGTCTGACATTAAACAATCATTACTCACAAAGCACAAAGAAGTAAACCAAACTCCTAAGCCTATGGATGACTTATCAAGACTAACTTATCTGACTAAGCTTACTCAGTCTAAGGAACGTGTGTGTATGCTCAGATGGTTCTCGTTACTGTTTACTTGACCAAGCTCCTCCCCGAGTGATATCTCTCCACTGCCTAGAGGAATGATCCTCTTTCCTGCATATCATGACATGACGGAAGTCATATGCTCAAAACAAAGCAGTTTACATAAAACATCTCAAAAGTTAGAATAAACATTATTCCATAACTTATATGCAACATTTATTCAAAATTACATCAATAGAAGTATCAGACAAATGAGACAATCATTTAAATATGACACATTTATTTGATAACAAGAACAACATGTTTTATTCATGTAAAAGATTCAATCATTATAGTGCATTTCCCTATGCAGTAGTAGCTATACAATCGGGGTGTAACACAATGCAAGGAAATAAGGTAGATTTCTGATGTGTGCTCCATTATTTGGGCTGAAGTCGATAGTTATAAGTTATTAAATAGAGTAGTTTATTAATAATTTATTTTAAACTATGCAATCTTCTTATTACTTAGATGGAGATTGCTTCTAGTATATTTTTAGATTGTAAGTATTGGAAATTTGATCAGAGACAGAAAATTATACACACAATAATAATACTATTTTATTTCCATATCTCTCTATCTTTCAATACAATACAAACTTATATAGATTTTTAATCTCCTACATTATTGGAACCGCTCCCTAATAATATGAGTTGTTCTAAGTTTCTAACAACTCACATACCTATAATCTCTCGTACAACTAATAATATATTATCCCATAATATTCTAACAAACCACACTTACAATAATAGTAAGTTGTTTGTCAACAACTTTATAGCTAACCTAAATGCTTATGTGAACACTAATTCCCAACACCCCCTTAGTGTGAACATGGAGAGAAAGTACATAACATGAGCTGGAAATAGAATCATATGCCTACACATATTTTTAGGTCTGCATACTGCTATTTGGATCTTGCTGTACATGATCACCTACATACGAGAACTTATCCCGCTTTCTCTTCCAGTGAACTCATCATCAACTGACCACACTTCTAAGAAGTCGGACAGTCAGAGGATCACTATAGTCAGCTGCTCTCCTATACAACTGTTTACAGCATTAAAGATGTCTCTATTCTCATCCTTTCAAATTTAACAGGGAAATGTTTACAATGTTCTCAATTGTAGCCACTGTTGTTGACCGCTGCCACTCAATCTCTAACAGCATAGGAAACTACCACTGCCATTGGAAGTTACCCTTGACCTTAGCCGATTTGGTGCAAGTAGTTTTGTGACTAAAACAATTATGCAACCCCGTTGCTAGTGACTGACGAGAGGTCACTGAGTGTCCTCCAACCTCTTGTGCCTCCATCCTTCATTTAATTTGCTACTTTCTCAACAAATTTGTCTTCAAAGCTCAATTATAAAATGCCCTCCTTGATGTGAACTTTTTACAAGGAGTGTTGGGTACCACCAATCATGCACTCCAAATACAAATCAAAAAACAAAATATGTATATTACCAAATAAATCTCTAAAAGAAATATGCACATAAATATTTATTGACCAAAACTTCACGTAAGTCAAGCATGCCTCAAACTATATGCTCTGCCAATGTCAAAATTTCAAATTCTCTCCCTATCTCACTACAACCATAGCACTATCATCAAACCTAATTTGGCTTCCATCACATCCTAGTCACCATAGAATTTTAGCTATTTTAAAAAATAGAGAGAAGGACGAATAATTGAGGTTGCTCGAGTGAGTGCTTTCACCATTGAGAGAACATACAATACTTTTGTTGAGGATCATGCAAACCTGAGAGGCTGCATAGATAAGGAACATAATCTTGGCTATTTTGCTGCGGCAATAACTCCTATCACAGACCACATTGAGATACATGCAATCTGAAATAAATAATCACTTATCTCTATGTCATTAGAAACTGGTGGTTTGGCCGAGTCTCTAGAGAAGATGCATCAGCACCTTGCGATTTGTGGCACACGAATCTCGTTTGGTAGATCACCACGGATACCCCCTGATGGAAAGCCTGAAATGTATCTCGGGTACAGGAATGACCATTGGAGTGATCGTGGCTGCATGTTAGGATCAACAACAGAGAAAATTATTCCTCCTAGGAGACATCGAGCTAACATTCAGTGTTGGATGGAAGTTGATGGATGGAAATGCGACATAGGCGTTGGACCACCACAAAAATGATCCTAGATGCTAACATGAAATCGTGGCAACAACATGTCTATTATCTCCACAACAACTTGTGATCTTGTACACTTTCACATTTGGAAACATGCATAGCTGTAGTGAACATTGCTTGCTTCTTCCTCTACCCCTTCATAGGTTCATTGAGTCTGCGAATAGAGGCAGCGTGGGAGGATTGTGTGCAGTGGGAACAGGTCCAGATCAGATAAAGGGTTAACTAACTCTCCTCAGTGGGCACCCTGATCTGCAATCACTGGCAGAACCAATTCTTGTATGCTAGAGGAAGCTTTCATACCTAAAATTCACTGCTCTCGCTTATCTTCTAAACCACAATGGCTTTGACAATCAATTTTTATTTTTTTTAAATATGAAGTTGAGACTCCTTCAGCAAACCAGATATTCCAAAATGTGCACATACAATTGCCAAGACCACTGTTTGATTCCTCTTGTTACTTAATGGCAACAAATCTAACGAGCCTTGACCAACCAAATAAAATACTCTATAGAGACTAATCCTAATGTTCACTATCTTATAGCCTATAACAATGCAGGTTCATTGGGATTTCCACATAATCGGGTTGGAGAATAATCTCACCAACCCATTTCATTAAACCTGCTCTGATACCATATTGGAAATTTGATCATAGACAGAAAATTATACACACAATAATAATATTATTTTATTTCCATATCTCTTTGTCGTTCAATACAATACAAACTTATATAGAATTTTGATCGCCTATATTATTGGAATCACTCCCTAATAATATGAGTTGTTCTAAGTCACTTCTTCTAACAACTCACATTCCTACAATCTCTCGTACAACTAATAATATATTATCTTATAATATTCTAACAAACCACACTAACAATACTATATTCTAACAATAATATTAAGTTGTTTGTCAACAACTTTATAGCTAACCTAAATGCTTATGTGAACACTAATTCCCAACAATAAGTACTTTGTTGAATTATCAAGGCACAAACTAGGTCCTATATATTTTCTGTCTTTCCTGAAGTAGATATATAACTTGATGATTTCAGGAGAGCTGTTTTACACTAGATATTAGCTTTGTAAACCTTACTTTATACGATATCTTTGTTGAATTTTATTAACTATAATATCTAATTTGATGTATTAGAAAGTTCTTCTGATGGTGCCATTGAATGTAAATGATTTTGTAGGAAAGAATCACAATTAGATTCACTTGTTTTTACAGCCTCATGCAGGATCCTTTTAAAATGGTACCTGTGGTATGGATTATTCATGAGAATACTTTAGGAGTGCGCCTAAGGCTTTATACTTCAAATGAACATAGAAAAAGCATCAGTGACTGGAAGTCTGCATTTGGTCGAGCTGATGTGGTTGTCTTTCCAGACTATGCTATGACGGTAATCTTCAATGATCAACTTTGTGTGGTGTGTTTACAATAATGCAAATTTAAATATATAGATTTTGATGATATTTTACGTTGATGAGTTTTTTAATTGCTTTCAAATGGGGCAATTGAGATGAAATATCCTTAATTAATAGAATTTTCCACTGGCAGATGATGTATTCCATACTTGACTGTGGGAACTTCTTTGTTATTCCTGGTTCACCAAAGGAAACATGGGAGGCAGAACATTTTATGGCTGTGCATACAAGACATGAAATGCAATCCAAATTAGGCTTCACATCAGACAACTTCGTAATTGTGGTTGTTGGAAGTCCTTTTTCTTACCCAGGTGTATGGAAAGAGCATGCACTGGTAATGCAGGCAATTGTGCCCTTAATTGCAGAATTTAGTGTGGGCAATGCTATGAACAGTTCATTAAGGATTGCCTTTGTTAATAACAATTTAAACAGCACCTATGGTGTGGCTTTGCAGGTGAGGGGTGTATTTATATGTAGTAGTTTCTACTTAGGTGTTTCATTTGAGTGTTTATAGATTTGAATCAATCAGATTGATATTGACGAGGTCTATAAATATGCCCTCTTTGACTATCAATAAATTTTGAAGCCAGAAACCATTACAATGGAATAGGCACAATGATATTGCAAGAACTGCTAATTATGTGTTTTGATCCTTATTGCTTGAAAAATAAAAAAATGTAATTGATAATTATATGGTTTGATCCTCATCACTTAAAAATTAGTAAATACCATCTAAGAGGGGTTTGGTCTCAATTATAAGTGGAAGAGTGTTAAATTCTTCAGTTAATGAAATTCAATTTCTTTGCTAGCATGGTTGAGTATACGGCATCTTTCAAATTTTTAATTTTGTTAAAGCATCTGCTCATAAGAAAGGCAAGGCATGCATGTAAGAAACTATTTTCTAGAATGTTTATAAAATTTATACTAGTGAACGTTAGGTTATTCTATGAATCCTGTCTTATTCCCAAAGTGGCTGCAACAAAAATGTGTTTCATCCAGGTTCAGATGTATTTTTCTAAATAACTTGCAGATGTATTTAATTATTACAGGCAATGGAGTTCCATAGTCTTAAATTAGGAACTTAATAGTTGACCTTGTAATATTCCAGGGATTTTTCTGCAAATATGCTGATGAACTTGATTTAGGAGATTGAGAATTGCTCAGAACAAGAGAATTAGAGCAGCTTGCTATCAAATATTGTGATGGTAGAAGTGTAGGTTCTATAGTTCTGACATGTCAACTTCATGTGTAGTGGAGCTTATCTTGAATTTGGCATTTCAGTACTCATTGGAATCTTCAAGCTAATGGATAGATTTCTCAAGCCACTGAGAATTACTTATTGATTAAACTAAGAATCAGTTCAGAGTGCTAATGGTTTAAGAATACCTGGTCTTGTCGATTCATATTTTTCCAAAACCTATACAATGTGAGCACTTCATTTTGTGCCTAGGCAAGAAACATAACTTAAAAAAGTAGCACTATATGGATATGAAAGAATGAGGTCTGTGTCTTTAACTTTTAAGCATGCACATGATTTGAATCCAAAATGCCATGTATATGTGTCAGTATCTTGCTTTGCTAATAGCGTCTTTGAAGTACTTGTATTAAAAATGAATAAGTGGCTTAAAGGCATGTTAGTAGTTTCCATGTTCTAAAAAAGTTAAAATAAGTGCGGTCTTTGTTGGTAGGATCTTGCAGGCTCTTCCTTTGCAAAACTAATGCCAACTTTTTGAGGTGACATTTTCCTTATGGTGATTGTAGGCAATTGCAGTTCGGTTGGGATTTCTGGCTGGGGTTGTGCGACACATTTGTAGTGATGATGATGTCAACGGCATAATGAGTATAGCAGATTTGGTGGTTTATGGGTCCATTCATGAAGAACAGGCGTTTCCATCTATTCTGCTGCGGGCAATGTCCTTCAAAAAGCCAATAATTGCTCCCAACCTCACTATTATACAAAAATATGTAAGTTCAAAAGGTCTAAGTTTAACCAAAATACAATGTAAATTGAACATACTAACGGCATCCATTTGTTTAAGATAGCATTTGTGTTCTGGTAATATGATTTCAATTCTATTTATGCTGAAGCAGACAGTCCTTTCAATCATTCAATATGTACAGATTGAAGACAGAAAACATGGGTTTCTTTTCCCACTTAGAAATGTTAGCATGATGACAGAAGCATTGACTGTGGCAATATCAAGTGGAAAGTTATCTGTTTTAGCCCACAAGATTGCATTGGAGGGTGGATTACATGCTAAGAATGTAATGGCTTCTGACTCTATTCAAGGCTACTCTGCAATACTTGAGAATGTTCTAAAGCTCCCATCTGAAACAGCAGTTCCACTCCCTGCTTCTGAAATTCCAGGTACAATAAAAGGAGCGTGGCAGTGGCAGTTAATAGAGGAAACATTAGAATCAGATGATTTAAAGCAAGATTTGAAAAATACTAGTATAGTTTTCCAGGTTGAGGAGTTGTGGACAAAGACTCCTCCCCGAGAAGATTTTTCTTTAAATGGTAGCAGTATACAAGAAGAAACTTTCAGTTTATCAGAATGGAAGGAAGAAAAGGAAAAAGAAATGGCAGAAGACAGAGAGAGGAGGGAAGAAGAAGAGGTATGGTGAGGAAGAATAAGTTCATTTTAAAGGTGCTCTTTTAATCTACATGGTATTTTGTTCCATACTCTATATTTTATGTGTATTACATAAATTTGTGTTCATATTTTACAGTTGGAAGAAAGAAGAGACCGGATGAAGAGAACTTGGGAGGATGTTTATCGCAGTGCTAAAAGGGCTGAAAGAACAAAAGGTGAGCTGCATGAAAGAGATGATGGGGAGCTGGAAAGAACAGGGCAACCATTATGCATTTATGAACCTTATCATGGACAAGGTGCTTGGCCTTTTCTACATCATCATGCACTTTACAGAGGAATAGGTTTGGTGAGTTTGTAACTTTTGTGCATTCATCGATTTGTGAAAAATTAAAATCTATAAATACATGCTCATCAGTTTTTGGACAAAAAGAACCATTCTAAGCCTTTGCAATCAAATAAAATCCTATTTGAGAATTATAAGAATAAGAACAAAAAAACGTCAACTTTTTTCATTACAGTTTTACTTTTTCAAGGATTAGTTTATCTAGTGAGATATTCAATATAAATTTGTATTTGGGACTAACATACCTTCAATCAATTAACAAATCTTTTTAGTTATTTTAATTGTTTGAACTTTGATCCATTTGAAATAGATTGTTCTAGTTCTAGTCTGCATTCTTCACACGAGTGCTGTAATTATAATGTATCTTTGGCACCTTTTCAATGCACACTCACCATTAGTCATTTCTGTGACAAACAAGCATTCTAGTCTTTTGATTTATGTAATGAACATTTTATTGCTTGTCTTGCCTTTACTCTCAACTAGTTCAGATGGGGCACATTGACGACATAACCTTTTGACCAGTCTTTTTTCCTTACGCCATCATCTACTGAGGTAATTTGATGACTAATAAACCTGTGTAACAATTGACCTTGGGCTATAAGTGATTAATCATATATATTTTTTTGATGCTATTCATGGGACACACTTTCTTTGAAGAATTTGTATCCATAATTTGCACTGTTTATTCTATATATTCTTTGTAAGATCCAACACATAATGTTTTTTAATTGTCAATGGGGCACTTTTATTTTGTGCAAAACATCCATGTTTCGAGCTTATACTTATCTTCATCTTAAGGAAATGTTTAAGCTTATATGCTTCCAAGAGTTTATTTGTAACAGATGTTCATACATAATTTAATGTTTGATTTTTCCATAGTCGAATCTTTGAAAAATAATAAATTTTAATCCCATTTAATATGAAGCTTTTTCACTAAATATATTTTGTCAACAAATCTTTCGACTGAAAATCAGACCTACCCATTTCCCAGTTTTGCCAAGAGCTTCTTCTGCTTGTGATAAAAAGTTATTATCCATGCTTCATAGAACTTCATATTTAGCGAAATGCTTGTGGCTTAGCTTGTTGAAGAAGCTGTTGCTCAATGTTGATTTCTAAAGTAGACATTCATTGGGAATCCTTTTGTAGTTGATCTCCTATTTTGGTTTCTGAAAACATTTTCGGTATGACCCAGGTGTACAATTTCTACTATCTTTTTGTTGCATTGCTTAAGAAATCCTTCTAATTGTTTCTTGATGTCATGACATTGTTGGGCAGTTTCCGAACTATTGCATGAGATGATAGGGTAGCCTAACCTAAGATGGAATTACAACTAAAAATGCAGACAATATCAATAATATTCCTTTTACCATCAACTTGAAAGCTATTGTTGAAACTTGAGCTTATGAACTGGAAGTTTTTTGTATAAGAGATATTTATAATGTTTTATTTTTAGTCACTTTTTTTTTTCTCCTTGGGTTATTTACTACCTTGCTACTGCTCTATTTTTACTGGATGCATTTATGGATCCCATTTACCTCAACTGAGTTGATATTCATAATGAGCAACATCATTACAATACAATGGCTGGCTGACAAGACTTATAATTCCTATCATAACCCTTTATACATATAGGGTTGTTTCAGCCATTACCAAATTAGATCTGAACTATTCCCTCAATCTTCTAATTCCTGTACATCCCTCACGCAATTTGCACAAATTCCTGTACATCCTAGCTCCTTGTGGGGGGAGGCCATGGCCTCGTTACCTGTGTATCCACCATTGCAAGTCCCAAATTACAGCCAAATCCTTACCAGTGGTTCGACATCTGTAAACAGATCTGAGTTGAGATCTTTCTTGCAAGACTATGCACATTGTTCTACTGTAAAATCTGTATTCACTACAAGGAGAATAGATGTTATCTTAATATGGTGTCCCCCCCTGAAGTTTTTTCATAGTTTTGTGAAATGGAGCAAAGATAGTGGACCCTCAAAACCAAAGGTTCCATCTGCAGGTCAAGGGAGCCTATCCTGAGCCTATCCTGCCCCAAGACGTCAAAATTTTGCAAATCTGTCACAAGAAGATGGAAGATTGCAGAAAAAAAAATTTAGAAAAGGAAAAACATGGAATACATAATCTTCGGCACTAACAAGAGTCAATTCATCTGATCCTTTCAAGGATACAACAATGAAAAAAATGGACTCTGCAGATGTAACACCCTCATTGGCAGCCATTCCTCTATTCTCTTACTCATCAGGTTAGTCAAAACAAGACCTCCCTTTATATTAATTCAATTAACATTATACAGCTACTAATCATGCAACTTTCTCTTGAAACAAAGCCAAACATCTTCATATTCAACAATAAAGGGCTCCCATACACAATTCTTTTCAGTTTCTGGGGTCACTATCCTCAACAGCTGCAAAAAAGAAATGCAAATGAGCGAGAGACACTTTGAGCATAGAAGAAGACAGAGGTATACAATAAACAGTGGATCAAAAACTTTAGAGCTAGGCACCAAAAAGAGCAACTAACAATGAGCAGTATCCTCAATCCCAGGAGAATGAGCACATAGATATAACTTAGAGAAGCAGATGACTTGCTAGATCCATGTCCATGTGGAAGATTGTCTTTAAATGTAAGGGGATTAGGCTTTCCAAACAAATGCCTATTTCTTACAGATCTGATGAAAGTTAAACAAGTAGTCCTTTCCCTACTGCAAGAAACACAGAAACAAAAAACTCCGATATTCTTCTTGACAGTTGGGGATGCACACAATTTGATCAATTTCTAATGTCTAAATGCCTGATACACTAAAATCCCTCCAAATACCAACTGCAAATGTCTCAGAGCTTTCAATGTGAAATCAAAGAGTTCTGATGCTCATGCATTTACAGGAATGGATATTGATCTCTTAACCAACACATTTAATTATCACGGGAGATTTCAACACCATCCATCACATCCTGAGGAGAAGAAAGGTGGCACTAAATTCAACCACAAAATTCTTGCAACTCTACATTGATCAGAAAACACTACCACTCTGACGGAAATGGAATTCTCACAAGGCAGTTTGCTTGGTGAAATCGTTGAAAGGGTCTCAAAACATTAGCTGTAAAGCTCAGTTACTGAATTAGAATTGGGTATGGATACGGGTACATGGGTACATTATGTCAGTATGACAATTTTCTTTTGGGCTGGGCATGTTTTGGGTATATCTATACAAAAATATAAGATCATAAATAGATATATATTTGCAGCCTGAAGCGAAGATTTAAGTTCAGAATACCACATATCATGCATATGCTAAACAAAACTACCATAATATTACAAATACAATGTACTAATTTGATATCAAATTGTCAAATTCAAATGTTATGATAGATATTCATTGTTCAATATATTAAAATAATGCAATCACTAATCAGCATCATATGGGTCTTCATCAAGACCAACACCATCATCATTGTTGACATTAAATCATAGTTCCACAAAATTTCTTGATGGGGGGACAGGTTTTAGGGATGAGAGGACGAAGGGCCTTAGTTTGGGGATGGCAAGGGGATGGTGAGGGGACAATGGCGTGGCAGTTGGGGGGGAGGGGGCCGGCCGGGGCGCGTAGCACAAATACATATAGTACTTCAAAAATTAGTTATAAAAGGATGTGTAAGGAATAAGTATAAGAATTGCAAATGAAACTTTGGCATACTAAGTTTAAACTACAAAACATTAAAAACATGGCAATGATTGCATTGAACATTAACAATGGTGGTTGGAGGTTTGGAAGCAAATCCCTTAGTAGGGTCAAAGGGTAGTGCCCCTCACGAGGGTTTGGGGGAAGAGCCTCTAGCAAGGTCAAGGGGTGGCTCCCCTTGCGGGGGATCTATGGGTAGAGTCCCCGACAAGGTTTGGGGTAATGCCTCTGGCATGTTCCTTGTAGTGAGATGTGGGATTGACAGGTGGAGCCTCCGTCACCAAGCACAAATTAAGGCCTTAAAAACCACACAAACCTTCATGGTGAATGTCCTTTTAACAATTTTATCAATTATTTTTTGCAGAACCAAGCCCTCACTAATTCTAAAATTTAGAAGTGATTTGAAATGAGGCTTAGAAGTTAGATGCCTATTTATAAATTTTTTGTGATTGCTTAGGGTTTGCGTGGAGCCCATAGACCATTAGGGTTAGGGTTTGTGGTATGCAAGCCAAAAACACTTTGATTTTTAAAAAATGTTGAGTTTTTTATTTTCTTACCATGGGGGATGCTTAGAAGTCCCTAGGATAGTTTGGAGACTCCTCAAAGTCCTTGGGATGTCTTGGGGACGTCTTGGAGTCCCTAAGCAATCCCCAAAAAAGGGGGCATCCTAGAAATGCCCCCTCCTTGAGGAGGATGTCTTGAAAACATCCTTGGGTCTTGAGCAGTGGTGGTGGTACGGTGGGGGGATGACCCCTCCAAGTCCCCGCACCCCAATGTGTAATGTCCCCTTCTTGTCAGTGATCAGTTCAGTTGCTCATCAGCTTATTCCGAAGGCCTGTAGGCTCGTTGAGAGGAAATTAGGGTTTCCTTGCTTGGAGGTTTGAGGCTTCTCTGGGTGTTTACTATTTATAGTAAATACTATTTTTGGCAGTGGTCCTATTGGCAGTGCTTCAGTATGTTTCTATTTTTGTTGGAGCAGTTGGTAATTTTGGTGTAGCTTTCAAAATACAGAAGTTGATGGCAATTATTTAATAAAAGGCAATTAATGTTATGTTTCTTTGTTGACCCCTTGGCCTAGGAGGATAACTTTAAGTTGTGTTTAAAAGAGGGGCTTGGAGAGGGACGCCTTCATAAAGGTGTTTTAATATTTTTAATAAAGTTTTTATGTTGCTTTGAAGTGGGACGCCATCTTGAGGAATTATGAATTTTGGAAATTTGAAAAGTTTCTTCAGTGGCTTTTGGCGTGCCTTGAAGGGAAGTTGATGAATTTTCTCCTTTTCTATATAAGTGAAGTTCTGCTCCAGCATTTGGATCCATTGTTAATTGCTAAAGTTATGTTGTCGAAATGACATTGTGATTATTTCTTCAAGGGATGCTTATCTCCTAGATTCCAATCAATTTCGTGTTTGAAAGACAACACCTAATTGGTTTTATTGCTGCTTCTCATCCAGACTAGCAGATTGAGCTTATTGTTGAAGAATTTTGGAGTTTATTATCTATTTTGAGTTGCTGGTTTCTACACAGCTGAAGGTCGATTTTACTTCCAGCACTTTGTATGATTTTAATTTTGTTATGGGTATTTCAGAATATTGTTGCTAAGGTTGGGGTGACCCTTTCTAGCAAGTTTCAGATTTTTATTTGAAGTTTCTGATTTTTCCTTGCCAAATCGCCCTTGCTAAGGACCATTTCATGGACATTGGGAATTGTGCAAAGAAATTAATACTTGCTTTTTGAAGTTGTTTCTCCATCATGGCATGGTGTGATGAGCCCTGCTGGCTCTCAACTCAAACCCCAATAATTTCTTAAGTCTTAATGTGTTTTACTTAGTTTTTTAGAGAATGTTTGTAGACAGAAGAGAAGGTGCGCATCATATTAAAGCTTATAAAAATGCAATATAGACATATTCTGAGCAACAGATGTAATAGATGTTATTCTATAATACATACAATGAGATTACAAACGAATCACATACCCGAAATGCTCCAGAATAATTAAATAAAGAAGTTTCTCAGTTTGCCAGCCGGAATTGATGAAAACTGACAAAAAAACTCGCCAAAGCTCCAGATCTGACTTCTCCCACTCCAAAACAGGATACAATCCCCTGAGAGAGGTAGACGCTAAGAAAGGGTCACAAAAAGAAGCCAAGAGAAAGGCGTTTCAACTAGTTCCTTCACACGCCTTCCCAAAACAGGCACATTTACCAATGCAAAAGTACGGCCCAAGTAAAATGCTGAAGAGCCAAAGATGGAAGTTGTGGAATTGCTGAAGAGGATGCCTCAAGTGTAGAAACCCCTTTCCTTATTGCAAACACATATAAACTGAATAATAAACTCTGTTAGAAGCATGTAGAACCTCTGAATGAAGCTCACAACTGCACTGATTCGACTGATCTCTCACAATCTCAAAAGTGCTCAACATCGAAGAGGGATCGTTCTCCAATGGAAAATAATGCTCAAACCCTGATCACAGAGGAAGGCACAGGAAAAATATCCAAGGCAAAGTTGAAATCATCAAGAATATGGTTTCTCATTGCCAAATTCCCTTATATAAAAAAGGCACGCATTTCCAAGAAGATACGCCACTTCGTCATTTAAATCTTTTAAATTATAATTTAAGTCACTTTCAATAGTTTGACTTAAATAAAGTGGGCGCCCTTTTATATTTTAAGTGATTATAATATTAAATCACCTTTGTAGAATATTTAAGTGATATAAAATGTATAAAGTCAATTTGACTTTATAAAAAGGCATTAAGTTAATTAATTAACTCAAATCACTTAAAAATCCATAACTCGCTCAAAACTCCAAATATTCATGTGCCATCAAAAGCTGTCAACCCCTGAATTGCTATCGCTTGCTGTGAACCAATCACTGGGCTCTGAAAACGAGAACGATCAACTCCTCCAGAAAACACCACTGACCCTCTAACCAATCCAGCTAGCCCACAAGGGTCCAAGAAAAGGCTAGCACACTGTTCCCGAGAACTGACTAGAGCGGGGACATCACACATGGGCGCCTATCCTCCATAGGTTCATTGCAATTGATTTCACGCCACTCGGAGGTAAATTGATTAAGTTATGAGCATTTCATGGTGTTATCCATTGGCTGATCAGAATTTCCAGAACTTAGATTTGTATATCAGATTGCATTAGTTTTCAGTTTTGGCCTTTACTTCATCATTGGAGTGTTAAATCATTGATAGAATTCAATATCCTCTTCTTAGCATTCTTCTCTATCATTGTAATATTCATGTAATTTGCAGCTCTCTTTCTACATTGTAAGACTGTAAACAGTAGTACTGCTCCAGTCCTTGATTGCTGCAATTATTTCTTATTTCTCACATTAAGTACCCCTGGATGGTTTACCGCCAGTGTGGGGAATAAATATCTAACCTCTCTTGTACCCACTATCAAGTGGTGAATCCCCACTCTTGAGTGGATGCCCGCCGTAGCGGATGAATTAGTAGTTGGAGTTCTTTATATGGCTGGTTATCCGCCTAAGTTTGCTTTCAATTTGTAATAAGTACTCCGCCATATGTTAGCACCTCGCCCTCAATGGGATCTTGAGTGCACATTCTTGATGTTGAGTTTTATCTTTAGTTTCCAGTTGCATTCTATTTATGTATCAGGTTTGGATCCTAGGGATCCTCTGACCATATGCCCGCCCCTCTTCCTTAAGTGGTTTTAGGGCGCATTCTTGGTTAGAGTTGCTTTGATAGTGTTTGGATTTGGCGCTAATGCTAATCAAGTTGGCCAAGTGTTGGTGATTGTGTAAAACTGTGGCAAAAAATTGGTTAGCATATTTCACAATGACATCCCCGCCTTGAAAACGTGGGGATTTTAGGGGGGGCACATCCCCGTGGAACATTGCATTAAATGATGTAGGTGGGTTAAAAGAACCATAGGTACAACATTCTTCCTTGGGAAAACTTTGATTCCCATGCTTAGAATGCCATAGAAATGGGCTTTCAATGAATTGTATGAGTTTGTATACCTCTGATCACATCCATTGTATATTCAAACATATGTCCCACCACTTGGAATCTGCTCTATTAATTCTACATGCCTTCACAAAGGTGAACTTAGGTCACCTTTGAAGTGGGGTTGGTCCATACAGCTAGAACTGGCTGCCATTCTAATCCCTAAGGCATCAAGTTTGGAAAACAAAACAGACAATTTAATAGTTACAAATGTAGATGGTTCTAAGTTTTTCATGTTTTTTCCATTTTGGTTTCAAAATGAGGCAGCCAAGCAGTTAGGCTAAATGTTTTTGGATTTTTTTTTTTTAACAAAATGCATCAAAGAAATGTAGGCTTTGTAACTTGCAAACTAAAGTCATGGAGACCACATCCCTGATGCATGTTGTTAAACAACTAGTAGTTAAAACAAAACAAAATGCATAAGAAACAGGGTCTGCATGATGGCAGTTTGCAGGCTTTGTACATCAATTATTTCTTTAAATTCTACTTGAGAAATATTGGTTTATTAAAAAGGCCGCTGGTCAAACTTTACAAAATTGCAATTGTAATTTACTATCTAACAACTTGATACCATCACAAAATAATTGAAAATGGTAGAACATATCACAAGATATTCAAAAATGGGCAATGGAAGATACTCGTATGGTTGGCATAGAAGCAGCATGATTGAATAAAAAAATGGAAAGAAAAGTTTGAGGAGCCAAGAATATGTGTTTGTTTGTGTTTGTATTAGTTACGAAATTGGTTTGGAGCAAGTTTTTGAAGGTTCAAAGTCAAAGAAAATCAGTTAAATTGCATTGAAAACAATGTTTGATGCTTGGAAATGCTGCAAAATTGCTTTGGAATTGCCCCAATGCAATTGGAATCACTTGGGTATGCTTGAGTACGATTTTGAACAATTCTGTCCTAAAAATATCGTGCCTTACCTGAATCTGCAAACAAATTGGTTCCAATTCCGAATCTGGTACATTTTGTACCGGGAATTGTTGCAGTTTCAGGTCTGGTGATAATTTAGTTGTAAATCTTAATTGTCTCTTTCTTAAAGAGGGCTGGCTTTGGAACAATTATCAGATGGAAAATACGTTATAGAACTGCTCTCTGACCGCTAGCCAACCCTACCATCCATCTCATTGCCAATGATACAAAGAACTCTATTTGTGTTCAGGTTTGAAAACAGGTGGCTCACTCGTCTTGATTTTAGCACAAGGTAGCTCAATGGTGGCAATACTCCAGTCATTCAATGACCAGCGATATACTGATTTATCCACAAGCACAATTATGTGGAACAGCACAAAGGAGTTGAATAAATCCACCTTTGGTAATCTATTCACGCAACTACACACTATCCAACAACAATTGGCTAGAATCCGATCAACTATTAAGGAAATAGGTTTCATTCCCTTTCTTGAATAGGAAGAATAAAATTGAATCCATCAATTCTCCTTGGCTTAGCAAAAGAAGAATGCATATTGACAACAACAATAGGTATAATGGATCAAAGAGGAAGACACAAATTCAAAAAATATTCATGCATCTGAACTAGAAACATATCAATTTTATCAGTACTCTTCATACTCCAGAAGGGCAATGCCCACAAGACCAATTGTCCATTAAAAACTGTGCAACTAGATATTATGGAACACTTTTGTCTGCCGTGCTTGAAACTGAAGAAGTAACAAGCCAAAACTCCCTTCAAAACCTAGGGGTTGAACGCACTGCACCATCTGATAAAAGAAAAGGAAATGACTCACTTTGACAATATCAGAGTTGTTCAAGAACTAATCCATTCTTGCCATACTCAAAAGTGCCTAGACTTGATGATCAAGTCAGGTATATCCAAAACATCTGATATATGCAACTAGAAATTAAACACAATCACTATACAAATTAGGTGTCAATGATCATACTGTCAAATGGACAGTCTCTTGTTTTCAACCACCAACATTCTAAGTTTCTGTCAATAGTCACTTCTAATATTTTTTCTCAATTTGTGTCCGACTACCTGTTAAGTCCTAATTTATTTATCATAACGAGCAAAAACTTCTGTCATCAAATAAGGATGCTGAATGCCTCCAGACATATTTATGGTCTCCCAGCAACTGAAAGTAGCAAAAAATGTAATATCTTAAGGGAGCACTTTTTTGCAGTATCTTTTGGCTTTGAGACGATAAGTCAATGTAAGTAAATCCAACAGCCTTTTCTATTTTCAATATAAATCCAAGAAAAAATCAACAAATCCTTATTCCCTTTGGATTTAAGTAAAGAAAGCTGCCCATAACATATTTGCATAGTTACTAGGTTCAAAAAAATTGACATTTGGGAGGCCAATAAAGATCAGAAATCCGGAATTCAAAACATATTGTTATAATTTCTATAGGATTTGAAAAATTCAGATTGAATCTGACAAATCCAGCCAGTCCAAAATGTTCAGGACTCCAGATACAGCTAGATTTCAGCCAGATATTGCTGGACTTGATAATCATGCATATTTGGGCTTTCCTCTGCAACACATATGATGAAAAGCCTGTGGGAGTCCATTATTTGTTGACCGCATCAAAGGCCTTCACACTGGACACACAAGTGGCTCCCTTCTGCAGGGCAAATACAGCTACTGCAATCTGCTCTTCATGAAACCCCACTCTATTCTCTTTCCTTACTTTCAATGCATTCAAGTATAGTAAACTATTGCGAACAAATCCGAAGAAACTTTCTTTGGCAGGGTGCAGACAAAAAATTCAAGTTCCCTCTTTAAGCCCAACCTCTCATTTGCAGTCCAAAATCAGCTGGGGGATTGGGCATTAAAAATCTGCTGCTCTTCAATCAAGCCCTTTCTACTATAACAGCATGGGATCTTCAAAATCCCCCAAACAATATACGGCAAATTATAATACAGGAAACTATCAGCTGCACAGCATCACTCACCAAATCCGTGTCCATTGAAACCTTCCTTAAAGCATCTTGTGTGGGAAATAGGAAATGACAGAATAGCTGGACTTTTGGAGGATTGTTGGCATGCTTTTCCACCTCTTCAAAAAGACCAATGGAAATGTCTGCTGATATTTTTTCAATCTCAAAGCAAAATTACAATTGTTGATTATTGCAATCATTCAACTCTCAAGATTTAAAATTGGGACTTCCAATCACTACACTCTTCCCCTTCTCAATTCTAATGGGAACAAAATCAATTAATACAAGAATTAAGACAATGGTTTTGTGACAGGGTAGGCAGGAAGAGAGTGAGGGTGACTGGCTGGAAGAGAAGATTGGCTTGGCGGCTTGCGTCCAGTAAGTGCAGACCAAAATCCACCTTCAGTAACTATCTTTTTAAAGGCCTAGTCTCATTATCTGAAGGTCTTTTCCTCGTCCTTTTGCTGTTTCTATTTGTACGGAGGGGGTATACACTTACACAAAAAAAATGTACAACTATGGTCCATCAACTCCTCGCCAGTCCCTAGCCTAAGGTAAAACAATCTTTGGATAGCTTTCCACAATAACCTCCTCATCTTAGATAACCCTTCAAAATGGGGCATATATGGTTCTTCTAGGTGCCCAACTTGTAAGCAAAGCCACAAAGCATCAATCCATCTATTCCTAGATTGTATGTTGGCTAAAATAATATAAGAATTGGCAAAATTATTTTGCAAACAAACATTCAATGCCAGCAGCATCTAACTAATGTGCCAAAAATTGGGCAGGCTCAAAATTGATATGCCAGATTTGGTCTTCATCATGTGGCAGATATGGAAGGACAGAAACGATCGATTGTTTAATGGAAAACAAATGACAGCCCAACAACTCATTAATTGACAGCCAACACTTATCTAATGACAGCGACTTTCTTTGGATCCAAAACAGGTTCTCAGTTCCTGCAAATATGATGGATTTTCAAATTGTGCAATATTGGCACGTTCGATTCCATTATAAAAGCTTTTGGCTAACAATCCTTGCAATAGCTAAATGGATCACTCCTCCACAAGGATAAAAATTTACTTCAGTGATGCTTCAAGAAGAAACCTAGTGCAAGCAAGCATTTGGAAGTAGCTCGCAATCACACAGGTTCAATGATCTTTGCTTTCTCTCAAGGCATTAGAATGCAAACCAACAATATAGCTGAGTTCTTAGTTGGCTTAGGGGGTTCTATATTACCCTTCAACCCCCGCATGATAATATATTTTTGGAAGGTGATTCTCAATTAGTTGTCTGAAAAAATTATCAATATTTCAACTTGAATGTTCCATATCAATCTGACATCCATTGGTCCTTATCTAGATTCTAGTCTTCTAAGTGTCTTGACAAATAAATCAGACACTTTGTGGTTCTTCAAATCTAACATCATGTCCATAGTTGGAACAAAGTTGTTGATGCTTTAGCTAAGCATGCCTTTGGGAAGTGCAGTTGAAATTTGGCACCAAGAAAAGCAACACCATGTTGCTGACTCAATGAATTCTTGCTTGTGAAAAGTTTAAAAAAATTGAAAATGATGAACAGTAGAAAGAATAAACTTTTAAAGTTTAATAAATCAATATGCTAAAAACACTTTTGTTTAATTGCCCGTACTATAACTTGGCTCACGGATCCCTTTATTACTGCCACCTAATCTATTACTTAAACCATTCCTATTGTTGGGATTTTCAGCAGGATAGAGCAATTAAATTTAACAATTAACCAATGCAGATAACAGAGTTTAATGACAAAATGAATTACACAGACAAAATTTTTAACGTGGTTTACCCAAGGCGGGCCATGCCCACAAACAGTTATCCAATTTATTAATTATCCAGCAAAGATACAGATTACATTAACCAGCAGCTATTTCTACAGCTGCGTGCAACTTAAAACACATTCATGGTCTGTCTGCACACAACACTTTTGTTGCTGCATGCTCTTTTATCCAAACTACACTCTACTTCCCTCATGCTACTGCAGCTTGTTATATCAACACGATGCACAATCTCCTCAATCTGCAATACACATGCTGCTGCGTGCTGCTTCAACTTCACATGTCCGTGTCTGTTCGTCTCCAATCCGCATCAAGAAAACTGTCACAATTCAGCAGTTATGAAACCGATTTTCCACAAGAATTAACAGCAAATTCCTTTAACCATTAATTAATTTGGGGGGAAACTGCAGCTGCCAAAGTCACCAAAATCTTAACGCCAGAGCATGATCAGGCTCCATAGACCAACACCTATCCCTAATCTGTTGCTCTGATCCCCCCTGTCCCCTTCTATTGAAGGCACCATGCTACACCATCACTCTTACATGGCATAAGACCGCCCTTACTCCCAAAACCCCTCCCCCATGTTTTTACTGCCCTTAATTCTGTGTGCATACTTGCAGCTGCCTATCCCCAAACACAGAGCTGTAATTCTCATCCACCCAGCTTGCCATCCTCTCACATTGTCACCATATTCATCAAGCAATTGCTTTTCTGTTGTCACTATTTTCACCTACATGTGATTGACATGCACCACAAAGGCACCATAAACATTTGTCATCTCTTCACATGGGTTTGCTTTAGAAGCAAAATAATATTTCTTTCTCCTTTTGCATTATTCTCATTCCTGTAGGATAAAACAAGGGTATTTCTCAACTTCTTATTTCAAAGTAACTTCTGTAATACTATCTCATGGCAGCTATACAATTAAACAAAGATATATTCAATAGTAATAGATTTCAGAGAAGCAAATTCCAAATACTCTTGACTGCACCTCAGAGATGATGACCCATTTGAAACATGACCAGCCTAAGAACTTCCTCAAAATACATTTTTATAAAGCTAGGATGAATATTGTTAAAACTCTATGAGCTAGGATGAATATTGTTAACACTCTATGAGCATGAAATGATGAAACACTTATGCAGAAAATTCTTATAAGTAGTTTTTAACTGAAGATTCTAGTTGGACTATTCTTCGATGAGGGCTAGTTGGTGTTGTTTCATATATCGGAATCTCTTTGACAAAATTCCATACAGTTATGGTAGCAATTAATAAATCCAATCCCTAATTGAATTTATTCACTTTGAAACTAATACAGTGTCTGTATTTTACTTTTATACAGAGCACAAAAGGCCGACGGCCAGGGGTTGATGATGTTGATGCTCCAGCTCGACTTCCTCTTCTCAATGATGCATACTATCGGGATACCCTCTGTGAATACGGTGCCCTTTTTGCTATTGCTAATAGAGTTGACCGGATTCACAAAAATTCTTGGATTGGCTTTCAGTCATGGAGGGCAGTTGGACAGAAGGTATGAAGCATATATTTCACATCAAGGTGTTTTATTTATTTTCTCAACTTTCTTTTTGAGGTGATTTTTATATTCTGAGTTTCACTTTTTTAATTTTACTTCTCCATGTGGTCATTTCCCTTTGCTAATTTAGCCTCCATTTTATGATGTGACCAAAACCAATGGGCTGTTCTTTTGATATTCTCCTATTCTATGCTTTTGAGAAACATATAATTCATGACATCTGTATCTTTCAGAGGACAGGGAAAAGTGGTCTGATTCATATAGCACACTGATTGGTGGCCACTGACATCGTACATTTCTTTTATAGGTGTCCCTTTCTGTATCTGCAGAAAAGGCATTGACAGAGGCTATTGAAAGAGGCAAGCATGGGGATGCTGTTTACTTCTGGGCAAGAATGGACAAAGATGCTAGGACTGTTAGTGGAGGGGCAGCTTTGCCGTGGCAGGAAGGCTTTTGGCAATTTTGTGATGCCATAAATGCCGGAAACTGCAGGTATGATATGTGTCGCCAATATACAATGTAATTCTCAAACAGTGATTTATGATTGATCTAGTTCTGCTCTCTTAATATAGTTTAAGAACATGTTACAATGAACATTGTTTGGGTTTTGGCAGGATTTAGTTTTGTTAGCAAATCTGTCAAGATCTGAGTTCTTGGATGACAATTTAAATATTTTTAGATTTTATCTTTTCATTTTAACAAAATATATGCATTTAATGGCCTATAATTTTTTGAATTTGTTAATTTACATGAATTTGACATTTCTAAGTTAAAATGTCTGAAGGATTGTGTTCTCAGACACGTTAAAAAGGATGTATGGACTCCCCAAAACTTGGAATGCAGTTCCACCCATGCCATCTGATGGGGACTCTTGGTCCGTCTTACACAGTTGGGCAATGCCTACCAGATCGTTTTTGGAGCTAGTAATGTTTGCAAGGTGAGCCATGAGCATAAAGTTTACTCATAATATCTTAGTGTCTGAAGTTGATTGCATGGTTTAATCACTTCTGGATCGCAATTGCAGAATGTTTGTGGATGCTTTGGATACACAACATTATAATGAGCATCATGATTATGGGAAATGCTGCTTGAGCCTCTCAAAGGTAGATTTAATCTTCCTTTTGTTCTTTTTATGTTGCAGTTAGGAATCTTCTCATTACTCATTTCATTGTGGTGCCCATCAAGAGTACAGATAGTTACCATGCTTTTAGCTACTATTATACAGAGCAAGACACACTGTTATTCTTTGGGTACAATTTAATTGAATTTGTGCTAAACCGAGTTATTTTTGAACTATTTTCCTTCCAAGTAGAATTCCAGATAGTCAAATTCTTTTTCTTACCAGGATCCTCACTGTTACTGTCGAATTTTGGAGTTGCTTATGAATGTATGGGCATACCATAGTGCAAGAAGAATGATCTATGTGAATCCAGAAACGGGACAGATGCAGGAGCAACACAAGTTGAAGAGTAGGAGAGGTCGGATGTGGATTAAATGGTTTAATTTCAGTCTTCTGAAAAGCATGGATGAAGATTTGGCAGAAGAGGTTGATTCTGAGCACCCAACAAGCCGGTGGCTGTGGCCTTCAACTGGAGAAGTCTATTGGCAAGGGATATTTGAGAGAGAAAGATACCGTCGTAACCGATTGAAAATGGAAAAGAAGAAGAAGAGCAAGGATAAATTAGTACGCATGCGAAGTAGATATCGACAAAAATCACTTGGGAAGTTTGTGAAGCCACCTCCAGAACAATTTTCCAATAGTAATGAAACATTTATCAAACTACCACCAGAAGACTTTTCTAACAGTACTGAATTGTATGTGAAACTACCAGTAGACAAACTTACCAACAGTACTGAAACGTAAGATCCACTTCCTCATGCAGACAACCATGTGATCTAAAATGTATGTTAGGTATCCTGCACATTCCTTGGTCAAGCCAAACTGCTTCTCAACTACATGTTTCAGAACAAAAGTATAACAAGCTTTGGGATCTCTGGTAGCATTATCCATGGAACCTACACTTTTTTGTACCATTAGATAAGTGTCAAGGAAGATTGATGTTTATTTGCCTGTCTTTTTATATATTTGTAGGTTCATATTTGATTTGGGGAGCAATATGTCTTCAGTGCAATTGCAATTTCAAACTTTAGCTAAAATTCAAATTCAGTCATTAATGACCTGTAGTTTATCCTCTGATTTTTAGGATTTTTTCACATTTAAGTCTAGAGCTGGATCTCCTCCTTCAAGGATTCTTCTTTGTACAATACAGAAAAGAAACATGACCTACAATTTTTGAGCATTCTTTCTTGGACAAGGATCAGGTTTCAGCCACTCATTTGAAAGCCCAAGTTAAATGAAGTTTTGGATTTCTCTTAACTTTTAGTTCAAGCAAATGAATCGACCCATGTGTATAATTGTTTCTGACAATATGGTTTAACCTCAAATTTTGGAATTGGATCTGCAGTTAAGTTGTTGCACCCCAGATACATCCTGGTGCTCAGATCAGTTGAATGGAAAATATGCAATAAGTTACCAAATTTTTTCCTATTAGCTGCAGATTCTTTCATTCACAATTGAAGGCTCATTTCAACAAGATAAGTGAGTGCAAATTACGTTTGAACTTGCAAGATGTGTTTGTTCAAGTTCCTTGGGATTCACTGCTTTTTGGAGTAAGATTCCTTAAAGCCCATGTGGATTCAACATTTTGTTTATATTGGGTCACATGTAAAAGTCTAACCCATTGAATAGCATAAGAAATGTCATCAGAAGTGAATGGATTGTAGTTTGGAGGATATTGTGACAAATATATTTGACATGTTTGTCCTTTCTAATGCTGGATGTAATTTCAAGTGTCAGCCGAAAGCTTAAACCTGAGAGAAATTTTATATATGAAACATTGACACAACAAGCTATTCTGCCATGGCCTTTGCTAAGAATGGACATTTCCTTCAAAGGTTTAAGTTGTTGTACGTACTTAATATATGGATTTTTTTCGGAGAGTTTAAATTGGTCTATTTTACATTTAAGTCTTATAGTTAATGTTTATGTTCCGGTCCTTTTGATACCAGATCCATCTGCTGATGTTTCCGTAGGTAAAATTTCTTACAAAGATCTGTAAAATCCTATAAGCTTAAAACCCTTCTGGTTGAAAAGAGTTTTGGGGTTACTTTTTCCTAGCAGCTCTAAAACGTTATCTTGTCAATCAAATGTATGGCTAAACTACATGTTTTTTGCTTACACAAATATATAACAATATAGACAAACATGGTTGCTATAAAATTTGTGCTATACATTTATCGGACATAAACACGAGGCTACCAGGTGGAGTATTGATGGAATCAACTGGGCAGCTTTCACAATGATGCAGCAGTGGCTGTAAACAACTGCAGACCTAATGATGGTGGTCAATGCATTTACATTACAAGAATTAAAGACATTGGATATTCTGCATTGAATCCCCATACAACCTTGGTTGATGTCTGTATGATTTTGTGTTCTCCATTATCTCCTCAAGCAAAGTGACAAATACATGAAAGTGAGTGACATGTACTCAGCCTCCCTCAAATGAAAGCGAGGAATACAATGAGAGCAAAGAGTATTCAGCCTCCATGAAATGACAATGATGAGCATTCACCCTACTTGAGCCTGGCTGAGGAGTACTAAGCCTCGTAGAACATGTAGGGTGAATCCTTCAAATGCTATCTAAATTGGAATGTTCTTTCATTAGTTCTAAACTTTAAAACATTTGTGAAATTGTTAAAATTCCTTGTTCACATAACCACCTTTGTTCAAATTCAGAAATGATGTCTTGTTTGAAATTTTACAACTGTGATGATGCTAGACAATTTATGAAGTTTGTTCATCTTGATTGGGTATTGGTATTGTGCTAACCTTGTACTGAATATTGTTCTATACATTAGCAATTAGTAGTGGAAGATAGTTAAAATTTTGTTACAATTGATTTTTATTGTTTTATGCATCATCATAGTGGTGGAAGGTAGTTAAAATTATGTTAGAATTGATTTTGATTTCATTTAGTTCTTTGGATTGTTGTGTTTTGCAAGGGGAAAAGTTGTATATTCTACTTTCCTAGAGTTTGGAATTTGTTAATACTTTTGACACATGTTACTATTGAATGTAGAACTCCCAAAGAGGTCATATGGTACATATTGTCATATTTACACTCCAAAAAACTTGAAGAGCGAGTTTAATAATGTTTATATATGATGTATTTGATTACTTCCTAAACTAAAATTCATAAGATACATTTAATGTCCACAACTATTTTTTTCTAGTAACATTCCAATGAAACTTTTTGGTGGCCCACGACTAATTTATTTACTTTTGTTTGCAGCAACATCGTTATAATGCCTGTCCACAACTA
>VDFB02109042.1:68456583-68711915 GCA_007258455.2 Sequoia sempervirens | reverse complement strand
CTTTGGCTGAAAGCTCATCAATTTCTCTGGAAAACCTTTGTGATCCACTCTTTCTGATTCTAGAACTCTCGCCTTTTCAATCTGAGGTAGTTTAGGGCAGTCTGTTCCTTGGGAATCTCTTGAGAATAAAGAGACTCGTGAGCAGCGAATCCCCCTTCTCTACATATGTACATAGACATTCATATATCTTTTCTTTAAATATGACTTACAAATTCACATGTTAAATTGTATGATAAGTTGATATCCAATTTGGAGATCATTTTCTACTTGAGAGGAGTTTGTGTTTTTGTACCTTAAAATCTCCTCACATTATGGCTTTGGTTTTCCACAACCTAAAATCCTCTCCTTTAAGATTTATAATACTATGAATAGGTATATAATCTTGGTCAAGTATAATATAATATCATTTAAAAAGGTAATTAGAACGTATATATATCTCTAATAAAATTTTCAACCCTATTGTTGCATATCAATATAATCGCATTCAAGTGTATACCCTAACTCTAGGGAATAAATTGTCCTCCTAATTTTTAGGGAATATGAGCAATGGAGAACATAGTTTCTCCACTCATAGACAAACTACCAACATAGGTATTCATAGCATCATACCCTAGATAAAGATGACATAATACTTCTATCATGATATCAATCCTTTCCATTTCAAAAACAATATAATTTATTCTATGGATACATACAATATTTTAGATATTATCATAATACCTTATATTTAACTTCACTTAACTAAGTCAGTCAAGCATTACAATCAAGAATGACTACATATCATGTTATTAAGATTCCTCAAACCAACTTGTATGTATCTAGCTATATGCATAAGCATTTCATGAACTATTCAATATGCAAACAATGATTGTACACACTTTCCAATAGTAACAAAACAAGTTTCAGAATTGGAAAGAGAAAGAGTTAGCAATATCTAAATCATGCCTGGTATAAATAGCTCCAAATGAATCCCTTGCGGAGCTCCTTGCTCAATACAAATGGTTCAGCTTATTGCCTCCTCTAAACTCATCCTATCCCCACTCTAAGCAAGTATTCAATGCTCTCAAAACTCACAAAATAGTTTGCTCCTCAACTCACAATATAAACGGCTCTTAGCTCACAAAATAAATTGCTCTCAAACTCACCAAAAAGAATACAAATGAGCAACATAAATGTGCTCAAGAATGAACACCAAAAATGAACTCAACTGAAATGAACAACCAAACACTATGATGTTTCTCTTTATTTATAAATAAATGGAGAGAAAACAATTGTTATAGAAAAGCTAATTGCATTTCCACCTCTCAAAGCTTCTTTCCAATCGTAGCAGCTAGCTAGGCAAATTTTCAATTGAAAATAGGAATCAAAACTATCTCTACAACCTTCTAGGTCAACTAGGAAAGTTGGGTGTTGCTTTTCTACTTGTTGACAATCCCAAGTTTGTAGAAAAAGTCTCATGTATGTCACATACAAAGTCCAAAATAAAACTAGTTTATAACTCTTTGTTGAGTCATGCAAATTAGTTGGACACGTGCTCTTTTTACCATGTCAAAAATCCTCTTTAAAATGTTGCACAGTATTGCTTTTAAGTTTTTATCATACTTTGCCTTTTATCATGGCAATTTTGACCCATTAAACATTGCAATTTTCACATCTATGTTTGGCGGCATCACAGATTTTAAAACAACCACATAATGATATTGTTACTTATGCCATGTGTGGCATATACACCTTCTACAATACGTGGCTTACTTGCCAATACTTGGCTTCTATCACCACCTACTTAATATGCATTCAACATGCTATATTGTATATGCTTCCATCACAATACTTATATTAAAAATAGTATGTGTATAACATCACTCTTATATATATATATATATATATATATATATATATATATATATATATATCCTTTTATTATAATATATATATATATCAATATGTATATATATGTATATGTATATACATATTAATATATATGCATTACCATTATTCAATCATAATAACATATTTATATATATTGGTGTGTATATGTATATACAATACATATATATTTATATATATGAATGTTTGTATACATATTACATATTTGTGTATGGGTATAGGTGGACATTCCTATCAACCCGAAAAACTATCAAAATGGTTTAACTCTTACCAACACATAGCTCAAATTGACTTGACAAGGCTTGTCTAACCTAGGTAGTGAGTGTGTGCATCTACTTAAATAGGTACACCAATGGTTTCTATATCAACTTCCTCTCCTAGGTGATTGAGGGTTTGAACCTTTCTTGCATCCAACTTAGTGCAACAGGTACGTAGTCAACTAAGTCATATAAAACATATTCATCATATATCAAAAGCATCATTAAAGCATTTAAAATTAATTCATCATAATGCATATTCATACATTTCATTCATCCATTGAACATATTAAATTAATAATCTTGCATTTAAAATAATATTTAGTCATAAAGGTAAAATTAATCTGGTAATTTAGAAATAGGTTGTAACATACCCTCCCCCTTAAGAATCATTGTCTACGATGATGTAAAGTATCATAACATATAGATAAAAGTCAAATAAAGGTTTTACTTTTAATTTTCTAAATCATGTAGGAAATAGGTAAATTTTTGTTTTAATCTCATAATATTCTCCCTTCATAGCACTGTCCTCTACAATCTTGTCCTTCTTGGACCCTACACTGAGTGAACCTACTAACGTATTAGAAGATCTTGTATGCATCAAGAAAACTCTCTCCTAAGAACTATACATCATAAATACATTAGTAATGACTCATATGTACTTCACAAGTACAATAGTGATTGGATCATTCATGTCATATATACCCTAGTGATTGGAAAAACACATTCACATTGGATAACATACACTTTCCCTTAGTGCAACCCAAAATAGAAAAGGAATGCTGGTGAATTGCGCACTACACTATGGGTCCCATTGTTTTCTTTGGTCTTTTACACCGTTAGAAAACTCAAAAGCCAAGAATGACCATCACTGGCACTAATGTGCATCTCGATCATAATAGTACTTCTCCTTGACTCATGATTTGTATCAACAAATCTTTCTTAACTATCATTCTTCTCTGCTTATTTCTTTCCTTGATCATTCTGATCTACTCTTCCATTTCTACAAGCATTTCCAAACTAAGGATTAACCTATTTCCTAGCTTATCCTAGCTTATAGGAATTCAAACCTTCCTTTCATATAATGTTTCAAATGGATCACATTTTTATTGTGGCATGATAGGAATTATTGTAATAAAATTATTCTACAAATCCATCAGAACTTGGTTTCCCTTTTTTCATTTGACTATCTATCTCAAGGTGATAAGTTGAGCTTATATTCAATTTTATTTTCAATAAGGTGATTATGGTTTACTCAAATTCTTAATGTTACTTGTGTTTCCCTATCTAAGATAACCTTCTTAAAAACACCATGCAATCTATAAGAGAAGGGGATCCGCTGCCCACGAGTCTCTTCGTTCTCAAGAGAATCCTAGGGAGTGAACTTCCCTAAACTACCTCAAGCTATATTTAAATGAAGAAATTTCAAAGAATACCTTACTAAGGACAATATTCAAATAGACTACTTTGAAATCTGAGAGAGCAAGGTATTGAGATCCCTGCCACAGAAGGAATAACTCTTGGACACAGGACTACAATGTGAAACTAGGACTCCAATGCAACACACTGGAGTTTGAGGGAAACACTAGCATCCAAGGCAAACAAAGAACTAAAACCTTAGGCATAAATTCTTTAACCTCACTAACATACTCAGACCTAAGGTATGTTCAACAAAAAGAAAAGAAAATACCAGAAAATATGAAGGAAATCCAAGGATCAACTTACAAATGATCACACGTTTGAAACCTTCAGCTCCAAGCTTCACTTCGACAACCTACACACAAGACGAATGAGGAAAAATGTTGGGGTTGTTTTGGGGCTTGCCACATTCAAACCCTTGTTTTGTTGTACCCACCTCCACGGACAACCAGATAGATAGGAAAAGTAGACAAATTAAACAAGTACAAAGTGGTAAAAGTAATCCCTACTCAAGGAGGACAACCCATACCACAAGATAACAAAGTAAGCAAAGTAATCTATTCACAAATAGATAAGGAACAAGAGAGAATTACCAACAATCCTCAACCCCCTCTTGAATGCACAAACGTACTGTTGAATGCTTGTAAGAGAGATTTGGTTGTTGGAGGGACCTCAGTCGAGTAGAGCTTTATTGTAGAAGCAAGATCGAAGAAGCAAGAGCTAGAGAATGGAGCGAGATTGAAATATTGAAGTGTTGGAATGAGAAGGAACCCCCAAAATGAGAGCAAAGAGAGGGTTTTTTTACTGCAAGAGGTGGGAGGAGCCATTACACTCGAATTTCTAATTGCAGGGACACGTGTCATGAATCAGGATTCCAAGATTTCACATTTCAAACTCGGGAACCAAGTGGACGCTAGCGCGTTGCGCAGACGTTCATGCATCGCGCAAGCGTCCAACACATCATTTTTTTAGGAAATGAGGTGGCAAACTGTTGTTGCTTCATCGTTGGTCCTCGTGGAGTTGGAATCGTGAAATTATGACCCATGAGGTTCTTGTCATAAATGTGATTAAGCGTAATAAATGCAAGGCCAAATGTGTAAATGTGAAATTTCCCCTAGGGTGCAATTTTGTGACATTACCTTTTGCCCCCACTTTAGTTGGCTAGATTTTGGGAAAAATCAACCGCACTAAAGTAGAAAAGAAAATGAACATAGGAACTTAAAATTTTTATGAATTTATGTACCAAAAGGATACTATAGAGGACACAGAGGTCGAGCAGGAAGGTACCGTAGATGCCCCGGTGATCAAAATCAATGAAAAATATAGCATTAGATGTGAAAGATCACATAAAATTTGATTATGCAAAACTCAAATTTTAAGTCAGCTCAAAAATCGGAAGAAGCTACCAAGGCGAGAAGAATGATCAAGAAAAAAATTGATGGTTCACAAGAAAGATATGGTAAAGAGTTGACTATATTCCCCTTGTTGGTTTTTCCCCCAAACAGGTGGGGTAAAATCAAGAAAAATGGGGGGACCATGATCACCGGGAAAAATGTGCCCTGGGGGCCCTATATATACCTAGGTGGGCCCCGAGAAAAGTCATTTAAACTATTCATTGTGGGAGTTTTGTTGAATTTTATGAGATAAAAGTTAGAAAAATGCTATGCTGATGAGATTACAAGGAGCCTAGGCTGGACCAACTATGACTCATAGTTGTAGAGGGTCACGAGGTGGATCAAGTGAGTTCAAAAACCTTATTTTTAGATCACATTTTTTGAGATTTTTAGCTAGCTAGAGGAAAAAATCTTAGCGCATGCGTCTGAGTGGCGCGAAGTCATCCCACATGTGCATTGGCATCCAACGTGTTTGTTGCAGTCCTTCTTCTACGTTGTCATCTACCATATGCGTTGGCGTCCAACCAACATTTAATGGCATACCTCGCATGGGTACACGATGCACACATGCTTGTGCAACACGTCTACATCTCAAAGGTGCAACTTAGATTTTTTTTATACTTGAGAGAGAGTTTTTATGCCCAGTGTGCTAATTCAAGTCTTTTCGCTTTTTGCAGGATTATCCAAAGATTAGAGAGCATCCCAGCAGACGGGTGCTATGTCTCGTCTAGGACCATGTTTGACGCTTATCGGATGATGAGGTGCTTCTACAGTGAGTTAGTTAGTGGCATGTCTACACCATGCTCGAGATGCTCTATCACAATCGCATGCTCATGGTGTTGATGGAGTGGTGGGATTCCACCACTTCGACATTTTCGCTTACTAACAATCGAGATGATGATCACCTTAGAGGACGTGTACCGCATCCTCAGTCTCCCCATCCATAGCCGGCGGGTAGCGATAGATGACACCCACTCCCAACACGAGCAAATAGAGGGGGTTAGACACTACGTCGACTGGGATCAAGGTGATGATGACGCCAACCATATTTATATCTATTGGTTTGAGTAAGGTGGTGCAGCGATCCTGCTGGTATGGCGAGTGATGGTAGTCACAATAGCCACGCAAGTCATAATGGATGCATGTGGCTCACACCTTCACGAGGGCCTTGTGCATACCATTGAAGCAATGGAGCAACACCAAACTATTTTTGTATGGAGCCAGAGTATGCTCACACACCTGTACCAGGAGTTGGACATGTATGTACATTACGAGTACACCAACCTCACAGTGTGCACACTACTACAAGTGTGGGAATTTTCCCACATTACATGCACACAACCAGTGGGGTATCCCCAGGTTTAGTATTACACAGTACCCATGGCCCACTAGTATGAGCTGGTGAGGCAATGGAGACATGGAGATTTACAGTTTTGGTGTTTGTAGCTTGATACACTAAGGTCCGACCAGATCCACTAGTGACCTTATAAATGGTTTCAGTGGGTTGATGATTGTAGGTACCTAAGGAACCTGCAGTGTGATCATTTTTTGATAGGTTGCACTGATTACATCATCATTCCCTACTACTGGTGGAGGGTCATGTGGCGGCACGGGATCGTCCAGACCATCTCGCCCACAATCCCTTCATACACACGAGCTGCCAGGAGCGCCACATGATCGAGAGATCACTAGTTTTTTACCATCACAAACGTCATCCCCTTAGATGACAATGCAGATGATCAGGATCAGCCAGAGGAGCATCTTGTTGATGATGTCAACATGGTGCATGGGTTTCAGACCTGGTGGTTGCTCCATCATCTCACACCAATTTTCACAGTGGAAGCCCCAAAGGGAGATCTAAGTGTGTAGGGTGATGCACTAGTGAGACAGTAGGGAGGTGATAGAGGTAGAGACGGAGAGCAGGAGCAGTAGGAACAACAAGAGCAGTAGGGTGAGGAAGCCAATATGGTGGAAGCGAGATTGAGGCAGCAACAAAGGATTTCCTATCCTCCGCTCGCTATCCTAGTCTCAACGATGGTACCAACTCCGTCTGTGGATCCAACAGTGACCCTTCCAGCACCAACGAGAGCGTCTGGTGCCAGGGGTGTTTGTCCTAGCCATGCTACTCCCCCTGACCCACACTAGTAGGAAAGAGACCCAGGTACAACATTTGCTTATGTTATTTCATTTTGGTACCTTCAATTTTCATCTCATGTATATGCTTTTATTTTTTGGTTTTATGTATATACATTGTGTGGTATTGATGTGTCTTATTCTTTGTGGTTGTAGTGAACACATAAGGATGGACTATGTTCATAATGTAGTGCATATCAAATATGGCCTCGACCGTGCTTATTCAAGGGTCCGTCCTAGACACATATCGGTCAGCCTTAGCGGGGTGACATGCCCACCTATTCGAGCTGATTATGGTCTTAAGGATAACATACGAGGAGGGGTGGGACGAGATTTCCTAGAGGACTGCTGATGCCACTACTACTACCAAAAAGAGAGACCAAGTTTTGGCGGAGCTACAGACTACCCTTTCCGAGCAAGATGTAGTCGTGACAAGAGCAAATAGTATCGAGAAGGCATGTGACACTCTACAGAGCCAACTCAATGACCTTGCAGGGTAGGCGATAGTTGTGATGTCAACATGAGATCAGTAGCTACAGGATGCGCTTAGGTGAGTTGAGCTTCAAATATCCTCCATTCAAGGAGAGATCAAAGGGCTACGTGTAGCGATATCTATCTCATGATCGTGTAGGTCCCGCTTTGTCTCCACCATTTAGCCTCTGCGACAGCCACCACCAGATCCAGAGGGCTCGGGGTTTAGAGACCCGATTTTGTATATTATTTTGTATCGATGACACATATATTTTGTAGATCATTTTTGATGTGTAGACATTGATACACATATACAATTGCCACTTTTTTTTATAACAGTGGCACGATACATGTACATGACATTTGATATATATACATGAGATACTGGTTCTGACATTATGGTGTTTCTTGTTTCACGTGTATGTTCCTTTACTTTCATGCATATGTGATGGATGTATGTTTAGATTAGATGCTATCATGATTTAATAAACACACATGCATGTATGTTAATTAAATACAATGATGATCTAATTGCCTAACCAAAAGATGTAATGTAATGCATGGATACATAGCATAGTAGAACACATATATGTATGTCTCTCACACACACATACATGGTTCCACCATAACAAAAAAAATTTACAATAATGTGTGAATGAAGGAATGTCAACATATGACATGCTACAACCCCAAGGGGTGAACATTACACACATGACATATAGGCACTATGCATAGCATCAACGAAGATGCATTGCATTAACAAGTTCTTTTAGATGTGTCCCATCCATAGATGACAATCCATAGGCACTAGAACCATACACGGAGATGAAAATGTAAGGGCCTAACCAATTAGGACTAAATTTTCCCCTTTGATCAGGAAACGCATTTACATTCCTCTAATTCTCGTAAATAACCATGTCACCTACCTTGAAATTTCTAGGAAGAACACCTTGATTATACTACCTAGACAACGATCGTTGATAAGCTTTAAGATGGTCGAGGGCCCGCAATCGGTGCTCATCCAACAACTCAAGCTGATGCATATGATTGGATCGGTAAGTTTCATCATCAATTAACCCTTTAAGGGAAACCCACAAAGACAAAATCTCCAACTCTAAAGGCATGATAGCTTCAGCTCCATACACGAGGTTGTAAGGCTTTGTTCTCTTCGTTGTAATTACACTCATGCGATAGGCCCACAAAGCATATGTTATATGCCAATCCTTACCATGTTTATTTACTATTTTTCAAAGAATAAGCTTATGGGTCTTATTAAACACTTCTACTTGGCCATTAGACTGAGGATAATTTGGCATAGAAAATTTATGCTGAATATGAAACTTCTCCAAAAATTGCTTCACTTCCTTGTTCTTGAAGGGCATACCATTGTCAGAAACAAAGGTAGAAGGAAATTCAAAGCGAGCAATGATATTGTTTAAAATAAAGATACAAATAGCTTCAGCATTCATGGATTGAAGCAAAATAGCTTCAACCCATTTTGTAAAGTAATTAGTAGTGGTTGTTGGGAATAGGATGCCATTTAATTGCAATCCTAAACATATTTCATGTATCTTCTAATTCCTTGGAAAGTGTTCCCCAACACACTAGGATTAGAAAGAGATTAAATTTGAATGAAATGAACATGTAAATTGACATTTGTAATTAATTCTAAATGATAGGAATATGTGGGGATGCCTAAGAAGAGCTCCTACAAAATAGGAGCAAATGGGGCACCCACATGGAAGGTGGAACTCGCCTTGAGTTAAGTTAACTGTTTGGAGAAAGATAACACTTCAATATTGCATGTAAAGATCCTAGAAGTTAGGGATTGATGTTTACATGTATGAAGTTCAGTTCAGTATCAGTTTAGTTTAGTTCAGTTCAGTTCAATTCAATTCAGTTCAGTTCAATTATGGTTCAGTTATCTTCAGTTGCATGTAGTTAGTTTCAATTGAATGCTAGTTGACTTCAGTTGACTTGGAATGCATGACTAATGACTTGAGTTGCATGAAAAATAACAGGTGATACATTCAGTTAAGTGGGGATGATCAATCATGCATGATATTTGCATGAATGCTAGAGAGATATGTTTCAGTTAACAAAGATTGACTTGGACCCACCTTGAGCGCCCAAGTTGGCATCTTCGAGTTAACACTTTTCCATGAAAAGATATTTTATAAGGCCGAGTTAAGTGGGCCCATTCTTGGGCACCAAATTTGAGGAGAAGCTTACAAGATATCTTTGTAATCAATGTTGAGTTAGGACTTCAGTTTTCGACGCCCAAATTGATGGACTTGATTTGAAATTGTTTTTCACAGAAGAACTCTACTTGCAAAGAATAGGCGTATTTTTTGTGAGATAAGCTTTGTGCTTTGTAATTGTAAACTTTTTGGAGTTTACAAGGCTCATTATTGTCTATAAATTGTAGCAAGTTGAAGAGAGTTCTATCAAATTTTATTGCAGGTTGTGAAGAAGAATTGTTGAAGGCAAAAGAAGCATCTCAAGCAAGGATTGATAAAGAATTATTGTAATCTTGTTCTAAGGTTAAATAATACAAGTACTATTGATTCTGGTGGTGGAGTTTTTTCCCGAAAGGGTTTCTCCATGGTATCTAGTTGTGTCACTTCTATCTTCTGGTCTTATTCTTCTACAATCTTCTGTCTACTTCTACAAATGGTAAAATGAATCTAAACAGATAATCATCCACAAAGAAATTGTATCAAATAACACTTAATTAGATGTACAATCTCATAGTTTTACAAAGTATTAAGCTACATAATTGCCTCCATTTTCAACAGTGGTAATGATAAAGACATGTCCTTTAGAAGAAGGAGGTGATATCTTTCTAATAATATACAACCCCCATTTTGTGAATGGCCAAGGAGAGGTATGATTTTACAGCTCTTGAGCAGGAGCGTGAATAAGATGACCATGTTGTTGACATTGCATACACTTCTTGAAAAAATCAAAGGAATTTTGTTCCATTGTCTACCAAAAGTATCCCATGTGGATTAATTTTCGCACCAAGGATTTACCACCAAAATGTCCACCCCCAGAACTCAAATGGGATTCCTTAAGGGCAAGGGGTATTTTTGCTTTAGTGAGACATAGAAGAAGTAAACCATTGTATGAATTTCATTAAAGAACATCTAATAGTATAACGTAGCGGACCAAAATCTTTCGTATCCGAGTGTGATGTTCTTTGTTACATCATTGAGAAAGTTTTTGGTCTTCAGATATTTGCAAATGTTAAAATACTATTCTCTTGACTCAACGTGAGCACACATGAGAGCATCGGCTTCAGGTTGATCAGAAACAGCAAGAGAGTGAAGAATATGAACCACAAAGTGGTATTCTTTTATATCCTTATCCGAGGGCACTAGGGAGGCAATGCTCACCATGGCATCTGTGTGTCAGTTTTCCCTCCTAGGAACACTATCTATTGTGAAAGAGGAGAATCGATCAAGTAAGGATAAAGCCAGGTCCTAATACTAGGACAACTTACTTTGCTTAGCTTGATATGTTCTCATAATCTGATTCACAATAAGCTCAGAGTCACCATGTATACGAATTTGTTTTACGTTTAATGTGATTGCGACACGTAATCCAACAATAAGAGCCTCGTACTCAATGATGTTTTTGGTGAATTTAAACTCTAAAAAGGAGAGAGGGGTCGGCTTACCCTTAGGTGATATCAAAACTACACCTACCCTAGAGCCAATCTGACATCTTGATCCATCGAAATACATCTCCCATACAAGATCATGACTAATTGCAAAAATATCCTCATCAGGAAACAAGTCCAAACTAGGGAAAGAGTGAGATGAGGGAGCGTATGCCAGTTGATCGATAACCGCTTAACCTTTTATCAATTTCTGAGATGAAATTTGTTAGAGTAATAAGTTATTTCACTTAATTAATTACATCATATTGGTTAATTAATTAAGTCACTTATCACTTTAGTTACTTAAGCGAAACTTAGGCCTTTGAAATGGGTACCTGATCAAGCCTTGTTGTCGGGACCCATTTTTGCTTTCATGCATCTTTTCCTTAGTGTTTTAGCTACTTCCTAAGTTCATCTTAAGCGGGGGTGTTAGAGGAATAAGTTATTTCACTTAATTAATTACATCATATTGGTTAATTAATTAAATCACTTATCACTTTAGTTACTTAAGCTAAACTTAGACACATTAATAATTAATTATTTATTAATTATTAAGTGTGCACACTAGGGTTTCCTTTAGGGTTATGCATACATTGCTTTTATAAAGCAATTCATCTCTTGTATTTTTTAAATTCCTGAATAATATCAATTTTCACATCTTCATGCAAAGCTCTGCTTTTTATTGTTTTCTCTTGTGGAAGGCTTTTCTGGTTTGTATGGCTGATCTTGGTTTCTAACATGGTATCAAAGCCTTGATATGCAACCCCTTCTCAGATTTTTGGAGAAAATCATTGCAGAGCACGTTCAGGGTTCCTCGAGGTTTTCATGCCTTGATTTCATCTTTGCAATGTTTTGGATTAGATTGGGCATCTCCATTGGATTTAGAGCGCTAGAAAAGGTCAAGATTGGCTTTTATTTTATTGATTTTGGTCATCGTTGAAGAAATTTGTGAGGGTTTCAAGCTCAATGATTTTTTGCAAGCTCTAGGGGTAGCTGATTTTTCAAGGCACTTTGGGCACAAACGGAGGTCACCATCACATTCGTAGTAGCCAAAAACCCTAATATTTCCTTTCATTTTGTTGATTTCAAAGAAAATTAATTATGAGGCAAAAAAAATTGCCAGGGAGGTCGTACGGCCTCCCCAGCATGCTCCCTGAGGCACGAAAATAAAAATGTGGTTTTTTGGGTTTCATGCTAGCACTCGCAGTTAAAAAGCCTCCTGCCACTTCCGCGCCACCTGGCAACCACCAGGCGGCGCCCCCATCACCCATTGTCGGCCAGTGTTTCGCCCCCGCAGGCCCCCTCTACAGAGCCTCCGGTCACATGGGGGACTGGGCGCTATGTGCCCAACCCCTGGCCGGCCTCCCAACACCCTGCACAGTCACATGGGTGACCAAGGGCTCCACCCCAGCCCCCAACCCACCAGCCCCCTGGTCACACACAGGACCAGGGTCTTATTTTTTTTAGCCCCTTGGGCTATCTATAGGCCAAATTGGCCATTTTGGAGCACTTTTACAAAATCAAGCATAACTTTTGCATACAGTGTCCTTTTTTCACAAATGAGGTACCGTTGGAAAGATGATTCTGACGCCGATCCAGAGGTGGAGGTAGTTTTTTATAATTTTTCTCTAGTTTTATTTTTCAGGTCTTTGAACTCAGATGAAGCATTTTTCGCTTTAGATGGCATATCTTTTGACTCGATTATCTTTTTTCGCCATTCTTGCGGCATTGGAAAGATGGTTCAGTCCTCTACAAAGATTTAAGGTCCATTTTTATCAAGGAGGTAGATGTGAAATTTGGCTTGTGCATGCACTCTATTTTTGTTTTCATGCACTAGGTTTGCATTTTCTCTTTAGTTTATGCATGTTTTTGCATTCTCTCATTTTACAATCATGGGTTATTGTAATAAATGAACTAATATAAAGTTCCATCAAGGGGGTTTCTTGCATAATAATCTTATTAGAGTGTAGTTTCACTTTGATCTCATCTTGATATTGATGACAACTCGCATGGGTTGTATCTAGTTTTGTAGTTTATTTTGGCCACATCTTGCTTATAGGTTGACACATATCAGATTCACATCAGTTCACATCTTAGATTAAGAGCCTATGGTTAATGATCCTAAATCATAATAGATTCACATCGGGTCACATCTCAGTTTGAGGGCCATTAAATTTATGGTTAATTTTCTAGAATCTTCATGGTACTTGCTTCTATGGATCAGTTTTAATCACACTTTGGCATCGACATCGAGATACACATAGCTTCCATATTCTTTCATCATATCATTCCCTCTTATGGGGGGCATCATTTATCATCTACTGTTGCTTCATAGATTTTATGGTTGTTCCAGTTTGTGAGTTTTCTAGTGTTCCATGGCATCGGGTCTGTTGTTGCTTTATCATGATTCCTTGAGTCAATCAGTGATTCTCATCTGGTTTCAGTAGCAAAAATAAGTATCTTTCCTTACTTATCGGATTCAGGTTCTAGTGTTACTCCATAGTGTTCTTCCAGTTCTTCTTTGCAGCAGATCATCTCATTGAGGGGGGGCGAGTTTCTCCCACCGGGTTTTCTTCTTTACCTCATTCTTGCATTTGTAAATGGGTACTCGATCAGGCCTTGTTGTCGGGACCCATCTTTGCTTTCATGCATCTTTTCCTTAGTGTTTTAGCTAATTCCTAAGTTCATCTTAAGGGGGGGTGTTAGAGTAATAAGTTATTTCACTTAATTAATTACATCATATTAGTTAATTAAATAAATCACTTATCACTTTAGTTACTTAAGCTAAACTTAGGCACATGAATAATTAATTATTTATTAATTATTAAGTGTCCACACTAGGGTTTCCTTTAGGGTTATGCATACATTGCTTTTATAAAGCAATTCATCTCTTGTAATTTTTAAATTCCTGAATAATATCAATTTGCACATCTTCATGCAAAGCTCTGGTTTTTATTGTTTTTCTCTTGTGGAAAGCTTTTTCTAGTTTGCATAGCTGATCTTGGTTTCTAACAAACTTTATGCCGAACTCAAAAGCAACATTACCCACTTCTCTAGCCTTCCAACTAGGTTAGCACTATAGAAAAAATGCTTCAGAAGATCACTTTTTCTCAATGACATGTGTTTCAGCATGAAGAAGATAATATCTTAACTTTTGTGTTGCGAAGATGAGAGCGAGACATTGTTTCTCTATGATGGAATAATGAGTTTCATATTCAACAAGGACACGACTAATGTAATAAACTACTCTTTCTCTACCATCATCCTTGTATTGAGCAAGTAAGGCTACCCAAGCGTATGGTGATGCAACAAGGTAAAGCAAAAAGGGTCAATCCTACATAACTGACATTAATACAAGAGGATTGGCTAGATAAGTTTTAATTGAACCAAAAGATTTCTAGCATTCATCATCCCATATAAAGCGAACATCCTTTTTTAACAAACGAGTGAAGAGAAGAGTACGATCAACCAACTAAGATATATATCTAAGAATTGCCTAAATTTTCCCTTGCAAGCTCTATAATTCAAAAATGTTTCTAGGTGGAGGCATGCTAACAATTGTGTCAATTTTGTTTGTATTGACTTTGATTCCATGATGAGAAACTATAAATCCTAAAAGTTTGCTTGTGTTTGTGCTAAAGACACACTTAAGAGGATTAAGCCTCATATCATAGAGTTGAGGCCTTTCAAAGATGAGACGAAGATTTCCTATGTGAGCTTGACTGGTTATGGACTTTGCCAAGATATCATCAATGTAGTCTTCTAGGATTTTGTGAATGAAATCATGAAAGATGAGGGTCATTGCTTGTTGGTAAGTCGCACCTTCATTCTTTAATCTGAACGACATGACCACATAATAAAAGGTACCCCAAGGGGTGGTGAAGGATATCTTATATTGACCTTTCAGATTAATACGAATTTGGTTATAGCCCGAGAAGCTATCTATGAAGGATAACAAGGCATGGCCTGCAGTTGAGTTTACAATCATATTGATATTAGGTAATGGGAAATCATCTTTAAGAGAAGCCTTATTGAGGTCACAAAATTTGATGCAAAAGTGAATATGGCCATCGGGTTTACTAACGACAACAATATTCAAGATCAAAGGTGAATAATCAATAGGACAGATAAAGCCTGCTTTTAATAGCTTCTCTATCTCAATCTTAACCAATAGGCAACCTTGGGATTGATCTTTCAGATTTTTTGCTTAACATGCTTGGCATCGAGACATAGGACAATATTGTGGACCATTATAGACTCATTAATACTGGGCATGTCCTCATATGACCAAGAGAAGATATTAGGATGAGAATGCAAGAGGTCGAAGTGCTCCTTAGCTTCTTTAGAAGAAAGACATTTTTTTATCTTAATCACCTTTTTAGGGGATTTAGGGTCCATGAAAACTTTAGCAGTATCTCCCTTAAGGAGAGGACTACGGTCTTCAGGATGAGGTATTGGGACACCATCATCAACATTAGATAGAGGAGCCTCCTTGTCCATATTCAAAACAAATTCTCCAAAGTATGCTTTTTTATTCAAGTGATACAAGAAGTGTCTCTTATGGTGAAAGGAAGGAAAGTGTGAATAGGCACCCAAGAATTCTTCTAGCACTTCTCCCAAGGAAAATACATCTAGAGGAATTTCTTCAAGTTCTATTTTATCCTCTATCAGTTCAAGATGAACTAAGTTGAGAGGTTCAACCGAACTCATGTTAACACTCCACCATGGCTTTTGTCTAGATTGTTCAATATAGTATCCCAGTCCCAAGTTACGCTTGTGAGGTTTAAATTGGATAGGGACCTAAATTCCTTGTTCAATATGCCCAAGACCTTTATGTTTGTAACCATACTTAGAAATGAGCTTGTATCCAAGGTCATAACACATTTGCAAAGCCTTAGAAGGAGGTGGTTCCATGTAGAGAGTGTCATTCCACCAATGAGTGTCAAACATGTCTATGAGACCACAACCATCCTTCTCATTAGAATTACAAACATTAACCTCTCTAGCAAAAATTTGATCATCCTCGTTAGTAGGGGAATAACTGGGTTCTTGGGTAGGATCACAAATTTCATTCTTAGCAGGAGGTTGATCAACTTTCTTAGCGAAGGTATTTGAAGTTATTGGAAAATTGAGGTGGAAGGGATTCACTTTGTACTCTCCGATGAAGAATTCATAGAAGTCCAAGGATCCACAATCATCACCAAGACATGCATTTGACTCAGGGGAAGAAGTAGACGGGGAAGACTTAGGACTCTGTACTTTAGGCTATTCCTCTTTCGGGATATTCACTTTGGGGATGATCTCTACAGATGGCACCGTCGAAGAGCATGTCAACACATCAAAGGTTAGCGACAAAATAAAATTCTTAAGAGTGGAAACAATCGAGGCTCGACCAATAGCTACCAAATCACAAAGGTGGACTACTTCGGGGTCAGCCTTAATCATAACCACTTGATTGTTAGCCACAAACTTTAAAGAACGATGTAGAGTCAAAGTCACAGCTCCCATAGCATGAATCCAAGGTATTCCCAAAAGAAGATTGTAAGGTAAGAGGCCAGACATCACATACACCAAGTGAGTAAGGTAACAGGTCCTAATCATAAGGGAAAGATTATCGTGCCTAGGGATTGTCAACCAACATTATCAAATCCATGAATGTATAGAGAAGAAGCTGCTAAGGAAGAAGAATCAACATTAATCTTAGGTAACAGATCCATACTGCAAACATTGAGAGCCGAACCAGTGTCAACGAGGGTACATCTAATACCAATGCTATTACCACTAACTATGATCATTAGAGGATTCACTTGCTTTTGTACATTCAGGGGTGGAAGTTCCTACGAATAGAATGTAATATTCAATGAACCCACACAAATATGAGCCATCAAAACATTAACATCTAATATTTAGGTTCTGCTAATTTCTTCTAATATTGTATGTGTGTGCTATGACATTATAAGAAGTAGAGTTTGTAGCTTGTACAAACCTTGTATTTAAATCTGTCGAGTCATCATAATACGAAACCCCACAGATAGAATGAATCTTCTTCAGAGAGGGGCTAGCTTGAGTCAAGTAAACAACGAGTCCCTTAGGCCTTGGGGAAGCCACAAAGACTACAACAATGTTCACTGACTCTTTAGTTGGCGAAGAAGAAGTGGATGTTTGTGAAGGAGAAGTTTGTTCAGAAGATCTACAGATAAAGGAAGATGCTTCTAAGAATTCATCTAGAGCATTGTCTAACATATCGAAATATTCCTTAGAGAAAGTGTTATCATAAATTTTAAAACATTACAGAAAAAGATCTGACATGTTTCACGTTGGGTTCACCAAAAATGTAAGAGAAGGGGGATTCATTGCTCACGATTCTCTTCATTCTCAAGAGAGTCCCAGGAGAACTGCCCTAAACTACCTCAAATTGTAGTTGAATGAAGAAATTACAAAGAATACCATACTAAGGACAATATTCAAATAGACTACTTCAAAATCCAAGAGAGTAGGGTATTGAGATACCTGCCACAAAAGGAATAACTCTCAGCCACAGGACTACAACGTGGAACCAGGACACCAGCGTGGGGCACTAGAGTTTGAGGGATGCGTTGGCATCCAAGGTAGACAGACAACTAAAACCTTAGGCAGAAATGCTTTAGCCTCGCTAACGTACTCAAAACTAAGGCATGTTCAACAAAATCGATAAACATAAAATAGGAAATACCAGAAAATATAAAGGAAATCCAAGGATCAACTTACAAACGGTCACGCATTTGAAACCTTCCTCCAAGCTTCACTTCGACAACATGTACACAAGACGAACAAGGAAAATTGTTGGGGCTGTTTCAAGGCTTGTTGTAGTCAAATCCCCATTTTGGTGTTCCTAGCTCCATGGATAGCTCGATAAATAGGAAAAGTAGACAAAGTAAACGAGTACAAAGTGGTAAAAGAAATCCCCGCTCAAGGAGGAGAACCCATACCACAAGATAGCAAAGTAAGCAAAGTAATCTATTTGTAAATAGATTAGGAACAAGAGAGCATTACCAACAGTCCTCGACCCCCTCTTGAATGCATGGATGCACTGTTGAATGCTTGCAAGAGAGCTTTGGCTATTGGAGGGACTTCAGTCCAGTAGAGCTTCGTTGTAGAAGTAAGATCAAAGAAGAAAAAGCTAGAAAATGGAGCGAGATTGAAAGATTGAAGTGTTGGAATGAGAAGGAACCCCAAAATGAGAGAAAAGAGAAGGTTTTGTTACTGTAAGAGGCAGGAGGAGCTATTACACTTGAAGTTCTAGCTGTAGGGACACGTGTCAAGAGTTAGGATTTCAAGATTTTGCATTTCAAACTCGGGGAACTGAGTGGATGCGAGTGCACTACACAAATATTCATGCGTCGCACAAGCGTCCAACACATCAATTTTTCAGAAATGACATGGAAAACTGTTGTCGCTTCGTCATTGGTCCTTGTGGAGTTGGAATCATGACATTCTAACACATGAGGTTCTTATCATAAATTTGATTAAGCATAATAAATGCGAGGCCAAATGCATAAATGTGAAATTGCCCCTAGGGTGCAATTTTGTGACATTACACAATCAAACACTAATTTACACAAATTTACAGTTATGACTAGTGCCCTACCTATCAAATTTTCTAATATGAAATTGGCTACCTTGGTGAGCCTGTTGACCACTACCAAAATAACATTATGCCAAATCCTTGACATAGGAGGATCAAAACTATACTAATAATCTGCCACTTCCTCTCTAGAATTTCTTGAGAATATAAAAGTCTTGTTGGGTGATGACATCTTGTCTTCACCCTCTGCCATTTTGGACAACTTGCTACAAAATTTTAGCATCTCTCTCTATTTCCTTCCCTATTATAGTGGTTTCACATCAGACAATAATTTTATCATTCCATTTAATCCTAAATATGACACCAATTTACCACACCTTATTCCTCAAATCCTTAGAGTCTAGTACTTAGGTTCTTCCTTTGATTCTTAGTAGTCCATTTGAATTAAATGAAACATATTCCTTGTACTTTTGTCACACTTGATTCTTAAAAATATAATGAATATCATCGAGGAGAAATGTCTCCATTGTCATTAGGGCATCCACAACTCGATTTTTCTTTCCCTTTAAATAATTAATTTTTAAGTCATAGTCCGGTTTTAGCTCAAGCCATTCCTATGACAAGAATTTAAATTGGTTGAATAATAATTTTTTCTTCAGATCATGTTGGTTTGTTATTAAATCTAAAAGTTATCGAAACAATTAATGCATACATAGTTACCAAGAATGAATGATTTTCGATAGCTCAAAATCATGTGGAGCATGGTTTTGTTCATATGTCCTCAATCTCCTAAACTTATAGGTAATAACTTTCCCTTCTTGAATAAGCATACTACCTAACCTTTTTCCAAAGCATTAATGATAATCAAAGATTGGTCTTACGAAAGAAGAACTTATAGAATTGTGTTGTAGTTACTTATCTCTCACTTGGTCAAAGGCCTTAGATTTTTTTCCTGACCATTCGAATCTTTTGCTATTAGTTCCTATAGCCAAGCCTTCAACTCCAACAAATTTGTAGTGGTCATAAATAACTTTGGATATAAGGTTTTTGATCCGAGAACCATGTCTATGGAGAAGTCAAAAAGTTTCCTTAGATTGGAATACATCATCAAATTTTGTTGAATAGGGTACATATTTGTATCCATATACCCTTCCTCTCCCCTCCTTAGTGTTTCCAAGACATTAAAACATTAAATCATCTTAAAATTTGAATTCTTGGTATTCATCTATTTTATCTAAATCGATCGTATTGATTTAACATTCTTCTTGTTGGCTTTCCATAGTTGAACAACTATTACTTTCCTTTCTTAACCTCACTTGGTTTATCTTGCAAATACTTTTTGTTCCCAATGTGATCCAAATATTCGTTTGATTTGGAAACATAGTCTTTTTCCATATCCAATCTATCTCTGGAACATATTCAATTGATCATAAAGGAACTAACACAAATTTACTTTTGTTCGTTGAAAGGTTCCCAACCCAAATCTGATCCAATTTTTTGAGTTTGTTTTCTGATTTGACTTTGACTAGCGAATAGGGGATTTGTTTTTTGTTTGTTTTTGTTGTTTTATGAGTTTTTTTTTTGTGATTTTGGTGGTTTTCTAATTTTTTGAGGTTTTGTGCTTGATAAGAGTGAAAAATAAATAGATGCTAAGGAACATAAATGACTGAAATAAAATTACAAATTCTGACTTTCCTAGGACAACAAATGTAATTTTCAGAATTAAGGAAATTGAACCACCGATTACATAAAATTTGCATACCCGGAAGCCAACGCTCAATTTATTGAATGTCTAAATTGCTAGAACCACATGTACAAAAATATTTGATATAAAATCTGATCTACTCCTTAGTGGTTTGAAAAACCTAATTTCCAGCTAGGGTTTGACTGAAAATGACTCCCAAATCATACGACCAACTAGTGAATGCACTAAAATGGTGATATTTGTTGATAAGAAGTCCAAATCTACAATTATCTTCTAATAACTAATTGTTGCAATTAATTCTAAATGTAGATTAACCAGTAATGAAGTCCAATGATACCCAAATGGAAACCCAGTGTAGATTTCCCTATTTGGTGAACTGGGTTTTCGTCCAATTCATTATCCTCCAAGGGATTTCATCCTCAAAAGACCTGTATGCTACTGAAACCCTCTTCCAAGAGCTCAAACCTACAATTTATTTTGTAAAAATGAGAATGGAATCCTCAAAAAGGAGCCCAACACATAGCTTTATAACCTCACATGGACTTTTTAATAAAAATCAATAAAATATTCCCTCTCAAAAACCTATGCCCAACTTGAGGGTCTTGCCTCATTCAAAAAAAAGGGCCACTTTTTAAAAACAACTTGAGTTGCTAGGATGGGGGGCACTTTTCACTATTCATCTTATGGTTTTTTGTTACTATTCACTTTTTACTATTCCATTAAAACAACTTTAATATTTTCACTTTATCCCTGGATTCATCAACTGAACTCCAACTGAAAGGCTCGTAAGGCTCCCATCTAATCACCATGGCCCTTAGTTGGGTCCCCTAACCATTTTTCTGACCTATGGGAACCTTAATAGTAGGCCAACCTCCGCTATAGTCTGAGTTGCCTAAGGAAGGGACATTATAGTCCTCCCTTCCTGGGATTGCTTGCCCCCAAGCAACTGCAAACCTGGATGTTGAAGTATCATCTCTCCTTCCCACATGGCATCCTCCAATGACAAGTCCCTCCATCGTACTAGATAATCTCTGATCACTCAGCTACACAACCTCCTCTCTCTCATGTCAAGAATCTCTGCATGTATCAAAACTAATCGGCCCTCCTCATCCAATGGGGGCATAATAGGTGAAGAGGCAACATGTTGTCCCAAATCCTTCTTCAAACAAGATACATGAAAGAAATTATATATCTTACTCTCGAGAGGTAGCTCAAGCTCATATGCGACCTCACCAATCCTCCTTAATACTCTGTATTGACCATAAAACTGAGGCTTAAGCTTCTCTGCCCCACTCCTCTTAAGTGTACTCTGTCTGTAAGGCTGTAGGCGCAAGAAAACCATTTCTCCAACCTAAAAGGTCCTCTCAACTTGATGTCGATCTACATACGTCTTTTTCTAATTTTGTTCATGCTTAATGTTATCCTTAAGTTCCTTAAGGATATCATGATTGTCCTGTAACCAATCCCAAGCTCTAGGCGCTATGTTATCACCTAACTCCAAGTCCACAAAAGATAAGGTATCATAACCATACAACGCTCAGAAGGGAGTCATACCAATTGACATGTGATACATAGTATTATAGAAATACTTGCCTAAATACAACCATCGCACCCACACCTTTTGTTGTCCTGAAATGTAGTTACGCAAGTAACCCTCAACCCACTTATTAACTATCTTCGTATGTCCATCTGTCTGAGGGTGGTAACTGGTGCTAGGTTTCAACTCTGTACCTGCTAATCAAAATAGCTCCTGCCAAAAGATGTTCATAAACTTGCTATCCCGATCATTGACAATGGTCCTAGGGAGTCCATGGAGTCTAAACACCTCACGGAAGAATAACTCTACCACCTAAGATGTTGTAAAGTCATCTACAATAGATAAGAAGTGTGCAAAATTCGTCAGCCTATCCACAACCACATAAATGCAATCCTTTCCCTAAACTCTCGAAAGACTATCAATATACTTTCCCACTTCTACTTTGGAATAGGCAATGGTTGCAGAAGACCTACCAGAAAAGTATGCTCTAACTTGTTCTGCTGACAAGTCACACACTCACGTTTACAGCACAAGACATCATCCTTGAGAACCTTCCGTGAGAATCTCTCTCTCACCTGCCTGCATGTCTTAAAATATCTAAGATGTCCTGCTAATGGCATGTCATGGACAACGCGTAAGATCTTATCCTTCAATTTTGATCTAGGTACCAAATAAATCCTTCCCTTATAGTGGATAACATCATCAATCATTGTGTATCTATCGTCTTGAATCCTACCATCCATAATCTCACATGAAAACCGATTCTTGGAATACTCAACTAATAGTTGAGATTTCTAATCTATTGAAATCTCACTCAAAGAGCAAAGTGTAGCAACTACAGGCCTCCTAGAAAGTGCATCAACAACAATATTATTTTTCCCCTTGACATACTCAATGTCAAAATCATATGCCTGTATTATGCTATCCCATTTCTGTTGGCGCTCATTAATCTCTTTCTGCTCCAAGAAATATTTCAAATTGTTGTGGTTGGTCCTCACCGCAAACTTCCCACCTACCAAGTATTGTCGAAACTTTGCCAAAGCATGCATAATGGTGAGCATCTCCTTGTCATAAGTGGAATACAGTCTCTCATTCTCCCTTAACTTCCTACTCTCATGGGCAATGGGATGGCGATTCTGCATAAGAACCACACCAATACCCTCTCTGGATGCATCACACTCACACAAAAGGGCTGAGAGAAATCTAGAAGCACCAAAATTGGACAAGTGCTCATGACCTACTTGAGCCTATAAAATGCAATTTGTACCTCATCTGTCCATATGAATGTGCCCTTCCATGTGAGATATGTCAAAGGGGCTACAAAATGGGAGTACCCCTTCACAAATCTCCTATAGTAACCACATAAGCCTAGGAAACCCCACAACTCTGAAATGTTCCTAGGTGGTGGCCAATCAAGGATGGACTGAATCTTCTCTTGATGTACCTTGACCCCATCACTACCAATCACATGCCCCGAGTAAAATATCTTTGTAAGTCCAAATTCACATTTGAAAATCTTGGAAAATAGAGACTGTGCCTCCATAATGCCAAGTACCTCATCCAGATGCCTCATGTGCTCCTCCCAAGTCCTGCTGTAAATCAATATATCATCGAAGAACACAAGTACATACTTACGCAACTACTTATTAAATATATGGTTCATGGATGAGTGGAAAGTAGTAGGTGCATTAGTAAGGCCAAAAGGCATCACCAAGAACTCATAGTGCCCATAATGACATCTAAATGTTTTCTTATGAATTTCCTCCTCACATACATGAATCTAATGGTACCCTGATCGAAGGTCAATCTTCGAGAAGTACACTGCACCATGAAGCTCATCTAATAACTCATCTATGCACCGAATAGGATACCTATTCTTGATTGTTTTCTTGTTCAATGTACGGTAAGTAATGCACATGTGCACAGTGCCATCCTTCTTCACCAACACCACAGAAGAAGCAAAGGGGCTAAAACTAGGTCTGATGTGCTCCATATCCAGTAGCTCACAAATAGAATTTTCTAATTCATCCTTAAATTTCTTAGGATGATGATAAGGAGTAGTAATCATAGGCTTGGTGTTCTCCTAACTCTATCACATGCTCAAATCCACGGTCAAGAGGTCTACCATGAGGAATATCACCGAATAATGCTCCATGTTTGTCCAATATTGTCTATACATCAATGTGGAATGGTTGGTCATCCTATGAGGAAGGTGACTTAGATGAAATGGAACACTATACCACCCATGCCATGTCTCCATGTCTAAATATGGATTCCATCCTACGTGCTGAAACCACCATGGGCCTACTATCAGAAAGAGCCTTTAGCACAACCTTCTTACCTCCAACTATAAACTCCAACTCCATCCTCTTAAAATCCTATATATACCTAGCAAGTGTCTATAACCATTGGACACCTAACACTGCGTCAATGTCACCCAGACCCACAACATAAAAGTCATCGGTCAAGGTGTAATCTCCCAACTGTATACTAAGCTGTGAAACTACCTTGGTGCACCTCATAGAAAATCCATCTGCTACTATCACACTGAAACCAAGAAAATCCTTCACCTATAATCCTCACTTAGCAACCAGTCCCTCATCAATAAAATTATGTGTGGCACCACTATCAACAAGGCAAGTCACACATTGTCCCTTAATCACTCCCTTCAAGTGAAAGGGATGGTATCTAGGGACTCTTGAGAGGGTGGCAATGATAGGATTGGATGCATCCAATGCATCACCCACTCCAAGCTCCACCCGTGGGGCCTCCAATTCATCCACACCATCATTTCCCTCTAAATATGTATCATGTATATGCTCATCATCCACATCAGACACAACCTCAATGAGATGCACCTTGCCTTTCCCAAGGCATCGGTGTCCAGGATCCCAAGGCTCCTTACATGTGAAGCATAACTTCTTCCCCCTCAACTCATTATGGGTCTCCTGATCCATCCTAGGAGGAGGTGGTGCACTCATGTGTTGTGTCGAAGATCTCTAGAAAGGCTTGGAGCCCTTGGAAAACTTCTTATTCTATTGATAAGAAGTAGGAGGTGGTGAAGTATCAAGGTCTAGGGTAATCTGAATAGCCTTATGTAAAGTCTTAGGCTTAAGAGCCTTGACCAAACCTCGTGACCTTTCATGTAAAACATTTATGAAAAGCATCACCACATGTCTATCTAGCATCTCAGGAACCATAACAGCAATGCGTTGAAACTCATTAATGTAAGTTTCAACATGTCCAATCTATCGCAAAAGTGTTGAATCCCTATAGTACAACTCAACATCCTTACGGTCAAATCTGGCAATCAACCGCTCAGTGAACTCCCTATAAGAATGAATAAGTATATGGTTTTGGGTAACCAAACCATGATGCCACTAATCATAGGCCACACCCTCCAAGTGTAATACTACAAATTGAATGGCCTCATCCTCAGGCATTGACTTAAGTGAAAGATACATGTCAAGCTTGTGCACCCAAGCTCGAGCAGTGATCTTCTCAGTACCATCAAAGGAAGATAAAGTGAGCTTGCTAGTAGCTCAATGGAGGTCATCATTATGTTGTTGTCTAGGCCCCCTATCACCACGGTTCCTCATGCTATCTCTATGCTATGAACAATATTGATGTAGAGAGAAAGCCTCTCTAACATGCTCTAGGAGACGTGCCCACTCATCACTCGCTTCCATAACAACATCCTAAAGCTCCACACCCTCAAGCGGGTCAACTGGTGGGGGCTCATCTCTAGGAGGAAAATGGGGCTATATGGGCCTATCTACTGTACGTGGATGAGTCCTGTCATGCCCAGAAGAACCAAGAGTACTATCCATCGACGAGGGAGCCCTACTACTCCCACGACTTCCTATAACTATAACAAACCTATCTTCCCCATCATGTTTGTCATGGCTACCATGCCTATCCCTAGGTCGACCCAAATTCATTCTGTCAAAGGTATTCTGAAGTCTGTCTAAAGCCTGTATAATCAGTGGTTGTGTATTAACGAGAGTTCTGAATAACTCACAATCAAGATCTTCTTGTGGATTTTGTCTCTCCCTCTGATGAGGACTTCTACTGCCATCATGGATATCTCCCATAGCTGCACCCGAAATACCAATGTCAACCCCAAATTGTCTGTGTGCTCTCCTGCGAGTATAATATATGTGTGGCCCAACCTCTCTAGGAAGCATATAATTGATTGGAGTGCCCTCAGGCTGGCAAGATCATGGATCTGATACCAATGAAAGGTTCCCAACCCAAATATGATCTAATTTTATGAGTTTGTTTTATGATTTGACTTTGACCAGCAAATAGGGGATTTGTTTTTGTTTGTTTTTGCTATTTTATGAGATTTTTTGAGGTTTTGTGCCTAATAAGAGCAAAAAAGAAATAGATGCTAAGGAACATAAATGATTGAAATAAAATTACAAATTATGACTTTCCTAGGACAACAAATGTAATTTTCAGAATTAAAGAAATTGAACCACCGATTACATAAAATTTGCATACCCAGAAGCCAACGCTCAATTTATTGAATGTCTAAATTGCTGGAACCACAACATGTACAAAAATATTTGATATAAAATCTAGTTTTCTCCTTAGTGGTCTGAAAAACCTAATTTCTAGATAGGGTTTGACTGAAAATGACTCCCAAATCATATGACCAGCAGGTGAATGCACTAAAATGGTGATATATGTTGATAAGAAGTCCAAATCTACAATTATATTATGATAACTAACTGCTGCAATCAATTCTAAATGCAGATTAACCAGTAATGAAGTCCAATGATGCCCAAATGGAAACCCAATGTAGATTTCCCTGTTTGGTGAATTGGGTTTTCGTCCAATTCATTATCCTCTAAGGGATTTCATCCTCACAAGACCTGTATGTTGCTGAAACCCTCTTCCAATAGCTCAAACCTACAATTGCTTTTGTCAAAATGAGAATAGAATCCTCAAAAAGGAGCCCAACACATAGCTTTATAACCTACCATGGACTTTTTAATAAAAATCACTAAAATATTCCCTCTCAAAAACCTACGCCCAACTTGAGGATCTTGCCTCATCCAAAGAAAAGGGTCACTTTTTTAAAACAACTTGAGTTGCTAGGATGGGGGGCACTTTTCACTATTCATCTTATGATTTTCTATTACTATTCACTTTTTACTATTCCATTAAATCAACTTTAATATTTTCACTTTATCCCTGGATTCATCAACTAAACTCCATTTGAAAGGCTCATAAGGCTCCCAACTAATCACCACGACCCTCGCTTGGGTCCCCTAACCATTTTGCTGACCTACGGGAACCCTAATAGTAGGCTGACCTTCGCTATAGTTTGAGCTACCTAAGGAAGGGACATTACATTCATCCAACTTAGGAAGTTCAATCTGAACTTCGACCAACACTGCACTACATAAGCTTTTGTTTGGTTAGCCCACTTTATTGTCCAAGTTTTTTCCTTGTAACCAATTTTTCTAAGAAATTTTGTCCAAAATCCTTGGTGATTTCATTTTTCTCATAACCTTAGACACTTCAAGGGTTAGTCGATTTCTTTTCTTATTTTCAAGTCTTAACTCCAAATTAACCATGCCCATTCTAGTTGGTGGGATCATGTCGGTTTTCATCTTTCGTTTTGCGAGTTGCTTCCTTATCTGACCCACTCTAGTCTCTGACCTTTACCCTAAGGTACCAACTCTCATTCTTGATTTCAATTGTCATTGCTAGGTTTTATTCTAGTTTTAAATCAAGATTGTCAGGTGGTTGTCCTGCCTCCTAGATACCTCCCTAGTTGGTTATGATTCACAATATGTTGAGTTTTCCACTTCACGTGAAGCTTTTTTTAGTTTATGATAACAGTTAAAGTTTCTCTAATTAAGCATTTGTATCAATGTACATAACTTTCTTACTTAGCCCAGGTGCATTCCTTCAGAAATCCAAGGGCATCTCTCTATGAATTGTTGGTTTAGGAGTTTTAATCTCTAGGGACGACTCTCTCTTTGTCCCAAAGACAAATTTTGAGAAATTGACTTCCTTACTGTTTTTCCTTGTTCTTCTTTTCCCTGCCATCCTAGCATAATAAATTTTCAAACATTGCTACTGATAATTTTTGAGGAAAAATTTTACATAATAAGATCATAGGTCCAAGTGTTGACCCTAGTAGCTCTGATACCACATGTAATATTCCTAATGTTTACCCAACAATTTTTATATGTTTTAACTTAGAAAGTGAATAACACAAGTTTCCAAAAACATGGAAATGAAAATTTTCCCTTTCAATAACATAATTGCACATTGCATAAATATTTTCCACATATCATTGCATAAATAAAATAATATTACATAGTTCCAAGTAGACAAAACTCATCTTTTCAAATACATATTACAATTGATCCATGATCGTGTTCATATACAAATTTATAACTTACAAGAGTTCAAGGTCAAGGTGTCCACCTATGGATCACACATCTTCATCTTCTTCTATTTCACAAGCCTTAGTTGCCAACTGTATGAGGGAGAGCATCACCCAAGTGTTTTTCCTCCAACCATGGACTTAAGCGGTCCTCCACACATCTTCTAACTAGTGGCCTACCCTTCAACGAAGAGTTTGGTATGGAAACCTTCTAGAAATTCCTACCCGAGCATGGTGTTGTGTCCTACCTAACTAGTTACTCTCATAATTTGGATACCTGCCAACTATGCATGACACTTTTGACTAGCTAAGCAATCCTAGCTCATAGTGAATCACCAAAGTGTATGCAGTGACTTCTACACTTACTTTGGCCAAAGTTTTCATATATATATATATATATAATCCACTTTCTATGAAGCAATGTCGTACGTTCACCCACCCCCTCGCTCGACTTGGAAACTCTACTGACCCATGAACAACTCTTGTCTTGGTTTGACCTCAAGATTTAAATAACAAAAACAAGATTCCATATAAAAGTGATCGTAATTATATTGATCTAATTGACCAATCGGGTTTAACCTAACCTCTTGAATACCCTGTTAGACATTTGTAACATTCCTAGGACTAACAACTGCCTCTTATTCAAGTTATTTCTTTTAATCATGGGAGTAACGACTCTCCTAGTTCATGCATAATTAGTTAATACTGATGAAACCATGTCACCGACTAGACACATCTAATCTCAATCTAAAGCACTATCAATATGTATAAAAATATAGAATTAAACTTGGTTTGAAAATTAATTCTTTGTATCGAGTTTCAGACTCTTTGTTGTTATACCTAGTATGGCTCCATCCTTCTAGGATGCCATAACCATTATGGTTATCCTTGACATTAGTTATCGTTCGATTTGATTCAAAATAAAATCTTATGTTCATAGTAATATCCCCATAATAAGTCAACATAATAAGCTATATAACTTTTAATAGTTCAACTAAGAACCTTTCAACTAATCTCCAATTTCCTTATGATTCTTTCCAAGTTATCCTTGCATAATTGATTTAAGGTTCCTACGTTTATATGTACATAGACATTCATATATCTTTTCTTTTAATATGACTCACATATTCACATGTTAAAATGTATGATAAGTCGATATACAATTTGGAGATCATTTTCTACTTGAGAGGAGTTTGTGCTTCTACACCTTAAAATCTCCTCGCATAATGGCTTTGGTTTGCTATAGCGTAAAATCCTCTCCTTTAAGTTTTAGAATATCGTGAATAGATATAGACTCTTGGTCAAGTATAAAATAATATTATTTAAAAAAGGTAATTAGAAAGTATATATCTCTAATATGTTTTTCAACCCTATTATTACATATCAATATAATCACATTCAAGTGTATACCCTAACATTAGGGAATAAACTATCCTCTTACTTTTTAGGTAATATGAGCAACGAAGAACATAAGTTCTCCACTCATAAACAAATTACCATCATAGGTATTCATAGCATCATACCTTAGATAAAGATGACTTAATACTTCTATAATGATATCAATCCTTTCAATTTCAAAAATTATATAATTTATTCAAGCAATACATATAGTATTTTAGATATTATCAATATAATACCTTATATTTAACTTCACTTAACTAAGTGAATCAAGCATTAAAATCAAGAATGACTATATATCATGTTATTAAGATTATTCAAACCAACTTGTATATATCTAGCTATATGCATAAGCATTTCATGAACTATTCAATATGCAAACAATGATTGTACAAACACTTTCAAATAGTAACAAAACGTAGTTTGAGAATTGGAAAGAGAAAGAGTTAGCAATATCTAAAGCATACCTAGTATAAATAGCTCCAAATGAATCCCTTGCGGCTCCTTGCTCAATGCAAATGGTTCAACTTACTACCCCTTCTAAACTCAGCCTATTCCCATTCTAAACAAGTATCCTATGCTCTCAAAACTCACAAAATAGTCTACTCCTCAACTCACAATATAAACTACCCTCTGCTCACAAAATAAATTGCTCTGAAACTCACCAAAAAGAATACAAATGAGTAACACGAATGCCCTCAAGAATGAACACAAAAAATGAACTCAACCGAAATGAGCAACCAAACACTATGATGTCGCTCTCTATTTATAAAGAAATGGAGAGAAAACAATTGCTACATAAAAGCTAATTGCATTGCCACCTCTCTCTTTTTTTACCACCTCTTAAAGCTTCTTGCCAGCTATAGCAACTAGCTAGGCAAGTTTTCAATTGAAAATATGAATCAAAAGTAACTCTGCAACCTTCCAAGATGACTAGGCAAGTTGGGTGTTGCTTTTCTACTTGTTGGCAGTCCCAAGTTTGTAGAAAAGGTCTCATGTATGGCACACACAAAGTCCAAAATAAAACCAGTTTATAACGCTTTGCTAAGTCGTACAAATTAGTTGGACACATTCTCTTTTTACCAAGTCAAAAATCCTCTTTACAATGTTTCACAATAATGCTTTTAAGTTTTGATCATACTTTGCATTTTATTGTGGCAATTTTGTCCCAATAAACATTGCAATTTATACACCTATATTTGGTAGCTTCACATATTTTAAAACAACCACATAATGATATTGCTACTTATGCTATGTGTGGCATATTAACCTTCCACAATACGTGGCTTACTTGCCACTACTTAGCTTTTATCACTACCTCCTTAATATGCATTCAACATGCTATAAATTGTATATGCTTCCATCACATTACTTATATTAACAATAGTATGCATATAACATCACTCTTATATATATATATATATATATTGGTGTGTATATGTATATACATACATATATATTTATATATACAAATGTTCGCATACATATTACATATCTATGTATGGGTATACGTGGACATTCCAGTCAACTCAAAAAACTATCAACATGGTTTTACTCTTACTGACACTACTCAAATTGACTTGACAAGGCTTGTCTAACCTAGGCAATGAGTGTGTGCATCTATTCAAATAGGTACACCAGTGGTTTCCATACCAATTTCCTCTCCTGGGTGATACTCTTCCTCCCCCTCTAGAGGGTTCAAACCTTTCCTACATCTAACTTAGCGCAACAGGTACGTAGTCAGCTGATTCATATAAAACATATTCATCATATATCAAAAACATCATTAAAACATAATTTAAAAGTAATTCATCGTAATGCATATTCATACATTTCATTCATCCATTGAACATATTAAAGTCACAATCTTGCATTTAAAATCATATTTACTCATAAATTAAAAGTAACTAGTACCTTAGAAACGAGGTGTAACACAAACCTTATATATATGCCGAGGAGGCCTACAAATCCAAGTATGGTTTTCCAAAACCATGGGCATAAATCCATGAGCCAATGATATGTGAAAGTGGTCCACATTCAACATATGTGCCCCACCTCCAAGTGTAACTTCACAAATTTAAAATGGAAATCTTGATCGATCAATTTAACCCCCAAGACAAAGCTGAGTCAAATTAATCATCAAATGCTTCATCTATGTGTAATAATATTAGTAATTGGTAACTTAGAAACAAGGTGTAACACAAAGCTTATATATATATGTTGAGGAGGCCTACAAATCCAAGTATGGTTTTCCAAAACCATGGGCATAAATCCATGAGCCAATGGTATGTGAAAGTGGTCCACATTCAACATATGTGCCCCACCTCCAAGTGTAACTTCACAAATTTAAAATGTAAATCTTGATCAATCAATTTGACCCCCAAGACAAAGTTGAGTCAAATTAACCATCAAATGCTTCATCTAAAGTGAGCAAGGATTAGTACAAGATAGACTCCACTCCTTCCACATATCTAACAAACTAGCCCAAATTTGATACCAAATAAAATGAAATATACAATAATTCCTTTCATTAATTCTATATTTATGGTATTACAAGTCTCCTAATCTAACTAAAATTTAGTACAATTTTGGTAGTTAAATATCACCAAGAAAGGAACAATAGTGGAAATGAGGAGAAGAAGAATAAAAAAAATGAGTCAATCACATATTGACATAGATATTCCTTGAGAAAACCCTTGTAAGAGGAAACCCAGCCCTAAAGCACCAAACCTAACGTATTACTCAACAACAAAAAGTTACAATACAATAGTAGTCTTTGTGTGTCACAAGAGATATAGCCATCTAAACTCGGAGGAGTTTTAGTAGCATAACGCTACATAAATCGTGACATGATATCTATATCCCAAACCACACACACACACACACATATATATCAAGGAGGCCTACAAGTCCAAGTATGGTTTTTGAAAACCATGGGCTTAAAACCATGAACTAATGATATGTTAAAGTGGTCCAAATTCAACATATGTGCCCCATCTCCAAGTGTAATTTTGTAAAATTAAAATGTAAATCTTGATCGATCAATTTGACCCCCAAATGACCAAGTGGGGTCAAATTAACCATCAAATGCTCCATCTAGGTGTAACAATATTATTTAAACACACTTATGAATATATAGTCAAAGATGTTTTTCATAGTCCACTTAGTAACTCCCTATTCAATGGCTTCTTACAATCATCATGAGGTCAATAACATGTGGCAAGGATCTTAATTATGAAATCTTAAGATTCCATCCAAGTGGGGTGTCCTTTTCCATGTGTGCAAATTATTTACATATTAATAAATATTAAATAATTGCAATTAGGCCTTGGACTTGCAAGGTGCACAACACCACCTAGCCCCTAATAATTCGTTGGCATGGTTGAGCATTAATTACTACATCACTTGCTTGCATCAACACCTAGGGTATGCATTTCATGCTACCTTATTGTCTCTAGTCATTTTCAAAGCAATTGACTTGATATCCTTATGGGTTTCAACACATCAAGGTACTATCCTTGTCACATACAAATTCTCAACCACACAACCAAATTTTTTATGCAAACAATGTACACAAATTTATGATAGTTTGAAGACAAACATACAAAGATCTACATAAATCAAATATGTACTTGCATAAATCAAACTAATAGGTGTGTGATTGATTCCATAATGACGAATGCGATCTACAATGATAGACCAATTTTTTAAATTCTAAAATATTCATATGAACTTCACTATTTTTGACACCTAAATGAATCACTTCATGACATCTACTGCAATCCATCTACATCCAAATTTCAACCAAATATCATTATTTTATTATTTTATTACAATCCATTCAATTCTATTCTATTATTAACAACTACTATCTTTTATCTATAATACATTCTAAATATTCTAGATTATCAATTTATTTAAACCTAAATTTATATAAAAGAATTTCTATTATCAAATGCTCCATCTAGGTGTAACAATATTATTTAAACACACTTATGAATATATAGTCAAAGATGTTTTTCATAGTCCACTTAGTAACTCCCTATTCAATGGCTTCTTACAATCATCACAAGGTCGATAACATGTGGCAAGGATCTTAATTATGAAATCTTAAGATTCCATCCAAGTGGGGTGGTGTCCTTTTCCATGTGTGCAAATTATTTACATATTAATAAATATTAAATAATTGCAATTAGATCTTGGACTTGCAAGGTGCACAACACCACTTAGCCCCTAATAATTCGTTGGCATGGTTGAGCATTAATTACTACATCGCATGCTTGCATCAACATCTAGGGTATGTGTTGAATGCTACCTTATTGTCTCGAGTCATTTTCAAAGCAATTGACTTGATATCCTTATGGGTTTCAACACATCGAGGTACTATCCTTGTCACATGCAAATTCTCAACCACACAACCAAGTTTTTATGCAAAAAATGTACACAAATCTATGATAGTTTGAAGGCAAACATACAAAGATCTACACAAATCAAATATGTACTTGCATAGATCAAATTAATAGGTGTGTGATCAACTCTATAATGACAAATGTGATCTACAATGATAGACCAATTTTTTAAATTCTTAAATATTCATACGAACTTCAATATTTTTTACACCTAAATGAATCACTCTATCTATTACAATCCATCTACATCAAAATTTCAACCAAATATCATTATTTTATTATTTTATTTCAATCCATTCAATTCTATTCTATTATTAACAACAACTATCTTTTATCTATAATACATTCTAAATATTCTAGATTATCCATTTATCTATCTTAAATTTATATAGAATAAATTTATTCTTTTATTCTCCCATTTTCATTGGCTATTGAAAAGATAAATATAATTCTTAAACTTTTCACTATTAATATAAATAACCTCTCATTAAAAACCATCTTAAAATTGACTTAAAACCCCACAACCAAGAAATATATATCCAACTAAAAGTCCCAATAATAACCCCACATATAAAAACAATAAAAAAACCAGTTTCCATGTTTCAATAGTTTAGAGCACAAAACAAAAAAGGATTCTTTTATACTTTTAGTTTAGGTACCTAGCACTTTCCTATCCCAAGTAGGACACCACTAAAGAACCCGGCTTACGTGTCATCGTTTTAACAACATTAAATTTCTTGTGCCTCCCTTCCGCCACGTCACCCTGCAATCCCACCACCAATATTTTTTTCTATTTCCACATTAAAGCAAGTTATAAAGGTGCGGCGAAAGAGGCGCCCAGCTTTACCTAAACCCTAATCTGGGCCCCACGCCGGAAAAAGAAAGGAAAAACTATTACAAGAAAATTAGTTTGCATGGGCCCCACCAAGGGAGTCAGGTGGCCAATGACACGCTCACTGGTATCATAGTTGAGGCTGTCAGCATCTCGGTTATTACGTAAGAGATGACGTCATCAAGCGGATGTGACGTGGGCATTGATGCGGTCGCCGGCGGCAAGCGTCGCGTCGTTTTCTTGCTCCACCGATCGCATCGCCGCGGAGGTCAAATTTAATGTAATTTTATTTAATATGGGGTTTAATGGGTCCATGTGGGAATATATGCCTATCGCTTCCACGTGACCGATCGCTGAAAAGTATTCTCGTTCTAAGCGCAGCACACCTTTGTCCGCGTTAGGGTTGACTTTTATTGTCTTTAATTGTTTAACCATTCATTTCGGTTTTAAAATGTATTATTGCTTTGAAATTGGGTGGATATTTGATGGGGGGGTTTTGGTTGGAGGAATTGTAGGGTATAAGTGGTATTTTATTTAGGGGTTGGTAGATAAGGTAGTGGGAAAAGTACAAATTCTATTGGTGTGGATGGGAGAATGCTTTGTGACTATGATAGAATATATTTGATATACGTTTTTCAGGGTCGATGAAGTTGTATTGCAAGTTTTTGGATTTCAATGTTTATGATAGAATATGTTTAATGAAATGAGTATTTAGAAAAATTGTTAAAAGTTTAATGTAATGATGTAGAGTATTTTAGGTTTATAGGAAATTTTGAGAGTTTTTTTTCTTGTTGTAAATTTTTAGTGTATGTTTTGAGTTAGAGTTTGTGGTTTGATCAATTAATATTTTTTGGTTTTTTGATATTGTGGTGATGTCAAAGAATCTTGTTGTAGCATTCTTGTTCTTGAGGAATATAAATGGTTTTAAAATACTTTTATATCTTGCTTAACAATGTGAGTCTTATGATGCCAATAGTGGCATGGTGTGATGGTTAAGTTGTTGTGTTGCCATCAAGGTTCGAACCCCATTGGGGGTGTAATTGTTGAGTATTTATGTTGGAGATGACGTCCGCTGGTTGTGACCTCACCGGTTCATAGCTTCAGGTCAAAAGCGTTTACCCCTCTAAATAAAAAATAAATATGAATCTCATGATAGTGGCTTGAACATGTTTTTGCACAAAAGTTGTATGCTACTTTTTTAGGCTTGGAACTTTATAATCACTCATTTAGTTGTCACATGAATTTAGGATTCCTTGATTATCATTAGTATTCATCGATGATGAACACTCTCTTGTTGAGACTTGTTTGGTTGGCTGATTTCAAATTCTAATCAAGGCTAACAACCAAATGTATGAGATGTAGACATATGATTTAGATCTATCTTTATTAAGGATCTCTTCTAACACACACCATGTTGACATGTGTCATAAGGTCATTAGTTAAGTTGATTCATCAAATCTTGGGATGATGACACATGTCGTTCAAGGGTTGGAGGATCTAGATTCTTCATAATGTCTACACAACCCAATTAAAATTGCAAATTAGAAATGTTGCAAGGAGAAAATTAGGGATTGATTGATGTGACATGTTTAGAAGGTCATCTCATCCAGATGGATTTATAATAGTTTTTGTTGAACCTATTTATGTACATATGTATTCATTTCCATATTATACTATCATATTCCATTTATAATTAATACTGACTAAAACAAAATCTAAATTAGTTTAACTAAGTTTAGATCTTATTCTTTTGGCCTTGCAACCATTGTAGTATTGTATATTGTATAATACAATTCAAAATTCCATCGTCTTTTTACGCTTCCACAATTACAAGTGTGTGATTGATTTGCTACTTGATTTGATAACATTTGATTAGATTCTTAGCGATTAACTTGCATAAATAACTTCTTTGAACAATGGTTGATTTGGAGATGATGCTGATTTGCTCACTAGATAAGTAAATACTATGAAATAATAAAATTAATAATATAAACTAATGTAATGTAATGATCACAAAAAAAAAAATTGAACACATAAATATACTACTTTACACTGATACCTTAATAATTAAAAATAAAAATTATATCAATTTGAATACTTTCATATATCAATAAATCGTCATTTAATACAAATTATTGTTATACCTTAACTCTCTCATCCTAATATCTAAAATAATTAAATAAAATATTAAATTTTAAAAATAACAAATTAAAATAAAATTCCTTAATCTGAATTCTATTTTCTCAAACATTTAATGAAAACAATACATATAACTACATTTAAAGATAAGTTATTAAAATAAAATATTCAAATATCTTCGAAACAAAAATTGAAGTTGTGATAAAAGTGGCAAATATTTAAGTCTCTCCTCTCTCCATATGGCAAAAATTTGGAATGATAAAGGTGCTAAATCTTATACCTAGTTATTATCTATGATTTTACTTATTTTTATTAAATTTCTGTCGTATAACAGCATTTTTCCCTTCCTCTTTTGGTGTTGCCGAGGATATTTTGTGTGTATATGTTGTGTGGTCGTCATTATTTTGCGCGTTGAACGGCTGCTCAATCAACTCTGAGTGTTTTCTGTTATTATTACTCTGATATCGTCTTCGGCGTCGAGTTTATGCTGATTACATGCGGGGGGCGTATACACACTGTTTATACCCACTGTATTGATTTTTACAGTCAGAAGAACAATAAATATAAGAAAGAGGAAGAAGAACCCGTCAGGAGTACTGTTCATTGAGGTCAAATAGAAGAGAGCTGATCTCGAGGGGATTCGAATCTGGAACCTGAACTTTCACAGGTCTGTTCAAATTTGTTTTTATGGTTTGTTGGTTTTTCTTTTTTGATTTTTTGATTTGGGATTGTTTTTTCTTTTGGGCAGATCAGATCAATGGAGGGCTTACATGCTGTTGATCTCAAAGAGTCTGGAATTGCAGTTTATGTTGTTTTTGTTTACTTGGTGTTCTTTTTGCCTATACAAATAATAGGTTTTAGATCTGGTTTTGTGGGTATTAAGATCGGTTTGGGGGCACAAATTCCAACATTGAGTAGCGTTTCGGACACCCATTTCGTATGTCCCCACTTTGCAAGGACACCCATTTTGCAAGCTCTGACTTTGCAAAGACATGTATTTTGCATGACATCAGTTTGCTGAATTCCTACTTAAGCTCTATTTGTATCTTACTCTTCTGTAGGTTTTTTACTAGTCGGGATTGGGATTCTAACTTACAACCGCTGTTCAATTTATTTCATTGATTAGCTCTATATGTGCTGCGTTTTCTATGTGTGTGGTCTTTGTCACTGGTTTTAGTTACGATTTTTTGGCTTTTTATGTGGTTAATTACCTTTTTTCACTTTTCTTGTTGGAATTTAAAGTAAGAAGCTTTATTCTATGGCTCTGGTTTTTACTATACCGCTGTTTAATGGTGTTTGCATATATCCTTATAAACTCCCAGCCACTGTTTAGTTGTTTTTAGATGTCTCGGTGTACTGGTTTAAACATGGTTTTGGTAATGGGGACTTATTGTCCAATTTATGCACCCAAATCTTGGGTCTTTTGATTGTGGGATTTAATGACTAATTTATGCAGACACGCTTTTGGTGAGGGGATTTAATGGTTGAAGTTCTCTTTATTCATTTTCTCTGTATGTTTGTTGTTCTCATGTACCTTGTTGAAATCTGAAGGTTCAACACCTTTATTATCTACTTAAAACTTCAGGTTGTGCTGTCTTTAGCGCTAATCATATTCTTATTAACCTCCTCTGCTGAACAAGCCTTTACATGTTTGTCAGTGCTTCTGCATGTGGGTTCTTATGCATGGGGCTCTTCATTCATTTATAATAACTAGTTAAAACTAGATATATTTAATAGTGCTTTCTAACATGTCATTCCATCTGTAGAGAGAAGGATGTAGTAAGGGAGTACTGTTATATTAATGATAAGAGTGTTGGAGCCCTTTCCTGATGTTTTATCAATGATAATTATTTCTAGATGATATTTGTTAAAGTCTTCTATACTCAGATTGAATAAATATCACTTTGATATGAAATTGAGATGTTGCACAGAAGCTAAAACTGCTGCACATGTGTTACTTTGGGACTATCTTTTTATTCTTGGTTGGGTTGTGTGCTGCAGACATTCAGCTTTTTCTCTTTGCTTCCCCTTTTCAACAGCCACTTCAATCCTCCCTTTTGTAGAAGATCTCCGTTTCTTGCTAAAATTCCAAAGCTCTAATTTTATGAATTGATCAGGTCTAGGTTTCTTGTGGCTCCTAAAATGTCAAGCAGTAGCCCCTTTGATGGGATCTGCCTTGAGTATTTATATTTAGGTTTTTGGAATTTACTTTTGCACTTCTTTCTTTGTGAGAGCTATTATTTTTTCAGATGTGCAAATCTGATCTTCCGTAGATTAAGGTTTCTCCCTTTTTTCATCTTATTTTATAATAAGTTTGAACTCTTTGCTTCCTAAGACCTTCTATTCCTTTTTTATTGTAAAAATTTGATCTTTTCTAGTTTACTAACTCTACCAATTGTTTTTTGTTTTTGTATTAATTTGAACTGGTTTATGCGTGCTGCAGCGATGAAGATGCCACTTTTCTCAAAGAATTTAAAGCTTATAAGGAACCTTGGATTACTACCCTTTAATATAGTTTAAATTAAACTAAACTTCATGTGAGATCAAATTTCCTTTTTGCAATATGTGAATTTCTGCTTATTGTAGTTTGAACTTCTTGCTTCTTGAGTTGTCTCTTTTTTGTATGTGAAAATCTGATTTTCCACAGATTATGAACTTAATGACTTGTTTTTTGATTTTATATTAAGTTTGAAGTGCTTTCTGTTTACTGCAACGATGAAGATACTAATTTTCTGAAAAGAGTTTTATTTTTTGAGGAACCTTCGATTACTTCTGTTTAATAGAGTTTAAATTAAACTAATCATAATATCGAGATGAATTTCTTTTTTGTAATGTATGACTTTTGGTTTTTGTAGTCTGAACTCCTTAATTCTCAAGATCTTCTATACTTTTTTTGTATGTAAAAATATGATCTTCCACAAATTATGGACTCCACCTATTATCTTTTGTTTTTGTATCAAGTTTGAACTGGTTTCTGTCTATTGCAACATTTAAGATACTATTTTTCTCAGAGTTTAATTTTTTTAAGAGTCCTTGAATTACTACCCTTCATTAAACTAATGTTGATGTGAAGATCAATTTTTTTTCATGCAATATATGAATTTCTGCTTATTTGTTGCACTAAGCATTATTTCAGAAGGAAATTTATTACAACAATCAAATTGACAAGTTATTTTTCAAGGAGTCCTTTAAAGTTCACAGTAGTCAAAAGATCTATCATTCAAACTTTAATCATCTAGGCAGTTCTATAAGGAGATATATTGTTTTGGCAGTTGTGCAATATATCCACTCCATTGACGAAAGCTTAAGGAACTTGATCCCCTCTGTAGATGAGGACTTGTATTAGCTGTATTGGCAGAATCTCAGGGACTTTGATGCTTGGCTGATGTTTTTTCATTTTTGAATTTGCTATATTGTATTCATCAGGAAAGATTTGTGTTCTTGAAGAATCTAATCAATTTTCAAGTTCATTTCTATTTGGCAGGGTTTGGAAAGGCTTCAGGATGCATGCTTGGTGTAGATCATGTTTGTTTATACGAGGGGATCATCTATGAAATGTTCTGAGCGCTTATGACAGATTAGGATTACTTTGGTATTGACCAGTCTTTACAACAATGGATAGGTGTGACACATCTGGTTTTGTGAGTGGTGGAGGGCAAGCAGTCCTTGCTTATTAGTTGTTTCCACATTTTTTTTTTGCATTGGCATATTTTTTATACATTACAACAATAAAGAAGCCCATATCTAAATAAGGTGAATGGATAAGTTTCCATTTTTGGGCTTCATGGGGAAACCCCCTCTATCAAATACATCAAAAGCATTTAATGGAGTTGAGCATGCTACTGTTCCTGCATTAGGATTGGAAGCTCAGGTTTGTGATCATCAGTTGATCTCCATGAATGGATCTGGCAATTTCACTAACTTCTCTACATCACCGAAGGGGACAAAGAGAAAGTTTTCTTCCAGTGATTTGAGTGGAAGTTCATCTGCAATGTTTAGTTTGGCATTGGGATTGGGTCCTTCTACAAGCTCCTCTGATAGTAAGGCAAATTCTGGTACCTCTTCAAATAGTACGTCCTGTAAAGAGAATACTGAGGAAGAGTCATCCGTGGATTTAGAGTTGGGAATCCAGCTTCATCTTGGAAATGCCAAGAATAACTCCCCGAAAAAGAATTCTGCAGAGGTGGCTCCTAAAATGATGGATATGGATTCTGGCAGTCTTCTTCAACTAAGCCTTTCAAGAGGCCCAACAGAATCTGGTAAATCTTGTGTTCTATCAGAGTTTGATTGTGCTCTAGGGTTGGGGCAAACACAGACTGAAATAGAAACTGCTATCAACATGAATAATATTCCTGTTGTAGATGAGGGTTCAACTTCAGCAAGGTGGAAGTCTGGGGGATACATCCCCTCTTTGATAATGGGAAAGGCATCAGAATCAAGGTTTGTATCTGCTATGCCGTCTATTCAGAGGGAATCTGACCTCTCAGTAAGCATAAAAGGAGGAAGCAACCTTGCAAAATCATCTATAAGTGGTGTGTCTGGAATCACTGAAAAGAAGCAACGCACCACTAGTTCAAAGACATGCCAATTCAAAGGATGTGGCAAGGGAGCTAGAGGCGCATCAGGCTTGTGTATCGCCCATGGTGGAGGGCGTAGGTGCCAGAAAGCTGGATGCAATAAAGGTGCTGAAGGGAGGACGGTGTATTGCAAAGCGCATGGTGGAGGTCGCAGGTGTCAACAGCTTGGCTGTACAAAAAGTGCAGAAGGAAGAACCGATTATTGTATTGGCCATGGAGGTGGCAGAAGGTGTAGTAATGAAGGTTGTGATAGAGCTGCTAGAGGGAAGTCTGGGTTGTGCATAAAACACGGTGGTGGTAAAAGATGCACAAAGGAAGGGTGCACAAAAAGTGCAGAAGGATATTCTGGCCTTTGCATTTCTCACGGAGGAGGAAGAAGATGCCAATTTCCTGGTTGCACAAAAGGTGCTCAGGGGAGCACTGTGTATTGTAAAGCACATGGGGGTGGCAAAAGATGCATTGTCACAGGGTGCAATAAAGGTGCAGAAGGAAGCACTCCTTTGTGCAAGGGACATGGTGGTGGTAAAAGATGTCTATTTGAGGGAGGTGGAATTTGCCCTAAAAGTGTTCATGGTGGTACAAAATTTTGTGTAGCTCATGGAGGCGGTAAGAGATGTGCTGTTCAGGGGTGCACAAAGAGTGCCAGGGGAAGGACAGATTTCTGTGTCAGACATGGTGGAGGCAAGCGGTGCAAGTTTGAAGGCTGTGGAAAAAGTGCACAAGGCAGTACTGATTTTTGTAAGGCACATGGAGGGGGCAAGAGATGCCTTTGGGGTGCAGAGGGCTCACCTTATGCAAAAGAAGTTGTTCAGGGAAAGAGTGGGGAGATTGTACAAGGCCCGTGTGACAGGTTTGCACGAGGAAAAACTGGTCTCTGTGCAGCACATAGTGCTCTTGTCCAGGATGGGAGGGTACATGGTGCAGGTACTCTTGCCCCAGGCATTGGTCCAGGTCTATTCCGTGGGCTGGCTTCTGCATCCACGCCAAAGGGACTCAATGCCTCCTGTCCCAACACACCGTCCAACCTTAGCTTACCACAGTTTGGGAGAAATGTTCGATCTGAATTCTTTGTGAACAGTGCATCAGAATCTCCAAATAGTATAGGTGCCTCCTCTGCTGCTACATTTAATCTTGATCAGAATCTAAACAATGATGTCAATGATGTTGACATGGTTGAGTTCAGAGAGAAGAATAAAGATGGCTTAGAGGACAAACTTCCATTGCCCTCTATAGGGTCAGATGAAAGGCACATCAATGCATTAGGTGTTGAGGACAAACGGTATCCAACATTCTGGGCAGCATATCCTCCTCCATTCTTACATACCGCTGTTGATGACAATGGAAATTTTCGTTTGGGAGGCACTGTGATAGGGAGACATTTGGGTGGGCATTATGTTGGATCACCTGCACCTGTAGTTGGTTTGCATGCTGAATTGGGTAGTGGTAGTTCTCTGCAAAGGGTGGGCCGTGCAGTTCACCAACCACTTCTTCCATCTCAAGTACTAGTACCTTTATCCATGAAAAATAACCTGCACATGGAAAAACAAAACAGTTCTTCTGGTATAAGTGAAAACAACTCTTTGTCACTTCCCGAAGGGAGGGTGCATGGAGGCGGTCTCATGGCCATGCTATCCAGGGGATCTGGAATTGGAGATGCTGGACAATCAAGTCAAGGCGAGCAAAACAGAATGTTTGATCATGCTTCCTGGCGTTAGATGTGAGTTGGATACTGCCCTTGTCCACTGAAACAGTCAAGTCATTTCAAACATGTTGCCGGCCTAGTCCAAATGCCAAACTGCATTAGTCTAGGAATGTGCAATATGTTCAGGGTGTGGACCTCAAATTAGCTTTTCCATTATTTGTAAAATGTCAATCTGTGATGTGTACAACCCCCATGTAATTCTAATTCATCAAGTATTTGTCTGGGTTGAGTCTTGAAGTTGCAGAAATTCATCCCTGTAAATAATCATTGGCCCTGTTAATACATGGTAGTTCTAGAGTTCTAGTGTCCAAACAATTCATTTATGTTTTTTGAAATGCACTTATGGTTTCTAAATGATTGTTAATCATAGTTTTAGAAATCTCAATGTATTTAATAATTCGTCCTGTTAATACTAGTTAACTTTTCAGCCATGCGATTTAAACAGTTTATAGATCCTCCTGAAGTGCACCGTTATATGTTGTCTCTAGATGATTTTTGTCTCTGAATGTTTTATAACTTCCTTAAGATTTATGAATCTCGTGGCATACATGTGTTTGTATGCCCTAAAACAAAATTGTATTATGTTTCAATGGCAGATTGTGTTATCAAAGAGCTTCCAGATCAAGTATTAACTGGGTTGTGAATATAATCTCTTGATGATTACTTTACCTGTTCTATTTTTTCTTTCTGCCTATTATTAAGATGGGAGAGGGTGCATGTAATTGTAAGCCTTTGCCAATCACTCGATTTCTCTTTCACCTGCCTTCACCTAATCAAACCTTCTTGCAAATATCCACTGGATTACTATCTTCAAACATAAGGAAATTAGTGGCAAAGCGTGTGACTCTTGAATGCAAAAGCTCCTTGCCATTAGTGTACTCTCTCATGAGACTCAAAACCTGTATGTGATTGTAGATGTATTTAGCTTTCTTTTGTAGCTTTTTATTTACAGCACTCCTAAAATGGTGGATGTGGTCTTGGTTTTCTTTGTTAACATTACAAATTAATTGGAGACATAAAATTTCCAGTCCATGATAGCAGCATGAGATGTTTCTGGATTTGACTATGTGAGCTTTTTCTGCATGTAATTGTAAGCCTTTGCCAATCGGTACCCAAAGCTTTCTTTTGTAGCTTTTTATTTACAGGGCTCCTAAAATGGTGGATGTGGTCTTGGTTTTCTTTGTTAACATTACAAAGTATTTGGTGACATAAAATTTCCAGTCCATGATAGTAGTATGAGATGTTTCTGGATTTGACTCTCTGAGCGTTTTCTGGATGAATAAAGCTCAGAGTCAAATCCAGAAACATCTCATGCTAACATCTGTGAAAGTACTAAATGCTATATGAATAGAAGTAATTATTATAGCTGTAGTTTGTTTGGTTTCTTTTTGGTTATAGTACTTGTGGTGTTTGGATTCTTAATTTTGTCATTTTTGTAGTCCATATCATCATATGGAAACTTGCGGGGCAACTTGGCTTTGCATCAAGGGGCATCATTCTGATTATAGGATAAAATATTTTTTAAATACCATGGAAATCGGAACTATCATAGTAGGAAAGCATTTATAAGCTTAAATGCGTTTGAAGCTGTAGATGAATTAAAGAGTGTCCATAAACCATTGTATAACATGGAGAACCCTACCTGGAATTTGCCCCTCATTAAATGGTACTAGCTATAGAGCTAAACATGCCACCTTGAACACCTTTTTGATAGAAAATCTGCATGTATGCACTGTTTCTTATAGCAAGACATATCCATATTCCTCTATAAGATTGTAACATGTTTGTCTTATCTCTTTAATTTGGTAAATAATAATTGCAATTGAAGCTGAATTCCGTGATGGCGGAATCTGATAAATCACGGACTATTTATTCCCACTCAGTTTTGAAGGGATTGCCGAGCTTTGAGTTGATTTTGCTAAAAGATTTAGTCTTCATTGAACAAGTGATTACAATAATAAATCAAACTCAGACCACTTCCAATTCTCTTGGGAGTGTCTTCTATACTAGTGACAGTCTTCAATTGTGAAGAACGCAGGCAAGCATCTTGCCAACTTGCGTAAGTGTTTGGGTAAGTCTGCAGTGTAAACTCAGCGTGAGTACTCAGCAAGCCATCAATGCAGATTCACCAAATGCACGGACAATCCAGAAACCACACTAAATGCATGGTTAAATCTATCTGACTCTACACCATTTCTTACACTACATTTGCAACATTGACTGTTTGAGTGATCAAACAAGTTTGAAGGCAATTCAAGAATAGAGAATGTTTACAATTTTTTCAATTGTAGGTCATTTTTTTTCTTCCTTTAATCCAATCTTTCCCAAAATATATTTTATTCTTAAATGTTACATTTACATATTTAAGAATGTTTCTAAATCATTCAATTCACAGTCATGTTGTTTAACGCTGAATTTGTTGGAGTTTTTAAATGAAAATGTTATTTTTTTATTAGTTTAGGGTTTATCGATTTAGGGTATGAAAAAACCATTGTTTTGCTTTAATTTGTAACACTAATGTTCACATAGCAAACCATTTAATTCTCTTTTCATGTTGATTTTATTTTTTGAACAAAAATGTTGAATTGTGTTTTAGTAGTGCAACGCTTATCGATTTATGGTATGAAAAACGTAGTTTTGCAAATGTATTTGAATAAATGTTGTTAGGGGTATTAAACATTTGAAAAAAAAAAATGTATATTTTTAAATAAAAAAACTTTTATCTTCTAACATCGAAAAAAAATTTGACATTGCAGCCAACAATACATGATAGGTGGTTCATTGAGGTGATTAATATCTCCACTCAACTTTAGTTTGTAATAGTTGCAAACAACAATTCATGCGATTGGATCTTATGCATCATGCTTCCCAATTGTTTCCTTTCATCTAGCAAGTTACCCTTGTTGAATGCACAAGACAACATAGAGGGGTGGGGCGGATGGGGGAAGGAGATGGTTTAAATCAATTGTACTTTAAAACTTCAAAACCCTCACAAACATTTAGATCCACATTAATTCAATTAACCCTTCATTTATTAGAATGATTTATCATAAAAGTAAATAACAAAAACAAAACCAAATCAACATCATACACAAAGAAACACTATATTTATGTGGAAAATCTAAAAAGGGGAAAATTACAATGAGGATTAACTCACAATATAAAGTAATATCAACATCAATTACAAAGGGCTCACTCTTGGAGGGTTCACTGCCCAAAAAAAAAGAAAAGCTCATTGCTAAAGGCTCATTGTCAGAATAGAAAAGAAGATAGAGAAGAGTGTTATAATAAGAAAACCATCTTAATGCAACAGAAAAATCCACCACAACATCACCAACACTTTCGCAGTCTTATTGAAAAATTGTAGACACTTTTTGCTCATTGCATCCAATAATTGAACACATGGAAGCTCGCATTGCACTTCAGAAATTCACACACTACAACTTTGTAATTCACATCATTCACATCACACACACCTATCTTCGCATCTTTCAACAACTCACTTATTTATACCATCTTCAGCCTTGAAAACATTCTCCACAGTCGGCTATGCACCTCAACCGTGCAAATTCAAATTAGGTCGACACCAAAACATTCTTACGGTGGAAAGGAATGAAGGTGGACCACAAGACACCTTAGCTAGGACCTAAATCCACTCATACACACCACACCACGCTTCCATAAACACTTAAGCAGCTTCGCAATTAGTGTAAACACCCAAGGTCGGTTGAACATGTGTTAACACCATTAAACATTTAAGTACATGCTTTCTCAAATCCAAAGGCGACTCGCAGACAACACACCACACTTGAACACAATCTAGAATATTACACAAACACCTTGAAATCCAACAAATTCCTTCGCAACAACTTTCACCTGAAGAATGTACACATTTAGTACACTCAAATAATTTCTATCATACACTGCAATATAAGAAACCGACTTTCAAAACACCAAATTTCAAACAACTTCAACTAAAGAAAGATATGAACATTATCAACACCCTTCCAGATCTGCAAGACCTGAAACTACTTTGCGGAGAAATGTGAAGCAAAAACATTTCTCCTAGACACCTCTGCAATACACAGTTCACACATTGGTGAACACACCTTCCTTTGCACAACGATCCAACACACCAAATTTTGAACACCTCTGATCAACATATCTAGACTGCACAAGCAGATCTTCAACATAAAAGAAATGTGGAGCCAAACCATAACGCTACTTTGCAACACAAAACACCACTACAACACACTGTTTCCTCTTTTTATTCAATTTTTTTTCAATAAACACTTGGAAACCAAACACCAAAAACACATCTTCAACATTTTTAGCACTTCCTCATCACCACCAAGCCAATTGCGACTTAGCAACTCAACCATACATCTATGGACATAAGCTTATCAAATCAACACTAGAGGTTGACACCAATAGCTTACTAACGACAACATAATGCAACCAATCAAAATATCATCAGAGACAGCAACTCAATACCAATTGCTCACACTCTTGCAACAATCTTTTGCTTATATAGTTGACACTAATGACAACACAAGCTTGTTGACACCAATGGCAACACCAACTGCACATTCTTGCAACAATCTCCCCCTTTGTCATTGATGACAACACATGATGCCAAAAACCATCAACAAACACAACTACTCTGCTTCATACCAACTTATTATTTATTTTCTCTCCCCCTTTGATTACTAACACTTTTTTTTTCATATTGTTCTTTTTTTTCTCAATTGAACATTTTTCGCATTGCTCTCTCTCCCCTTTTAACATCAATGGAAAAGAGAAAAATATTTGTTTCATTCTCCCCCTTCGACATTAATCATACTGTTTACTGTTGCTCTGCAACTCCCTTTCTTTTACTGCTCCGCATACTCTCCTTTAGGAGCACACACCAAACTACATCAATCAACAACTATTGCATAATGACAACTCTCACTTATCCTGACTACAACAACCAATAATGCCACTACCTACTCCCCCTAAGAGGTAGCCACCAACATCAATCTAGACCAAAGAATGAATCTTGAGATCCACTGGACTAATGCATCTCCTTATGCATCTAGTTCTAAGGAAGGGCAATAAACCCCAACTTCTCCTAAAGATACTCAAAAGTATCTTTAAGAAGAGCCTTGGTGAATATGTTAGCAACTTGATCCTTTGTAGGCACATATTCAAGCTTCACTTCATTCTCTATATCTTCTCTCTCAAAAAGATATCGAATTGAGATATGTTTTGTCTTTGAATGCATTACTGCATTCTTTGATATATTGATAGCACTTCTATTGGTTCATCATATACCACTCTGGTATCCTTTAATGTTTGCCTCATCCACAACACTTGTGTGCAACAAGATGTTGCAATATATTATGCCTTGTAGTAGATAAATACACTGAATTTTGTTTTTTGTTTAGCCATGACACCAATTTGCATCTAATAAAGAATGCACCACCATTTGTACTTTTCCTGTCATCTACACAACCAACCCAATATGCACCTGTGTAAGCACTCAAAGTAAAGTTAGTATCCTCTAGATACCATAAGCCATGATCCAGAGTGCAAGTATCTAAATATCTTCTTTACTATTGCAACACGCGACTTTTTAAGATTATCAAATCTAGCCACAAGACAAATTGCATGCATGATATCCGATCTAGTAGCAGTTAGATATAGTAGTCCTCCATTCATTGATCTATACTTGCTCTGATCAACCTTAGGAGATTCGTCATTCTTGCTCAACTTGCAACCAGTAACCATAAGGGTACATACTGGTTTAGAATCTGCCATTCCAAACTTCAACATTTCTTTGACATAATTTGATTGTTTGTGAAATGAAAGCACCTTTATTTGTTTGTTTGATTTGTAACCCAAGAAAGAAATTCATCTTCCCAACCATTAACATTTCAAATTCTTTTTGCATCTCTTCTACAAATTTCTTACACAGCTTCATTTCCTCCAAAAATTATGTCATTAACATACACAACCACAATCAAGATATGATCTTTTTTCAACTTTGAAGTAAATATTGCTATCTACGATACTTTTATCGAATCTTTGATGTAACAAGTATCCGCCTAACCTTGCATACCAAGCTCTGAGAACTTACTTCAACCCATATAATGCATTCTTCAATTTGCAAACCATATCCAATTTATCTGATAATTGAAATCCTTCTGGTTGTTCTATGTATACTTCTAATTCACCATTCAAGAAAGTAGACTTCACATGCATTTGATATACTTTAAAATATTTGTGTTGCAAAAGCCAAAAACATCCTGATAGCTTCCATTCTTGCCACATGAGCAAATGTTTCCTCAAAGTCTATTCCTTCTATTTATGAGTAGTCTTTACACGCAAACCTTGCCTTGTTTCTTACTACTCTATTCTCATTTAGTTTGTTCCAAAATACCCACTTAGTTCCAATCACTTTTTTGTTTGTTGGTTTCGAGACAAATTCCCAAGTCTGATTCTTCTCAATTTGAATTAGTTTTTCTTCCATAGCCTTGATCCAATACTCATCTTTGAATGCTTCAATCACTGTTTTAGGTTCAACTTCATAAAGTAAACATAGATTTACTTGTTCTTCAACAACTTTCCTTCTTGTTAGTAAACATAGATTTACCTGTTTTATGTTCAACTTCAGAAAGTAAACATAAATTTACCTATTTTTCAACAACTTTCCTTCTTGTCAGTATACCTTTGCTCTTATCACCAATGATCTATTCTTTAGAATAATTCTTCTGCACATACTTAGGAATTTTAGGAATCTTTTTTGGAGCTTCTTCCTCTTCAAACTGCACTTCATTTTCCTTAGCTTTTTCTTCTTCTTTGCAAAAAGACTCATCAAATTCATATCCATCTATCACCACTGAATTCTTCTATAGTTCTTCACCAACCTTGACACTTGCACTTTCAACAATCTTTCTTAGCCTCTTGTTTTAGCATCGATAAACTTTGCTTTAAGTAGAATATCCAAAGAAGATACCTTCATTAGATCTTGCATCAAACTTTCTTAAGTTCTCTTCATCTCTTTTGATATAACATTTGCTTCCAAACACTCTGAAGTATTTAACAGTAGGAATCCTTCCATACTATAGCTCATAAGGAGTTTTTGTGTTGTTTGCTCTTGCTTGCACTCTATTAAGTATATAAACATCAGTATGAATTGCTTATCTCTAGTAGACTTCTGATAGATTTGTTTTTTTCATCATTGTCCTTGTAGCTTCTTGATCAGTCATATTCTTTATTTCAATTACTTCATTCTGCTAAGGAGTCCTAGGGGCAGATAAATGCCTCTTTATTTCACGATTCTCACAAAAGATGTTAAACTCATTGGGGGTGAACTCCACCTCTGTCAGACCTCAAACATTTGATTTTCATATCCATTTCATTTTCAACCATAACTTTGAATACTTCAAACTTACCTAGGGCTTCTGATTTTTCTTTGAGAAAAGTAGCCCATGTCATTCTAGAATAATCATCAATCAATAACATGAAATAACTATCACCTTGAAGACTTTTTACTCTAGTAGGACCACAAAAATTGTATGCACCAATTCCAATAGTCTAGTAGAAGAAAGTTCTTTGATTTTGAAACTTCTTCTCGCTTGTTTTCCAACTTGACATTCCTTACAAACAACATTGATAGGCTTTGTAATCTTTGGTAGATCTGTCACAGCTTGAACTAAACTTATTCTTCCTAGGCTATCAAAATTAATGTGACACATTCTTCTATGCCATAGCCAATTCTTATTGATCCGAGTCATGAAACAAGAACCATCAACACCTTTGAGTTAATAGACATTTCTAGATGTTCTTCTAGCAACAATCACAGTTCTAGAGCCTTTTTTATCTCACAACCATCATCCTAAAACATAAGATTGTATCCTTTGCTACACATTTGTCCAACACTCAAGAGGTTATGTCTTAAACCCTTAACATAAATAACATCATCAATATTATGCTTGCCATCAAAACTGATTGAACCTTTTCCACATATATCTTAGCAGATGTATCATCACCAAACCTAACAAGTCCTTCATATTTTTCAAGTTTAACAAACTTACTCTTATCACCAATCATATAATTAGAACATCCACGGTCAATGATCTAGTAATTCTTCTTCTGTCTAGCATGAAAGGCAGACACCAAAGTGCTTTCAGTATTAGTACTTGCTTTCAGAGCACTTTCCTTCACACATCTCTTAGAGTTAGCAGAATTAGTTTCATCTTTTAAAGCAATGAACAAACATTCACCATCCTCGTCATCTCCATAATTAGATTCATCATCTGATATACTTGCATCTTCTTTAACATAATAACTTTTCTTAATCATCTTACTTTTGTTTTCCCTATTTCTGTCATTCATAGTTCTATTTGAAAATCTTGAAGCATAATGACCTATCTTTCCACAACTGAAACATTTGAAGGGAAACTTACCTTTGTACTTTCCAATACCTTTTTTCATTCTTCTCACAAAGTTAGCTTCTACATCATCAAGATCCTCCTGATTTGATTCCACAGTCTTCTCTGATTTTCCAGCCTTAAAAACAGTCTCAACTTTTGCACTACTTGCACCAAATTATCTCATTTCAAAAGTAGTTAAAGAACCATACAACTAATCTTTGGTATATTCATTCAAATTTTGTAATTCTTCAATAGTAAAAAAATTATGACTAAGCTTTAGGAAGAGTTCTAAGTACTTTCTTTACCACTTCTTTCAGTTCTCCACCAAGACCTTTGATGTTGTTGACAACTTCATTCATCTTTTGCAAGTAGCTTGCGATGTTTTCTTCTTCAGACATTCGCAGGGTCTCAAACATGATCTTCGTATTTTGCATCTTAGCTTACTTGACCTTATCATCTCCTTCATAAATGCTTTCTAACTTTACCCAAATTTCTCTAGCAATTTTCAGATTCATAACATTCACCAATTCAAAATTAGAAAGACCACTTAAAAGAGCATACCATTGTTTTCATAGGCCTTGATCTCATATTAATACTTGAACCATTCACAAGTATAGTATATCTAGTCTCAACAGACTTCCAAATTTCAAATCCAAGTGAAACTAGATAACCTTCCATCCTTGTCTTCCAGAATGCATAGTTTGATCCATCAAATAGGGGAACATCTTTCTTGTGCGCCATCCCAAATCTACCTCAAGCGGTTAAACTTTCTTTTAAAGAACCTTGGTCTGATACCAATTGTTGAATGCACAAGACAACTGAGAGGGGGGGTGAATCAATTGTACCTTAAAACTTCAAAACCCTCACAAACATTCAAATCCACATTAATTCAATTAACCCTTAATATGTTAGAATGATTTATCATGAAGGTAAATAAAAAAACAAAACCAAATCAACACCGTACACAAAGAAACACGATTTACGTGAAAAACCCAAGAAAGAAAAACCACAATGAGGATTAACTCACAATATAAAGTAATATCAACACCAAGTACAAATAGCTCGTTGCTGGATGACTCACTGCCCAAAAGAAGACAGAGAAGAGTGTTACAATGAAAAATCCATCTCAATGCAACAAAAAAATCCACAACATCACCAACACCTTTGCAATCTTACTGAAGAATTGTAGACACCTTCTGCTTACTGCATCCAACAATCTAACACATGAAATTTTGCACCTTACTTCACAAATTCACACCCTACAACTTTGCAATTCGCATCACACACATCTATCTTTGCATCTCTCAACAATCCAACACTTATACCATCTTCAACCTTGAAAACATTCTCCAAGGTCGGCTATGCACCTCAATTGTGCAAATTCAAATTAGGTCGACACTAAAACATTTCTGTGGTGGACAGGAACAAAGGTGGACCATAACACAACTTAGTTAGGACCTAAATCCACTCATATGTCACACCATGCTTCCACACTCACCTAAGCAACTTCACAATCAGTGTAAACACCCAAGGTTAGTCAAACATGCGTCAACACCATTAAACATTTAAGTACACTCTTCCTCAAATCCAAAGATGACTTGTATACAACACACCATGCTTGAACATGATCTAGAATATTCCATAAACACCCTGAAATCTAACAAATTCCTTCACAACAATTTTCACCTGAAGAATGTACACACCTAGTACACTCAAATAATTTGTCGTACACTACAATACAAGAAAGCAACTTCCAAAACATCAAACCTCAAACAACTTCAACTGAAGAAAAATATGAACATTATCAACACCCTTCCAAATTGCAATACTTGAAACCACTCTATGGAGAAATGCAGAGCAAAAACATTTCTCCCAAACACCTCTGCTATACATAGTTCACACACTGGTGAACACACCTTCCTCTACACAACGATCCAACACACCAAATTTTGAATGCAACACCTCTGGAAACCACTAATCAACATATCTAGATTGCACAAGCAAATCTTGAACATAGAAGAAATGCAGAGCCAAACCAGAATGCTACTCTGCAACACAACACCATTGCAACATACTGTTTCCTCTTTCTATTCAATTTTTTTCAAAAGTACTTGGAAACCAAGCACCAAAAACACACCTTCAACATCTTCAGCACTTCCTCATCACCACCAAGCCAATTACAAGCTAGCAACTCAACCATACATCCATAGATAGAAGCTTATCAAAGCAACATTAGAGGTTGACACTAGTAGCTTACTAATGACAACATAATACAACTAATCAAAGCATCATCAAATATAACAACTCAATACCAATTACTCACACTCTTGCAACAATCTCTTGCTCATATTGTTGATACCAATGACAACACCAACTGCACATACTTGCAACAAGCCTCAACTTCCTCAGGGCATTAAATGCTAAGTACAAGCCTTATTCACGTTGGTTGGATGGATGAATGATTGAGTTGCAAGCATGGAAAGAGTTGATCTAGTGGAGGTGTGAATGGATTATTGACTAGATTGCTTCCCTTGCTAAGGAGTAGAAGACAAATGATAGGTGGAAGAGGCACTATTGGAGCAAGCCAATGGGTATTGGGATTTTCTCAAAGGTAATGAAATGAGTGTTTTGTGGATGAAATTTCTCTTGATGGTTGTGTTGGCACCCTTATACCTCCTTTTTAGATAACCAGTTTACCCGGTATCATAAGTCAGATTCCCTTTTTATTATCTAGTCTGGGTAATAAGAGTCCTATAAATAAGCCCTTGCAAAAGCATTATGGGCATCAAGTCTTAGATCAAGTCTTGTATCTAGTATTAGAGTTAGTCTTTCTGCTTTTAATTGAATATGCTTTATCTTTGTGCGTAATTGTGAACTAAGATATCAGAAAGAGAACTTGCAAACTATTTTCTGTAATATTTATATTTCATCAATAGTTAGAAGCCGTAACCATTCATCCAATAGCCTCCACCGTTGTTTTCTCAATTTGTGTGGTATTAGAGCCAAAAACAAACTTGTAACCATTTCAAGTAAAGTGTCTTGAGCAAGTCATCTAGAGAGCGAATATTTTATCTCTATAGAGTTGCACTTAGGTGTTGAGATTTGAGTCTTTTATCATATACATCAGTTATTATTGTCTATTGAAATTATTGAGTTTTCTATTCTCTTGTAAAACCCCTATAAGCCTACTCTAGATAGTCCCGACTTCTCACTCTTTAAATAAATGGCTGAATTCCAAAGGTTCACTGCTCAAGGTGTTGAAAGAATCAATGAAGCAAGCATGGAAGGACTATTCGAGTTACCTCCAGTCTAGCCAACAAAAGGTGACTTAAAAGTTGAAGAACTTACAGATATTGATACTACAAAAGATGTCATTGAAGGACAAGTAAGTATACACAAGCCTCCTCAATTAAAAGCAGAGTCTGTTTATAAGAGGAGTGCTATTTTCTTTTAGACTACAAGAATCAAGTAGCCCCCTATAAACTGTAGTGTGCTGGGTAAAAAAAATTCACGTGCTCGGTGACGCTGGTGTAGCACACCCTCTAGTACCACGAGGACAAAGGGGAGACTAGACCTCGTGACCTCTTTCTTGCAACATGATGCTTTATCCAATCCAACTAGGCTCTCTGCCCCCATAAGAAGAGTGCTATAAGTCCAAATCCTTTGAAGAATTTTATTACTAGGTCTACCTTTAAGCATTTTGTTATTCCTAGAATGAAAATTGTATAATTGACCCTAGAATATGATCCCCAACAAACTTTTCAGACAAAAATGTTATCAATCTTCCCACCAGACGAAATAGATTACATTACAAAGCACAAATATGTCAACTTTGTCCATTTTGGGGCTATCTAGGTTACTATTGGGTCATGTATTCTTGAAAATATTAGACTTGTATCTTATCTAGCATTATGTGATCAAAGACAAGCAAATTATAATCATGCATGTCAACTTTCTATTTTATCCAGATTAACCAAAAATTATGTTGCTTTACCTTTTTCCCTAATCTCACCATAGCTACAAGAGATCGAGGGTGTTCAGAAGTAAAATATGGGTCCTTAAATTGTTGGAGTATATTCAGTTCTTTGTATGGGTTAAATAAGTTTGGATGGTTTAAATATGATTTAGCCAATATACAAGTGTTGTATTCCATGACCAATACCAATAATCCTTCTATTTTGGATAATCTCCCATATGCTAGAACATTGAATGGGAAAGTCCAGTTACAAAAATGTCATATTAATACAATAGATATACCAAATGGATGGAAACTAGATTGGATGCAACGTGTAGCACCAAAGTTGTTAGAAGCTACGAAACCAGTCCATAGTGTAACTCAAAACCATATCAGTATTATACCAAGATCTCTCTCTCTCAGGAGTATCTCATTCAATCCATTTGAAGAATAGTTTCATAGTGCTAGATCCTCTTTTAGTTCTTCTTCTTAAAGGAAGAAATCCCAACACTTTGTAGAAGTTGAAGATTCTGTTATAAATCAAGGACCAAACCCCTTTCTACCTGTAGCATCCAATGCTATAGAGAAAACTAAACAAAAGGGAAAAAGTATAAGTTATCCATTCTACAATATGGTTATGACATTACCCAGAGCAGAAAAATTAGAGTGGTATAAAGAACAAGAGGAATCATTTTATAAAAATGGAAGATGGCCACCACTTAGGGGAAGCTTCAAAACAAAACATAGTAAAGTAGCTATATTCCAGTATACTTTCCAACCAAAATTTGCATAAGAAAAAGAACCTTCAAATGAATTTAAACACAGAAATCATATTGCAAGGTTTTGTGAACATTTACAATAGAATGTAGATGATTTTTTTAATATATATTATCACTCAAGGAGTCAGTAGTTGTGATTCACAATATTGTACATAAAATATGAAACATTGTGGTAGATAATCATAATAGTTTAAAAGATATTAAGACATCTTTAGGAAAATCCAGACTCAGTCAGAATAGACATTGAATAATCTACACAAAAACGAAGATGATCTTACACTCATAATTGATCATGTACAACCTTTAGGAGAAAAGTATGATAATATTGTACAACGCATGGATCATCTTGGTCAATCTATAAATGATTTAACATCTTTAACTGGTTAGTCAACCAAGAAAAGAAACCAACACCAATTGCTCTCATCATTCCAGATCCAATCAAATCCCAAGAAAAGAAAGCTAAAAAATTAGATACTCTTATGATGATGAGAACTACATGCCATATTCAGCCATGATATTTAGATATTGATAATGTAGAAGATCCTTATCAAATAATACAATCATGGATCAATACGTTTATCATTATTGGAGCATTATCAGGATCAAATCTAGAGAATACATGAAAATTGGCTATTAATTACATGTGGGGTATTGTTTGTGATTGGTTGTTCAATAAATCAAATGCTAAAAATGATGCTAAAGTTTATCAAAGATTTGTTACTTAGACTTAGACAAATCCTCAAACTGGCCAACCATAACAAGTGTAGGTAGAATTGTCTGCAATAAATTTTTTATCAGAATTATTAACTAATGAATTTTTCCCAAGATTAGTCTGTCGAAATGAATGATTGATGAAAGATATTTTGTCAATAAAAATTATTAACTAATGAATTTTTCCCAGAATTAGTCTACCGAAATGAAAGATTGGTGAAAGATATTTTGTCAATGAAATGTTGTGATCTGAAGGATTTTATTGAATATTCTAGAGCATTCAGAAGATTGTTATATCGGCTAAAAGACTCTCAAAAAATTGATTTTTCTAAGTCAAAATATCTTGAACGACTTCCATACAATTTAGGTAATAAAGTTTTGAGATATATAGAAGTTAGAGAAATTACTTTAGAAGTTACACCAATCACTGATCTTATTCAATTTGAAAAAGACCAAATTTTGAGATTTATTGATGATTGTAAATATCAACAAAAATTCATTAAATATGAGGCTCAACGCATAGCACCTACATTCACCGAAACTTATAGATGTAATCTTTTCACAAAAACTAGTGAAAAATTCATAAGAAACACCACAAACACAAGGTCAAATTCCAATGCCACAATTTCCCTAAGCATCATTCCTATGCACCTAAAAATATATATCTTTGCAAACACTCTACTCCTCGACCTCAAAGCAACCAAATTATTTGCTATATCTACAACAAGCCTAGCCATAAAACCCCAAATTGCTCTTGCAAAAACAAAGCTGTAAAAGTTGTTTATGCAAATCCTGACACAACAACATGGTGGGATGTTGTAGATGAAGAATATCTTTATTTGCAAGATAACATTTATGAGCCAATCTTTGAAGAATTTGATGTAGAAGATGAAGCTGAATTAGAAGACCTTGTTGATACACTACAAGAAGTTGAATTAGAAGACCTTGTTGATACACTACAAGAAGTTGAAAGACAATTGGAAGATGTTGAAAGACTATTGGGCATGCTGAGTCGCGTCATTACCTAACACCACCATGTCTTTGAAGCAACACAACAAGCACATTGTCTCAAAGAGAGGCAAAATGTAGACACCTAAAAATGACTCATATTTCATCTAAAACATCACTTCTCATCATCAAATCTTATCAATCTATCCATAACTATTATTTAATTAAGATAACACATTATCCTCTTTAATCAAATAATTTTAATTATTTAATTATTTCTTCAAATTCCTCTTATTCACACAAATTAAATAACTTTTAATTATTTGATTAAATTCTTAATTTCTTCTATCCACATTAATTCAACAATTTTTAATTATTTAATTATTTCATGCATTCTTCTCATCCACCATAATTAGCTAATATTTCCTCTAAAATTAAATAATTTTTTTTAAAAAAATCTTTCTATCTTAAAATTCTTCTAAAAATAAATAAAAGAAATATTTTATTTATTTCCTAAATACATCTTCATCTCTTGCACATGAAATTAAATTTCTTCTATCTCCTAATTTAGTGAACTGACTAAAAAGAAACATTAGTTCACTCTCACTTCACTCATCCATGCAACTAGTCATCTAATCCATGTAGCCACTAGCCTCTCATCTTGACACATGTCACTTGCACACTCATCATGATCTCCCACTCAATCTCATTCATCAATCCCTCAAAGCATTCAACACCATTGATCAAGTATCTATGAATGATATAAGTATACCATCATTTAGCCATTCAATCGCTCCATGAATTTTAAGAAATCGAGTCATATTTGCATCCATTGTGTGAATCAAGGTTATGCTAAAGTTAAGAGAAATCCACATAACACTATCTATAGCATTATTAAGTATAATGGAATAAGGCTAGGCACATTTGTGGAGTTAATATTGGTTGAATTTGATTTTCTTTATTTTGTGTACACACTCTCATTGATGTAGTCACTTATTATTGAATTGGGTTTCATTGATATCACTCACCTTCATATTCGATTATTTGATAAGCTCACAAAACCTAATAGATTAATGTGATGATGATGGATGATAATGATAAATTAAGATGTGTGGATGTATATCTCATGTCATAGTACATCAAATGCAAGAGTGAGACAGACATAAGATGGAATATGGAAGAAGAAAGATGGAAGAGGAGAATCAAGTGTACATGGGATCAATAATTAAGTGAGGACAAAATGATGGATAAAATAGGTGGATGTTGGATAGGATAGGATGGGGAATTTCAAATACAATAATTAAACTAAAATTTAGTGAGAACTTAGTTTGATATAGCATGAGATATTATGCACTAATTTATGAGGAACCAAGGTGATGTTGTATCACGTGCATAGGACTGACTAAATAAATAAAAGGTTAAGCTAACATCTCACAAGGTCACGAGGGGCCTTGGTGGATACAATGTTGGAAAACCACAAACAAAAGGAATGCCCCAGGGTAACACAAGGTCTTGATGGGCCTTAGTGGACATACAAATATTGAACATATGTTGTCATTGATGTCAAAGGAGTAATGACCTTGATGTCAAAGGTGCTCACTGATGGAAAAGGAGTAATGTCAATAGGTAGTCCAGTGAGAATTAAATGTAATTGTACTATCATATCAAAGCATTTTCATAACAACAAAGAAGACAATTTTAGTATGCTTGCAATATCATGCTTGTATCTATTATGTTGATGGAAGTAATCCAAAATGTTAGAGGCCAATTACTTATGCAAATGGATTTTTTTTGTAACATGTTCATGATCTATATTTCCTCCTAGATGCAAGTTTTTGTATGTGGTTTGAAATGAGAGTATGTCTACATTTATTCTATCTAATTCCAAAGTTTCCAAAATTTATGTTCAACAGACAAAAAGCTTGAAGTGACAGTTGGGTCACTATGTTGGTTAATTAACCAATTGATGTTTTGGAGCTATGCGGAAACAACTTGTCGCATTTGACCTCTAGAGGTAGTGTGGAAAAGTGAAATAGGTCTTGGTTAAGATCCTTGAAGGAATCGTGCGACATCATGTTCTTTTGGAAGCAATAAATTTGATTTAGGACCTACCCACTACACATTTCATGCAAATTTGAATTTAGGTCCACCTTAGCCGACTTGGTTAATTACAAGTGTTGTTAAAGGAATCCTGGCTAATATGAATTAATGTTAATGTAATGAGATGTATATAATCATCATAGTTTATATCTCAACTATGTTGTAAGTGTATGTGTGTGTGAGCAATTGTGCGAGCAAGTGTAAATCCAAGTGATGTAATGGGTGTTCCATCTCAATTATTGTGCACTATCATCAAAATATCATAAGGTGTGTAGGAGAGTGTCTAAAACAAGATCAGACCAAGTGTAAGATGTGTAATCAACATTGAAGTTCCATAAACTTTATCTTTGTAATCTAGTAGGACTGGTGTCTTACTTAATGAATTGCTTCTCGATCTTTATATTGGGGATTGATGTCTCTAGTAGGTTGGTGCCTAAAAATATAGTAGGGGATTGGTGTATCTGATAGGTCGGTACCTAGTTTATGATTGTAACTTATTCATTATTTCTATTAGGCTAGATTTGGATAGTAGCTCCAAGTAGTTCTTTTCACCGTGGTTTTTCCCATTTTGGGTTTCCACATATATTTGGTGTTTATTGTGTGAATGTGAGAATTTTTGTTACTTGGTTAATATTAATTGTTTTGATTCATGTTTGGTGATTCATATTTGGAGATTTGTATTGAATTAAAGAGTTTTAAATAGATTTTATATACTAATTCACCCCCCTCTCAGTATATTGTGTTCCCTTCAAGTGGTATCAGAGCCAAATTCCTTTGAAGAAGCTTAATAGATTAAGGTAGATTCAATGTGGCACACTCAGTCCAGCTCATTAAGGATTGTCTTCAAATAAGGAACCACTCTTTGATGGATCCAATTATGCTTTTTGGAAAGTAAGGATGGAAGCTTACCTGATGGCACTAGGGTTTGAGGTTTTGCAATTAGTTGTGGATGGATATAAGATCCATAAAAATCCTCCAAGAGATCAAGCCAGAAAGAAGGCTTGTGAAAATAATGCTAAAGAAAGGAGTGCTATTTTATGTGGCTCATCTAACTTTGATTTTGTAAAGATCATGCATTTCAAGATAGCGAAGTGTGGATAAATTACACAACATCTATGAAGGTGATGACAAGGACAAACAAGCAAAGCTTCAAATTCATCGAGGTTAGTTTGAATGTCTAAAAATAAATGGAAAGGAAAACATTGCCACCTTCTTGCTCTGGGTTGATGAGATTGTAAATTCCATCAGAGGTCTTAGTGAAGAACTAAAAGAATTTAGGTACTTAGATCCCTTCCCAAAAAGTTTGATGTAAAAGTTATTGTTGTTGAGAAGCTAAAGATCTGAATACTATAACTATGGATGAGTTGCATGGAATTCTGACTGTATATGAAATGAGAATTGAGAATGAAAATTTTGTAATGAAATAGGTTGCATTCAAGGTGTCCAAGAAGCAAGATGATCTAGATTCAAAGGAAGCAATTTTTTTCAAAAATTTACAAAGAGGTTCCAAAAAGTATACAAGTAAGTTGCCCTTCAAATGCTTTAATTGTGGTGAAGTAGGACATTTCATGGCTAAGTGTCCATATAAGGAATCTAACAATGATGAAAGGAAGTCATTTCATAAAGGGAAAAATATTCAAAAAAATTAGAAAATTTTCTTTATCAATGAGGAAGGTTACTCATCTGATGATGATGACCAAGGCACTTTCGGTAATGAAGGAGAAATGGCTCTTTTCATGGCTATGGAAACCTCTGAAGAAGATGTAGAAATCAAGTCCAAAATTGAAGATGATATGGAAGTAGACCTTATGGAAGAAATGTGTTGTACCAACAAGAAAATCAAAAGGCTAAGGAAAATAATTACAGAAGAGGTGAAAGCTAAAGACAAATTATCTCAAAATCTTGAGGAAGCAAAGAAGATGATCATTTATCTAAAGGTTCAAGTGGAAGAGTCAAAGAGGATTGAAGAAGTTTTGACTGAAAGATTGCTATCAAGAGACAAGGATTGTGAAAAACTTGAAGAGATTGTATCACTAAGGAAAGACCTTGAAAAAGCTAATCATTAGCCAAAGCTAAAGTTTGGGAAAAGCATAGAGATCTTGGATTAGATAATAGAAATCCAAAAATCACCATATGTCAAAACCAGTCTTGGATTTACTAATGAGAAGAAGAGTAAGGTGTCTGAGAAGACTATGAATTCTGTTGTTGAGAATCCAGAAAGAAATGGCTTCAGAAGTTCAAAATCTAAGAAAGTTGTAGTAATCAATGAAAGCAGGTGTTGAAAGATGGATTTATCCAAGTGGATAGATATAATAGAAGATCCAAAAGACAAGATTCAAGAGGAAAAGGCCACAATATACTAGGTTGTTGCAAGTATGAAGGTGTTGTCATTGATGTTAATAGGCTAGTGTTTTCATTGATGTCAACTATGTGTTGATGAAGATTGTTGCATGATGAAGATGTTGAGGATATTGAGAAAATTATGAAAAAGAGGGAAATAGTTTGTTGTAGGTTGTGCATGTGTAGTTGAGCTATTAAGGAAGTGTTTTGAGTATATGGAGCTATCTTTGTGTTGCAGTGCCTTAAGATGTGTTGGAATAGTGTAATGTGTTGAGATGGTGTCTCTGGTATTTGGTTTCCAAGTGCTTTTCAGAAAATTTGATAAACAAAGAAAACAGTGTTGTGCAAGTGTTTAGAACGTGCTCCGGGATGTGCTCTATGTTTCTTTTGTGTTGATGCTATGCCTGTGTGGATCTGATATGTTGTCTAAGGTTTTTAGTAGTTGCTATATCTAGAATTTTGGTTTCTGGATCATTGTGCAAAGTGAGATATTTTCACTAGTGTGTGAACCAGTTTTTTAGTGTTATTTGTTGTGGTCTGGGAGAAATGTATTTGCTTCATATTTCTCCACATTTTTGTTTTAGGTTGTGTGGATTTGGGAAGTTGCTTATAATGGTTGTATCTTTCAAAATTCAAGGTGTCACTCTATTTGGTACAGTACAGTGTGTGTTTCATGCGTTAGGGTGGAATAAAGTTAACATGATGTTTTGGGTTGAAGTATTTCTATGATGGAGTTTGGATGAAGTCTTTGTTGGATCTCAAGTGGTTTGTGGATTATTCTAGATCGTGTTCAAGTGAATTGTGTTTTATGAAAGTTTCAGATTGATTTAAGGAAGTGTGTACTTAATGTTTTATGGTGTTTAGCACGGGTATTGGCTGGCCTGGTGTTAACACTACAGGCAAAGTTTATGAAAGCATGTTGAGGTGTGTTAGGATTTATTTGGGTCCTAATTAAGGATTTATATGGGTGGACTTCATTCCTATCCATCGCGGGAATGTTTAGATTCCAAACTAATTTTAAATTTTAAATTTAACGGATAGTTGTCGACCTTGGAAAAGGTTTTCAAGGTTGAGGATGATATAAATAAGAGTGGTGTTGTTGTAAGATGCAAGAGAGAGGCAAGATATATGTGAGATAGATGGGAGTGATGAATGTGATGCGAATTACAAAAGTATAGATGCGAATTTGAGCAGAGTAGTGTGAATTTCAAAGTGTTCGATTCCTGAATGCAGTGAGCATTTGTGGTGGATTCCTTGTTGCATTGAGAAGTTGTTCTATGTGTAACATTTATCTTCTATCTTCTTTGTTTCTTTCTGTGGCAATGAGCCCTGGTTGTGAGCCTTTTTGGAGAGTGTTTCCTATTTTGGCAATGAGCCCTTGTACTAGTTTTGCAATTACTTATATTGTGAGCTAATCCTCACTGTGGTTTTTCCCTCATTGGGTTTTCCACGTAAATATGGTGTTCTCTTGTGTATGGTGTTGTTATTTTAGTTTCTTTCATCTGCATTTCATGATTAATCACTTTAACAAAATAAGGGCTTAATGAATGTTTGTGGATCTAACTACTATTGAGGGTTTTGATATTTTAATTTGCTACAACTGATTCACCCCCCTCTCAGTTGTCTTGTCCATTCAACACAAATTCTATCATTCTTTTTCTAGTTACTGTTTTAATTGCAATAATTTTGGTCATAAGGCTATGAATTGTAGGAAAAATCTAGCAAGAAGAAATGATTTTGTTAGCAGAAATGCATTTGCACCATTGAACAATTTCAATATTATTTTTCACAAATGCAACAATTTTGGACACATTGCTAGAAACTATAAAAGCAATTTTGTGAATGCTCTTATATTAGATACAAAAGGAGACAAGTCGAAATGTCAAAATAATGAAGCAGATAAAGTTTGGAAAAAGAAACCAAAGCAAAAAAGATCGAAGAAATTCACGGTGTCTCAGATTGCTCTGCATGCTCAAAAAGATAACCTGTAGATAGGGAAAATTGGGGGAAAGACATGAATCATCAAGAGCAACCACAAAAATACCTAAATTCAAGCCACAAAGACCCTAACTAACAATGAAGCATAAGATGAAATTAAAATTCAAATAATAAACCAATAAAACCCTAATTCCTATGCCATAGTTGATTCTCCTCCATTGCTCTTCTCCATTTTGTTTGTTTGCTTTCTGATATCTAGGTTGCAATATTTCACAATAAGCTCAATGTAGATGTAAGATAGCAAGATCTCAAGATAGTATGATAGCAAAATTTCAAATATTGCGGTTTTTAAAGATGAATGGTATGAGTGGTAGAAAAATATTGAAGATTGTGGTTAACCTTGAAATGGAATTGAAAGCTTGATTTTATAAAAATTCAAATCAAATGAAGGGTGAGGATTGAGTGATGAGGTATGATGATCAATGGATGAGATTAGATGAGAAGAAAATAGATAAGGATGGGAAGAATGGAACACGATCCAAGAAAATAGGTGAGAGATAGGGCTTGGATAAGAGTAAATAAATTAAATAATTATAACAACTATTTAATTTAGGAGAGGGAAAATGAATAATTAAATAATTAAAAATAATTATTTAATTATAGAAGAAAAGAAGGAAATAAAATATTAAATAATTGAAAACAATTATTTAATAATAGATGGAGGGAAATGACAAATAATTAAATAATTAGAAATAATTATTTAATTATAGATAGAAAGAAATGATAAAAAATGATTATTATTATTTAATTATAGAAGAAAGGAGGGAAAATTAAAATGAATAATTAAATAAATAAAAATTTATTTAGTTATAGGGGAAAGAAGGGAAATTAGCAACGTAATTAAATAAATAAGATTTATTTAATTAATCAAAATAAGAATATTTAGATAAAGTGAATTAATTAAATAATTCAAAATTATCTAATTAATAGAAGAATGTGCTTAATTAAGAAATAGTTAAATAATTAAAAAATTATTTAATTATGCAGAAAAGACTAAAATTAGTGAGAAAATGTTGCTTGCAAGCTTGAGACATTTTTTAGTGTCTACAAAACCTATGGATCATTGACAGTGGGTGCTCAAGTCACATGATTGGAGACAAGATCAAGTTCATGCACTTCAACAAGTTTGATGGAGGATCTATAACTCTTGGTAACAATTTTGTTGCTAAGATTACCGATAAGGGAATTTTGAGTCTTAATGGTAGAATGAAAAAAACTCATGATGTTTTGTATGTAGAATGATTGAAGCACAATATTTTGAGTGTAAGTCAAATTGGTGATAAAGGCTACAAGCTTTTATTTAATGCTAAAGGTTGTGAAATTGGAAAGATCAGAACTAGAGAGTTAGTTGCAGAAGGAAGCAGGACTGACAGTAATGTATATCATCCCAGTGAGGTAAATGGACATAATTACTTTGCAATATAAAGAGAAGAGAGTTGGATTTGGCATAAAAGGCTGGGATACACCAATTTTGATGATCTTGTGAGGATCAAGTCAAAAGGAATAGTAAAAGACATGCCAAAAATCAAGAAGCCTCATTCTACTAGTTGCAAACCATGTCATGAAGGAAAGCAGACAAGGACCAAATTTCTTACTAAGGACTATTCTACTACAAAGCCGTTGGATTTGATTCATACTAATCTATGCAGACCAATGAGAAGAAAGAGCATTCAAGGTGATAAGTATTTTATGATGCTTATTGATGATTATTCTAGAATGACTTAGATTACATTTCTAAAGGATAAATTAGAAGTTTTTTATAAGTTTAAAGCTTTCAAGGATATGGTTGAGAATGAAACCGGAAGAAATATCAAATGTCTAAGATCAAACAAAGGTGGATAATTCACTTTTGATCGGTATGATGAATTTTATGTATGATGAATTTTATGAATTACATGGGATCTGGAGACAATTTTCTACTATTAGAACTCTATAGCATAATGGAGTTGTTGAACCATACAGGAGATGGACATAACAATGCTAATCCAAGCAGATTTATCAGATATGTATTGGAGAGAAGCAATTCAAACTACAACATATATTTTGAACAAAGCCCAAATTAGACCAAGGATTGCTAAAACACCATATGAACTGTGAAAAGGAAGACCAACTTTAGTTACACATCTTGGGATATTTGGAAGAAAGTGCTACATCAAAAGGGATGAAGAACATTTGGGTAAGTTTGATTCTAGATCTTATGAAGTTGCATTTCTTGTTTATTCTATAGTAAGCAAGGTATATAAATGCTATAACAAAATATTGAATAGGATTGTTGTGGAAAGTGTTAATGTAAGTATTAATGAAACAATACAGTTTACTAATATTCCAGATGAGGAAGATGATGAAGACTTAGAAGTTGACTTTGAGAGCACAATTATAAAGACACCAACAAGGTATGTTGAAAAAAATTACTTTGAAGATCAAATAATTGGAAATAAGGACAGTGGGGTCCAAACTCAAAGAAGAATTGAGAAAGCAAATGAATAAGCACACTTTGCATTATTATCAAAAATTGAACCAAGTTCCCATGCAGAGGAAATCAAAGAGAAAGGTTGGTTGGATGCTATGGAGGAAGAATTGACTCAGATTAAGAAAAATGAAACTTGGGAATTAGTTCCAAGAGCCAAAGACAAAAATGTCATTGGTACCAAATGGGTCCTTATAAATACACTGAATGAAGATGGAAAAGTGATCCAAAACAAGGGAAAAATTGTATGTAAAGGATATGCTTAGGTTGAAGGAATTTATTTTGAAGATACATTTCCTCTGATAGAAAGGTTGGAAGCAATCAAAATGTTTTTTTCCTTATTAGAATTTAAGAATTGCAAGGTATATCAAATGAATATGAAGTATGCATTTCTAAATGGATAGTAGGAAGAAGTCTACATTGAGCAACCAGAAGGATTCCAATGTTTAGATAATTTAGATTTTGTGTGCAGACTGAAGAAAGTACTTTATGGACTCAAATAGGCTCCTAGAGCATGGTTCTCCATATTGGATAGATATCTGCAACAACAATGTTTCCAAAGAGGCGATGTAGATAGTAACTTATACATAAACATATAAGGTGATCAATTGCTAATTGTTTTGATTCATGGGTAAAAATAGGTTTTGAAGGGACCTGAAACCTCGACAAAGGAACGCTGCAACTAGATAAAACACAATTGCTAATTGTTTTAACCAATTGCTAATTGTTGTTGTATATGTTGATGACATTATCTTTTGCAATAGTGATGTTATATGCAAAGAGTTTCAGGATGCAATGTAGAGTGAGTTTGAAATTTCAATGCTTGGCGAATTATCTTTCTTTCTTGGTTTGCAGATTTCTCAATTAAACAAAGGTATATTCATTTCCCAAAACAAGTATATAAAAGAAATGTTGAGAAAGTTTAAGATGGAAGAATGCAAACCAGTGAATACACCTATGGTTACAAAATGTAAATTGAGTAAGGATGATGAATCTACTCTAGAAAACTAGACTTTGTATAGGTCAATGATTGGTAGTTTGTTGTATGTAACTGCATCTAGATTAGATATAATGCAAGAAGTTGGAATGGTAGCTAGATTTAAGGAAACACCTAAGGAAACTCATGTTAAGGCAGTAAAAAGGATATTTAGATATTTGAAGGCTACAATGGATTTTGGTTTTTGGTATTCTACGTGTGATAAATTCACACTAACTGCATACGTTGATGCAAATCAGGTAGGAAGCATAGATGACTAGAAGAGTACAATAGGTGGAGATTTATTTCTTGGTGACATACTTGTATCTTGGATAAGAAAGAAGTAGGATTCAATATCTTTTTCTACAATAGAAGAATACATTGCATCAACCTCATGTTGCACTTAGATATTATGGATGAAGCAGAACTTGAAGGAGATGAAGATAGAGTTTGATGAACCCATTCTAATTTTTGTGACAATACCGGTGCTACAAACATTTCAAAGAATCTGGTAATGCACTCAAGGACAAAGCATGTTGCAATTAAGTATCATTTTATCAAAGAGAAGGTTGCATACAAAGAAGTGAAGTTGAAATATGTTGAAACCAAGAAGAAAATAATAGACATTTTTACAAAACCTCTTCCCAAGGAGACTTTTGAGTATCTTTGGTTGAAGTTGGGAGTGTTTTCTCCTTCCTCTTGAATCAAGAGGATGCACAAGTTGAGGGGGAGTATTGAATCCCTGCTACAAGAAGACTTGATGGTCTTGCAGAGTGTTTCAAAAATAATGTGGTATAGACTCTGGGGGAGTCTATTTGGGAAATAGGTTTTTGGATTGTGCAAAAAAATTGACCTTTGTCATTGATGTCAAAGGGGGATAAATGTACCTCAAAATGCTAAATTATCTAAGGAGAGAAAATGGAACTCAATGCGAGGTGTCCTCCTAATCCAGACACATTAAATTTGTCTTCTTATTCTAGCAACCTTTTGTTGTTTGTCATCAATGACAAAGGGGGAAATTGTTGAACATATGTTTTCATTGATGTTAAAGTATTAATGTCCTTGATGTAAAAGGTACTCACTAGTTTCAGAGTATTAATTTGTCCTTGATGTAAAAGGTGCTCATTGATGGAAAAGGAGTAATGTCAATAGGTATTCCAATGAGAATTAAATGTAATTGTACTATCATATTAGAGCATTTTGAAAAAAATAAGGAAGACTCTTGTAGTATGCTTGCAATATCATGATTGTATCTATTATCTTTGATGAGCTTATTATTTTTCCTATTTATTTCAACATTCCTTACGATTAATCCATGTTCCTGTTGTTATAATATCATTCCTAAGATATTTATGAACTTTACCTTGATTCCCTAAAGCATTAACTATGATTAATGATGATTTATAAAAGTTTTTATGTTTTAGTTAGTTGATGCTAAATTATGATGATATATTATGATGAATGATAATTATTAAATGTCAAGTATTTGTAGAAAGATTAAAATATCATTTGTGGAAGGAATGAGTCATTCATGCAGCTGGAAAGAAGAGAAACAAGTTGACAGTTGTCAACATGTAGTTGCTGGAAAAGTGCAGAAAAAGTCAAAAAGGCAGTTTCAGTAAAATGGGCATATCTCCCTCATTTCTTAATGAAATTCAGATTTTCAAAAAGATCTGGAAAGCTGAAAAGGAGGAGCATGAAACCTAGAAAGCGTTTGAAGAGATATGCAATAATAAAGGAGCTGTTAATGATAGAAGTTGACTAAATAAAAAAACTTGGCGACTGAGAAGGCAAAGATTTAGTCCAACCTCCACCATTTATTATACTCCGAGTTTTAACTTGAAAAGAATTTGGATATGGATTTATAGATATTTATACACATCAAAAAATCTCCAACAAATCAATTTGATCATAAAAGAGTTCAAACAAACTCTTTTCCAATCAGCTAGATGAAAAGTTGTAATAGGACTCTATTGTCTAGTCATTGTATTTGTGTCATTTGAAGAATAATCCTTTTCCTTGCTTGAAGGAATAATGGGAAACCTATTAGATGTTTGTTAGCCTATATATTTGAGTATGTAATCAAGAAAAAGATAGAATATAATATAGAAGGAGAGAATTCAATTTATTACTTTTCGTTAATAGCTTAGCAGTCACCTACAACCACTATTGAAGGTACCCGCAACAACTACTGTGCATAAAGGTTTCTTTTCAACATTAACCGTGTTTGGTTTAATTTATTATATTTTATTTATTCTTTCACACAAAGATGATAGATTAGAAGTTTCTCATGGTGCACATGTAGTGCAGACCCATGAATTGTATGCTAATTGGTTGATAATTTAATGTAGGCTTGCAATGTCAAGTGGACTATTCAGCTAGGTACACCCATGAATTGTATAATTTCACCAAGTCCACAACACATTAGTTAAACTCTACAATCTTGATGAAAGTAATCCAGAAGTCTAATCCAAAATTTTGGAGGTCAGTTACTCAAGTAGAGAGATTTTTTTGGAAACATGTTCATGATATGTATTTCCTCCTCGATGCGAGTTTTGGTCTGCAGTTTGAAAGGAGAGTATGTCTACACTTGTTCTATCTTATTCCAGGGTTTCCAAAATTTATGTTCAACAGGCAAATTTTTTGAAGTGATAGTTGGGTCATTGTGCTAGCTAATTAACCAGTTGATGTTTTAGAGTTGTGCAACAACGATTTGTAGTGTGTGACCTTCAAAGGTAGTGTGGGAAAGTGAAATAGGTACTGGTTAAGATCCTTGAAGGAAGCGCATGATATCATTTTCTTTTGGTGGAAACAAATTTTATTTAGGACCTACCCACTACACGTTTCATGTAAATTTGAATTTAGGTCCACCTTAGTCGATTTTCTTAATTGTGGATGGTATTAAAGGAGTCATGGACAACATGAATTAATGTTAATGTAATGAGATGTATACAACCATCATATTTTAGATATCAACTATGTTGTAGGTGTCTGTGTGTGTGAGAGAAATTGTGCAAGAAATGGGAGTTCCATCTCAATCAATGTGCACTATCATTAGAAGATCATAAGGTGTGTAGGAGAGTGTTTGTTCAACAAGATCAAACCAAGTGTAAGTTGTGTAATCAACATTGAAGTTTCACAAGATTTATCTTTGTAATCTAGTAGGACTGGTGTCTTACTTATTGAGTTTGTGATCAAATCTTTGTATTGGGGATTGGTGTCTCCAGTAGGTTGGTGCCTACAAATATAGCAAGGGATTGGTGTCTCCGGTAGGTTGGTGCCTACTTTAGGATTGTAACTTATTCATTATTTTGATGAGGTTGTATTTAGACAGTAGCTCCAAGTAGCTCTTCTCACTGTGTTTTTTCCCATTCTAGGTTTCCACATATATTTGGTGTTCATTATGTGTATGTGTATATTTGTGCTACTTGGTTGATAGTAGTTGTTTTCATTCATGTTTAGAGATATATTAAATTAAAGAGTTTTAAATAGATTTGATATGCTGATTCACCCCCTCTCTCAATATATTGTGCACCCTTCAACAATGTGGGACATTCATAAAAACACAACACAAAATTCAATAACTTGCCTCTAATTTTAACAATCAAAGCACACCATGGTATACAGGATCATGATGACCATAAGTAAGTAAAATAGGAATTTAAAACAAAGATAAATGAAATCCAAAAGTAATAATAAAGTGACATAAACCTTAATTACCTTTTTTTCTAAAAGAGGATGGATGGGTAGGAATTATGAGGCTCAAAGATATCAAGGTGCATTAAACCTAAAGGCATGATTGGATCGTGTTGATGTATCAACTTATGGGGAGTTATTTGATGACATCCACAAACACAAGGATGGGACCTAGGGACATGTATACGAAATGAATGACCTAGATGGAAATGGATGGGAATGACACTATTTTCAATGTATACACTATGTACAAGGTATTTCAATTATATTGTATTTTGGTATGTCAAGAATGAAGGTTGTAACCATACATAGGATTAATAAGATATGTCCATAAATACATGCATGAATCTCATAGATGGGATAGTATTTAAATCATAAAATGATCAACTAGGAATGTGATGGGGTGGATTAAAAGTGATAGTAGGATAGGAGGATGGTGTTACTAGGATAATGTAATAATAATAGATGAAATGAAAGTGGTGCAAGGACTAGCAAGATAGTGGATCTTCCTATTACACATGGCATATATTTTTCATGTTATCACCATGGTACTTTTCCAAGGTGCCATGAAATATGGTTTTCACCATAGGATGAATTATTTCTCTTTACTATTTTTGAATTTTATTTTTTATTTTTTTGGTGTTTTTCTAATTTTTGAACATGGGATATTGGGAAAATTTAGGCATAGAACCACTTGAGGTGGATGATGTTGTGTGGTTCATCCAAAGTTTCTCCTTTTGATGTAGCCAACTGATATTCATGTCAGATACATACATATCTATGATGACATAAGGACCCAACCAATTAGGCTCAAGTTTACCTTTCTTTTCTTGATCTACAAGATTCTTCTAATTCTTTTTGAGGACAAATCGCCAATTTAGAACTCTCTAGGTTTGATCTTTTTATTATAGATTTTATGGAGATTATTTTGATATTCCTAAAGATGATTGAAGGTATTGAGGCACCATTCATTAATTAGGATTTCTAGTTGATGCAAGTGTGCAACCCTATACTCCTCATCATTGATAATATTCTTGAAAGAGATACACAATGATCAAAGTTTAACTTCAATTGGTGAGATAGCTATGGTACCAAAGAGTAAGGAATATGGAGTGGTTGTAGTAGGTGTGTGGATTCTTGTACGATATTCCTATAAGGTGGGATTAAGATGGAGGTTTCAATCATGACCAATATCATTGACAACTTCCTTGAGGATTTTGAGTAAGGTTTTATTAGTTTCCTCAACTTGGTCATTGTCTTGGGGATAGTATAAGGTAGACTAGCAATAATGGATATGAAATCATTCACAAAGAGTGTGAATATCTTGGTTTTTGAATGGTCTACTATTGTCAATGATGATTTTAGAGGGAATACCAGAATGGAATATCATACAATATATGATGAGTTTAGATATTTGAGTGAAGGTGATGAGGGTGAGAGGGATAACTTCTATCCACTTCATAAAGTACTTTGTGACACTAATGATAAATTTATGTCCATTGGAGAAATATGGATGGATATTACCAACTAAGTCAAGGCCCCATTGATAAAAGGGCCAAGGAGAGGTAATGGGTTGTAACTCTTGCAATGGTACATGAATAATATCTCCATGTTGCTAGCATGAAAAACACCTCTTAATAAATTGACACACATCATGCTCCATGGTACACCAATAGTATCTCATTATGAGAAGCTTCTTAGTTAACACCATTCCACTATTGTGTACCCCACATATACCATCATGAACCTCTTGTAATGCAATATGGGATTTTGTTGTGTTTAAAAATCTTAATAAGGAACCATCAAGCCTCTAAGATAAAGTGTATCTCCAAGAAGGGTGTAGCACTATGTTCATTGGATGAAGTGTTTACATTAGTTGTAAGGTTAGGTGGAAGGGTTTGATCGTGGAGGTAGGTGTATATTTCCTGATACCAAAGAGATTTGGACCAATAATTTTGCATACCATATTGAAATTAGGTACATCATAGGTTGGAATTAGGAGTTAATCCACAAGGAACTCACACTTTTGACTATCATGCAAGATGTCTAATAAGGATCCAATAGTGGTCATCACAACAATATATTTTTCTTAAGGCAAGGAACCCGCTCAAACTAAATGTGCGTGAAGTAATTTTTGAAGTTTTCAACCATAAATTTGTAAGGGAGAAGCTTATCATCCTTTGTTTGATATTTATTATTGACCTATTTGATGATAAGTTGTGAATCTTGATAAACCTATAGTTAGGAAATGCTCCATTGCACAACCATTTTAATCCAGTAATTAAGGTCTCATATTCCACCATGTTGTTAGTGCAAGGGAATGCCAACTTGAAAGTCTTGGGGATGAAGTCACCTTATGGGGTGATGAAAATGTTACCCACTCCTAAACCATGTTGTGTGTATGCTCCACCAAAGTAGAGCTTTCATACTAATTCTTCAATGATCATGAAGATGAGCTCATCTAGAAAATATATCACTAATGGATGTGTATCTATCAAAGGAGCCTCTACTAGTTGATCCAAAACTACCTAGCCCTTGAGAAATTTCCCTTTCATGTATTTGATGTCAAACTTGCTAAGAAAAATGACCCATTTAACCATCCATCCCATGAGAGAAGTTATTGAAATAATATACAAGTTAAGTGGATCAACTTTAGAAATGAGCTTCACTTGATGAATTAGCATGTAGTTTCAAATTTTTTGATAACTAAAGATGACATCTAAGCAAACTTTTTCCATGGGAGAATAATTAGACTCATAGTTGACAATAGTGTGACTTATATAGTAGATGGTTCTCTCCTTCCCAGAGTCATCATATTGTGCTAGGAATGTCCCCAATGTGACTCATGTTTATGATATATAAAAAGGGGATTTCATGGAATAGGAGGCATAAGAATGAGTGGTTATGCTATATATTTCTTTATTTTATCAAAACCCTACTAAAAATAACTATCCCATTGAAAAGTGACATCTTTACAGAGGATATGAGTAAATGGTTGACACTTATACACAAGTTATCTGATGAATCATTTGATGGTTCAAAGCTTGACTTGAAGAATATATAGTTTCTTGAGAGTTATATGTGGACGAATTTACATTATGGATTTGACCTTAGCTAGATCCACTTCAATTCCCCTTGTTGGAATAATGAAAGCCAAGAGCTTAGTAGAAGTAAAATGAAAGACATGTTTTTTGGATTTAGGCATAATTGATGATAAGAAAGACGATCAAATATACACTCAAGAATGTGGGGATGTTCTTCTTTTGTATTTTATTTTCCAAGAAGATCATCTACATAATCCTTTATGATGATGTGAAGGAGGTCATGAAAAATAACTGTCATTTCCCTTTGATAAGTAGCTCCTGAATTCTTGAGTTCATAAGGCATTACTTGATAATGGAAAGTACCCCAAAGATTGGTGAAGGTTTTTTTTGTTGGTATTTGATAGCTATATGAATCTAATTGTAACCAAATAAATAATCCATGAGTGATAACATTGCATGACAAGTTGTGAGATCTACAATGATATCAATATTGGGAAATGAAAAATCATCCTTGGGGCATGTCTTGTTAAGGTCACAAAAATCGATGTAAAAATGGATGCCCCTAGTTTGTTTTTCAACGAAAAAAGTGTTGGACACCCATTTTGGATAGTTGATTGGGTGAATGAAGCCCACTTCAAGTAGTTTCTCTAGCTCCACTTTGACCAAGAGGGCTATTTGAGGGTGTATCTTTCCAAGTTTATATTTAATTAGTTTTGCATTGGGGTGTACCACTAGATGATGAACTACCAAGGATGGTTCCAAGCTTAGAATATCAAAATAATAACATGCAAAAAAAATTATACTTTTTGTGTAAGACATCTAAGATGATTTTTCCGTTCTTCAACAAAGAGGGTAGTTGCTATATAGATGATCTTTTGTTTCGCCTTTATGTTCAAACTAATTTACTAGGTATCTTCATTCAGTATTATGGATCATTATATTCTTTGAGAATCCATAAGGGGAAGAGAGAATTACTCATGTTTGTGCACCTCAAGTAGGTTCTCACCTATAAAAAATTCCTTTATTTTTACTTTTTCAAGATCAGATAGTACCTTGAAGAGGTTTTCACTAGGAGATATTTTATTTTTATTTTTTGTGACTAAGGAATTCCTCCTCAAAGTATTTATCCTCATTAATTTTGTAGAAAATGTTGATTTGTTATCACCAAGAGGAATTTCATCACAAATCCCCATGAATTATAAGAAGGCTTCATCATTTTGGAATACATCGAGAGGTGTGGAGCCTTGTTGGTCCCAATCTACAAGTTTGAGATAGTGAAGTGGAAAGTAAAAGTAAGGATAATATGATCAAAGAATACTAGGGATATGTCCAAGTCATTGAAAGGGGATATGATAAATCTATTAGAAACATTGTACACATCATTGGAAGCCACATTAACATCTTTATAAGTGTTTGATGATTTAGTAGAGTGAGCTAGTTGTGGAGGTGTGTAGCCAAGTCCCTAATTATCTTCATTGACTAGAGGATAAATGGGTTGAAGGATTCCTTGTTCATCATTGCCCAATCCTTTCCCTTTACAATTCATTTTCTGACTCAAGTGAAAGGGGATAGGAATTTTTTTCTAGAAGTACTCAAGAAGAGTGGTATCAACTTTTGAATCATATTTGTACAACCATTGGTTAATATCTCCTTCACTTTTCTCCTCTAATATTCTTGGTGATTGAAAGGTGAAGAAGTTGTATTCTTTGATACTCGATGCACTCTAAAGATTTTTTGAGTGCGTCATCCATATGTACGAGGAGAAAGTGACATTATTCTAATGTGAAATGCATTATGCAACTCATATTCTCCACTCCCTCTACCATTGATCTTGACCTTATGATTGATGGGATTGGGATTGGTGGATGGAACAGATGGAAAGGTTAGAGTGTTGGGGTCAACGTAGGATTATTTTGAGTTGTGTTTGAAGGAACAACATTAGTGCTAGGATGATGATAATATTGTTGATAAGAAGCTCCCAATGATCAGAAATATTCGAAAGGATGTGGATCAGTATAGATTCTAACTTCAATTTTGTTGTAGGGGAATTTGACACATTGATGATAGGTAGATGGGATGGCTTACATGGCATGAATCCATGGATGATTGAGTAGAATATTATATTGAAGGTTAATATCAATGATGTAGCATTTAGTATACTACAAAAATAGACTCACTTGGATAGACAAACATATAATACCCTTTAAATCTCATTTTTCATAGTCGCATTCCTTTATGATAATGAATTGAGGCTCTAAATTTATTGTTAAATATCCCACTTGTTTGATGAATTTTAAGGTACATAAGTTCAATGTAGGACCATTATCCAACATGACTCATTTTACGTTTTTTTTGGTGATGAGGACTTAAATATATAAATATTTGTTGTGAGATGGACCTAGCAAAGACATTTCATTTTGGCTAAAGGAAATTTGATATGTGGCAGAAAGGTGGCCCACAAATGCTTGGAAGTGATCAAGGTCGATGTCGTTAGGGACTCATAATTATTGCAAAGCTAGGTCCAATATCTCTCTATATATGGAGGATGATTTGAGAAGCTTCGAGATGGATATATGTGGAAGATTTTTTCCCAATATGTTCTAAGCGGTTATACTTGGATATTCGAGAGGATGATTAAGTGGATGGTCTAGGAACAATGACCCTGCCACATCTAGTGTTGACAACACAATCAATATTTTTATCTTTGATTTCGATGATGAAAACTTGCAAAGAAACACGAGTGATACATTCCGCAACATTATCATAATTATGAGGGATCTTGTTGTAGCTAATATTATAGGTGCAATTGTGTGGGTTATTAGTTTGGTTAAGAGTGGTGGATGAGGATGCCTAACTTTGAGATTATTTGGAAAGAAATATTTTGAAGTGGACCAGACTCATTCTATCTCTACATCTCCTCGATTAATAAGATCTTGGATATAATTAGTAAGCTTCATTTATTTATTTGTAGCATGACCTTTAATCTTGTGGTATTCACAATATTCATTTTCTTTGTAACAAGATGGTTTTGATTTTGATTCATCAAAAGGTTGTGCCACATGTTGGCTTGTACAATATTTTTTAACACAACATCCAAAGGTTCTCCAAGGGTAGTATTTTTTTGGGATTGTTTTGAGGAGTTTTTCTTGGTTGACCTTAAGGGACCAAAATCATGTTGGGCTCATGGGGTATAATTGTGAATAATTCCAAGGAATGAAACTAATAATTCATATCCATCATTGTAAATATTTTATAAATCTCTCACTATTACATTGTTTAGCATTTAAAATATCTAACATGGTGACTTCATGATCAACATTGTATGAGAAGTGAGTGATAATTTTTTTGAATAAATCTGCAAAGGTTGAGAAAGAACCAAGTAGGGAATGTGCATGAACCATTCCAAGGCTTGTACATCTAGGCTACGAGGAAATATATGGAGGTGTTGATCATTATACACAACTTCTTAGTATGCCATGAAAAATTCTTTGGCGTGGTCTTAGGGTTCACCTTTCCCTTTGTATTTATTAAATTTAGGTATTTTAAAATGTTGATGTGAAGGTACAAATGATATGGATCTATAAAATAGATAGAGGCACAAGGCTTGAAGATTATCATGATTCTTTTTGGTGCCTACTTGTATATTCTTGAGGGAAAGTTTCATATCTTCTTATTCTTGATTATTGAATAACGTCAATGGGGGAGTGTCCATTTGTCCCATTGAGTTAAGAGGCGCACTTGGTGGTGTAGAATATTGGACATAATTTTGAGGGTTGGATGGTGGTGGAATGTATTAGGAGAAACAAAGATAGGAGGTGGAGTATGGTTGGGTTCTTTGATGTAAGTATGATGTGGTGAGTATATGTGATGTTTGAAGGATGTAGGAAGAGGATATTTGGGGGATGTAAGTGGAAAATTGTAGAAGAATGTAATAATAATATTGGGGAATGTAAGTGGATGATATTTGATGGATGTAAGAAGAATGAGGTGGGTTGATATATGAGGAGAATGGTTGAGGATATATGATGAAGCAATGACATGGGATGTATATAGAGGTTGGGATGGTGATATGAGAAAAAAATAGGGTATGGATGGGATGGAAGAAGTAATATATGGATTGGTAGAAGAAGTAGAACCATAAACATGAGTTGTAGTTCATGGCGTGGATGGTTGAGTGGGAATGGTGGGTATGTTGAGTTGGATTTGAGAATTGGATATTGGATTATGACCCAAGATTTGGAAGGGTTTGAAGTAAAATGAAGGTAGAGGAGGTTGAGTGTGTGGAATTTGTATCGATACACTGTTGAAAAGCATAGTATCTTGTGAATGAAGACCACCTCATTTATTTTCAAAGGATGGTTCGGGCGTTTATTGTCTCACAATATCTTCTAGCTTTGACAAGTACAAATTAGGGAGAAGTTTCTCACCTTGATTTATAAGTTTCTCAAGGATTGTGTTTTTTTTCATTTGTATCACCTTGTCAATCATATCCAAGTTTTTAGGTTTGTTTATGAAGTCCTAGAACCTAGGTGAACTCAATTGTGCTACCTTCTCTTGTTCAACCAATTTTTCTTGTGGATTTTGTTGGCTTGATGTTTCTCCTAGATTCGGTTAGTAAAGATTTTCGTATTTTGAAATTATTGTGGAGAAAGTAAAATGGTTCTCTATTTTATTCTTGGATTCCAAGCATGTAACAAGCATGAAGTTGATATGAATGAGTGTGATTATGAAAAGGTTGTGTCTAATTGTGATGGTCTCTCTATGACAAGGATATTTTTATGTTGGAATGTGATGTGTGGATGGTTGATTATATAATATCCTCTTAAACTATATTCAAGATCATATGATCAGGTTCATTTGACATTGATTTCCTTACTTGAGATAGGCTAAGTTCTCAAGAAAAGGAGTGTGGATGCAAACTATACCTTTGGCTCAAGGTGAAATAGTTTGGTTAATGGATTGCTATCTTGATATAGGCTAAGCTCTCAAGAAAGTGTTGTGGGATGTGTTATTTAATATTTAAGACCTTGATTTAAGTTGTCAAGGTTGGATTTGTGATACTAGACAGTGTAATTTTGACTTTTATGATGTGTGTTAGGATAGATGATGTTTAAACTTTGTCCTTGCTAAGGGAGGTGTGATTTTTGTGTTGATTAGTGATGTTGGAGGTGAAATATGGACTCATTTTTGTTGAATATGATATGAAAAGGGATGCTTGCTTACTATTTTGGAATCATGGGAACAATACCTATGTTTTGAAAACCAAATTTTTCTCTCTAGATTTTGCATGGGATTGGATCCTCCAAAGCATAGACCAAATTTTTTGATTTGGAAACAAGACCATTGATATAAAGTTTGAAAAAAAATAGTACTAACTTAGGTTGATTGCATGGGAAACATAAATCTACTGAAACATGAGATGAATCCACCAGACCTAGATCAAGACCAATGAAGGATTGTTTAATATTTTTTTGGTGATTTTGGTGTGGGTTAACTCAAGGTAAATGGGTTCATTGAACAACAAAGCAAATTTTTTAATTTAGGTACAAGATTGTTGATCTAAAGTTTGACAGATTTTTGGTGATTTAACTATGAGTTAACTCAGGATAGTAGATCCACAACATAGTAGAGTGGACTCATCAAAGGTTTGACATGTTTATTTCTTTGGATTTTGAAAATTTTGACAGTTTGATGCTTGGACAACCTAAGTGTTTTCTGCCTAAGCGAAACAGCTAAAGCATAGAGCGAATCTACAAATTGGTGATTTTTTGGCAAAATGAATTAAACACACATCACACAAGAATACACTTAGCTAGAAAAATTTTGGACTATAGGATAATATATTCACTAGTTTGACACAATGAATACACACCAAACATTCTCACATACCTTATTATTATTCAAGTAGGAGTATTTTCATAGTATGGACCCGTAATGGAAATAATCCATTAATACCATCTACTTGTAAGTGGATAGCTAGGGATCACCACCCCATAGAAAAGTGTAGGATCCCTTTACCAAATATGTGAAAAAGTGTTACCTTGGTTAGTTCTATCTCACCACATGGAGGTACATCATGGGTAACTTCAAGGTATGATACACATCCCTTGCACTACACTAGAAAGTGACCAAAGCTCTTAGGCTACTATATATAAGCAAGGGAATATGTGAACCAGGAGCCCATCTAAAAATGCTTAAGCTAGGAGGGTCTCTCCTAGAATCTTAACCACCAAGTATCTATGGATCAAGGGTCTTGAGGCTTAGCTAAAAATGATGATGGCTCACCCTTGAGTTGTATATTTTTCTCTCCCCCTTAATATACCCCACCAAACAACATGGTTGAGGTCATCCCTTGGGGTGATGAAATCCTCAAGAAGGCCTTCTATAGGGAAACAAACACCAGACATTTTTTATCTCCAAGATCGCTCAAAGTGCAAGGAGAGAGCATACACATAACTAGCAATTTTAGGTTGGAGACAACAAGACTTGGATTAACTCAATACTTTTGATCTCCAAGATGACCAAATGGTGCGAGGAGAGAGCATACATAAAGAGAAGGCCCCAAATACAACAAAAAATTGATTTACCCTCTATTCTACTTTGATGCATTATTTAGTGATAAAATATGTCTTTGACCATAGGGCTACAAAAACTAGTGTTACTAGTTTTTCTTGAGTTTCCTTATACTAAAGTTGGCTGCAAAAATAATGTTAGAATGATCAAACAATAAGCTAATTTAGCTAGTTAGTCTAAAATATGTTTAAAATAACTGAGAAAATTCAAGAAACACAACAAATTGTTATACATATGTAACTATTGAAGCACACAATGTATCCACCAATTTGTAAATAGAACCATTGAACCCCCAAATTCATGCACATGTTGATTTATAGAGAGTTTCTACCAATCAACCATATATCCACTCAAATCTTGTGTCTACATAGGAAATGCATTTAGATTAGTGAGAAAGGGATTAAACTTACTAAAACATGTAACATTGATAAATTGAACAACATATAACCCCCTATAAATTTAAAGCGTTGTCAAAAAATTGAATGTATAAATTTTAAACATGATGAAAAATAAAATGTGGAAAGGACTAAAAGTTGTTAATTCTTGGTTTTGCACAACTGCCAAATTTCTAACGTATATGTTGAAGCACAAAGCACTACTGCTGAATTGGGATGAAATCACCAAACTAAACCTACAGCAACAACAAAAACTAAAAACAACAAATTTGATTATTAGGTTAGGGACATGGATCCTACCAAACACGATAGAAATGTGTTCATGAATTTTGTGATTGAAATGAATAACTTATATACTAAATTGAACAACATAAAATACACACAAACACTCAAATTAAGTCATAAGAAATCCAAATAAAGAATAAAATAACATAAATTAATCTATGTCTAGACTCCTTGTTACACTTGGAAGTAGTTTTTTCCAATTGATAGATGATAGGTGTGCTTAATTTTGACAACATAATAGTACTGCATCCCAAGGTGTTGTTCAAATGGCTTGAGTAAGATTAAATTTATAGATTTTTGGGTAAATGGATTGATGGATAGGATGAGTTTGGAGGATCAAGGGTCAAGATTGCATTAAACATATCAAGAAAGGATAGAGTGGCAAGTGTCAAAAGAAAATTGCATGTGAGGATAGGCTCCAATATTCAAGGAGGATCAAGGGATGTGATTGATGATAGGGAATGATGGATGAAGAGTATTTGATGGGGGTACTTGGAGGTACCTCCAAGTACCTTTATAAGGTTCCTCATAAAGGTGGGTTTTGTCACCACCTTACTCATGAGGTACCAAAGGGTATAAAAGGAAATTTAAAATTTCCCTTTATGAAAAAGAGGAGAATAGTGCCATACTTCTCGAGTACATGGGAATATTTTAAAAATGGAGCATTTAAGGTTGACCCATGCCTCAAATGTACATGGGATGACAAGTTGGATTGTGTGGGGATTTGGAGTGGTCAAGTCCCCACTTAATCATTGATTTAGGCATGTGCACTTGATTATAGGAGGATTAGTGTGTGATAGTAAATTAGGAAAAGGTTATGGAGCATGTGAGAATATGGGAATTAAATAAATATAATTATTTATTTAAATTTTTTATGGAGGAAGGGTGAACAATAGGATAGGGAAATAATGTAGAAAATAATTATTTACTATAGCTTAGAGGCTTAGGAAACTTAGAAGAATTATTTTTGGATAAGTATCAAGATAGCAAGAACATCAATTAAATAATTGGAATATTATTTAATTAATGTATATGTCAGAAATGGGATAAATCAAGATAAATTTATTGGATGTGAATGATCAATTTTAGGTGTCTAAAATTCCTAAATTCCCTAATCATTTCTTCTTTTCCCCATCTCCAACCCTTGAGTGAATTTTTTAGGCTATGGGGTGGTAAAAATATAGTCTTTAAGAGCTATCTTTGTCTATAGAGTTCCCAAATATATCATTAGAAGGAACCCAATGGTTTTCCTAGAGGAGGACTTTCTAAATCCCAATCTACTCTTGCATTTATATTTTAATCAACCTTGTTGTTCCCTAAATGGAATGTGTCGGTGATATAAGTTGTAGGCCCTAAATACCTAAGTTCTCATAATCTCCCAAGTGTTAGGGGTGTCAAACCTGGGAAAATTACCACAAACATATATGTAGGTTAGGCAACTAAGGACTAATTGTTAAGGTGGGTAAGAACTCTTTCACTTTTGGTTGTAAAAGACCAAGAGGGTTTATCTGAGCTGTTGGGTTGATGATTGAAAGACTAAACAATGGCCTTACATCAAACTATACCCACTGCACAGTCTATCCTAATATTGGTGCCATAATATACCTATGTGCTAGTTTGGAACTATAAGGATGAGAACCTATTTTAAATAGATAATCTATCATACAAGTGTATAAAACTATGTTTTATGATAACCCCTTAGATGTTATAGATATTTAAACATGGAATTAGAACACACTAACTAATAAAGACTGGAAATTTTTTAGGTTGATTGATTTTGAGTGTGTTGAGGATGATGGGGAGAGGAATCCAATAACAAACTAGTGTCTTTATCTAATTGGGAAAAAAAATCTCTATATTCATATAAAAGATATAATAATTGTTGTAGTTTTGGAAAATGTACTCCTTTACATTTTCACACTATGTTTGCATCCCATTTATAATTAATTGGACTTAATTAAGCCTTTAATTGGCCCAATTATGCATTCACAAGCCTAATTAATCTCATTTTTCAAAAGGGGAACCCACATTTAACCAATGCCTACACTTAATTACACATCTTGGAAAATGTGTGTTCTAAGTTTAGGGCCTAGGACCCATTCGCCCAAGGGCGACTGGGTCCCCCTTAAGTCTTGGATCCCGCTTTTTAATATGTTTTTAGCAGCATTTTAATGACCTTAATTCAAATTGCAAAGGTCATCTTGTGGTGTTTAATTATCGGGTAATTAAGGAAACACCTATAAATACAAGTTCTTTTTATCAATTCAAATCTAACACACCTTATGCAAGCATTACAAGAGAAAATATTATTGAAAAGAGTATTGGAGAGAAAATTTATTAGTTAATCATCACAACAATCAAGATCTTATCATGATTTCAAGATTTATGTGTGTTCATGCATGTTTTTGAGCTAACATTGTGATGTAGGTTTCAAGTTTCAAGCAAGCATTCAAGTGTCAAATCAAGCATCTAATCAAGCCATCTCATGAAAGATCTAATATTTGGAGTGATGTGATATGTAATGCCCCAAAAATATAATATAAGAAATCCTTGCCATTTTTTTTTTGAGACACTACTCAGATTTATCTCACACTAAACACCCCCTTTCTTACTTGACCCCTCTAACATCCTTTCCAACCACTCGGCCAATGATTCACACATACAAAAGTTATGCTTCACTCAAGGTCAAAAGCATTGGTTATTCTCACAGAGGGAAGATTACCCGCTACAAAGACCTAAGTGGCCAAACAATCATGGTGATGAGTCCTCACAATGACCTAGTGGGGAGAGTTCCCCATTGACCCTCCTCTATTGGATTTATTTAAGTTTATAGTATCTATTATACAATATTATCACACGAGGATATTTCTTTTTTTTACAAGACAAGACGATATCCCCATTTATCTCTTTCCAAGAAGAGGGTTCCCCACTTAGGCATAAGATTATTCTTGAATGCAAGTGAGTGGGTTATGCCCATAAAGGTGTGAGGATCAAAGATTAGAGAGAGACTCAAAGGAGAAGAATTATTTTTTTGAGAGAGCCTTGTCTCACTCTTGATTAAAAAGGACTATATTAAAATACTTTCCTTGTTGAGATTCTAATACAGATAAACCCCACAGTTTACATAATTAAATACCCTCACAACCCAAAAATGAATAATCCCTTTAATATCAACCCTCACCATCTCAACATATTTACTTTATTTCTTCCTAAGCTCCAAAAAGGGGGTCAAGTTCATAACCACAAGAAGATGTCTTTCGATTTACCCATTGGTCTTCCTTTCTTGTACCAACACTCTTCCTTTCCTGCACATTACCAATGAAACCATAAGCAACAATCAAATATCACATAAATCTAATAGCTAAAATAAGATTTAATTGTACAATAATTTCATTTACACTTTCAACTCATATTCATAATTTACGTGTCCTAACTCCTTCATGGTAATGTCAATAAAAATATCAAAAATATTGTCACATAATCACACTATTTATCATCTACAATACATCTTACCTTCTATTTAGGAAAACATAAAACATATTAGGGTTTTACTAATCACATGCAAAGTGGGATCTTACATGATATACTTTAGTCCTCTAAGGGCAACCATTAAAGGGTTTGGTGAGGTGTAACAAGTTTTTTTCATTCATCATTTCCTTCATTTTATCATTATTTCATTATCAAGGTTTAATTACCAAACTAGGGTTTGACCAAGGCAAACCCTTATCCACAAAAAAAGCATTTTTCTCCTCTCTTTGTGTTTGTAGATTTGCAGGTGAAGAAGGATTGAAATTGGAACAAAAGTGCAATTTTGAAAAGTTGTCAAAGTTGTCATCAAAGTTGTTAAGACACAAAAACTCACCTATAGGTTTTATTTCTGGCTTTTTGACAGTCAAACTTAGTGGAATCAAAAGCTTAGATCTAGGATTCGAGGACTGTAAAAGGAATTTTCAAACCCCCGTACAGAGACCCATTCACCCCTGGGCGAATATGTCCTTCAACAAAGCCTGAAACCCACTTTTGGGGCTAGGTAAACACCATCCTAACCTTCTCATATGTGTTGGTTAATTGTTATTTCTGATAGTGTTATCATAATACTTCGTATTCCAAGTGTTAGATCTCATAGGTTTGATTGTTAAAGCACTTTTATTCTTCTCCCAAAGCTATTGTTCAATCATTTCTATCATAATGAAGTTAAGGCAACATAGTGTCCAAACCTAGGGTTGACTCGCCTTGAGGGTTGCAAGTCAATTTTGAATCATTTGTGGCACTATCCCTCTTCCTAATGAACATGGAAAAGGTGGATTTGTAATTAGGTGGAAACCCCCTTTTTTCTTTTGGCATCGATCCCTCATTTTTAGGTCTACCTATCCATCTCCCCCTCTTTCTTATGTTTCAACTACAACCAAGGTGATGCATTAGTCAACAAACCACAATAGAATGGGTTTTCCAAAATGCATAAGCAAGCTAGGATCTACACATACATTTGGAAAAACTAAAAATAGTTGCAGAATATTAAAAGAGTCTACTTATTAATCCAAAAGTATGTAAATACATTTCTTTTATTATGTTGGAAAGATACCTTACAAAGGCTTTGCAAGGATTTTATAGTCATTTGGTTGGCTAGCTAAATAATACACATCCATAAATGTATAATATACATATGAAGATACTCGATGAAGGTTGATTATTCATTTAATCAACTAATCTTGAAATGTTACAAGTGTTATCATAAATTTTGGGATGAACCCATATCTTTACAATGCAAAAATGTTTATACCCAAAACTAGAATTTGAAACCTTATGGCTTCCTATGAATATCTCTCTTTTGGTTGCTCTATAACTGCTCCTCCCTCTAAAAAATGGCAACCTCACTTACCTATTTTTGATAATGATGACCAAGGAAGATATATCCATGGAAAGGATGTCTACAAAATGGCAGAAGGTTGTCCAATTTGGGAAACCCTAACCACAATCTCATTCAGTGCCCAAATGACATATGTCCACTACAAACAAGATTTGGTCACAAAGATACATACAAAACATTCCTCTAATATGCACCATGCCTCTACATTGAATGAGCCATGCGGTTGAGTGCAATACCATGAGAAATCACCCATGAAATCTACCGAAATGGTTTCCTATAAGTAAAGTGCAATAGAAAAAGGGCTCTAAAATATTAAATAGAGTATTGACAACACAATCTCTCTTGAATTTGTGCCAAAATTCCATAAAGGTCATTAATAAATTTCCTTGGATTGAGGTCAAGGAAATTCTATTAGTATTTGAGCATTAAAGGAGGTAACTAGGAGTCATTCCTTTCACTTTTACCTATTGTGAAAATTTGACCCAAGTTAGGATGTAGCATGAGAAATGAGCTCATGGAAGAAGTCACATCAACATTTGGGAAAAAATCAGCCTGATATGACTATGCAGGGTTCAAGGCCCAAGTGGATACATTTGGATGCAACCAAAAGCCTTACAAGGTCCAAATGACCTTCAAATAAACACAAAACTCTATCTATGGGAAAATGATATCTATTAGGCTCAAGCACAGTAAAGACTTGCTATTGAGCTACACCATGTAAAAATATGTCTCATTCACTAAGGAATACTTGAAAGAAGCATTTTCCTTCATAATTTTCCTTTTGTGGAACTTAGACTTCCATCGAGTCACATGGGAAGTCAACATCTTTATCTTTTTGGTCTTTGTGAGACTTCAACCTGATACTAGACATACCAGAAGATTGACCCTCAAGTGAACACTTCAAGAAGTTAGTCATCATCAGGTCCTTGTAGAAGATTGGTCTCCAATGTGCTTATGTAAGGAAAAGCAACTAAACTTCCAACTTCACAATGCATAAAGGCTTAATCAGTTCTGATGGAAAGTTTTGATGATGATGTAAGTAGGGTGGGATGATGTCAACATGACATTGTCAAGGTGTAGATGTAGGAAAATGGGATGGAACAAGATGGTGGGAAAAGGCATCTGAACTAGATGAAAGCATTGGAAATGGAGGTTCAAATGGATGAGAAATGTCTGCAATAGGAGTATGACATCATCAAGGGAGGGATGTGACAATAAAAGCTCCTTCCACCCATAAAGATTTAACTTAGTTATTTTTTATGTCTATTATGCTTGCAGGGAAAACATCGCCAAGTGGTCATGCTGGAAGTTTGTTGGAAAATAGAAGTGGGATGTTCACATGGAAAAACTCACAAAGCCAAATGGAGACCTTTTTCCCACAAAGTGGGAAAATCCAAATGAACCAAATGAATGTTGAAAAGAAGGGTTCACTTGGGCATCGAGATCCTGCAAAACCTATTCTTATCCAATTTTCTAAATTTTAACCTCTTGGAGGGGTTACTAATTGAATCGATACTTTGCAAGGAAACACATCTAAAGTGTACTTGGGAAAAATGGAGTGAGCAAACCCACAAAAGAATAACTTTTAGCCCTTAGAAAAATTTGAAAACCTTCAAAAAGCAGTTGATCTTATTTTTTATGTTATATCCACTTATCCTTAGAAATTTGGCAAACGACCATCCATATTATGTTTCTCTGATCGGTTATCAATAATTCACTTAAAGGCATGGAGCAGACCTACAGAGAAAAACAACACAAAAAGACACTAGAAAGGTGTGAGTAGATATTTTTAGGCTGAATTATTTTTAGAATAAATTCAATTAGACCAAGTGTAATATCTTTATCTAGTTATTATGTAATAAAAAATTCCACATAAGATAATATTAGAAAGAGGATTTCAAGGTCCTTCTAACTATATTTTGTGTGTTATTGGTGAAGAAATTATATCTCACCTTTTCTTTTACTATCCCTTATCCTTGGAAATTTGGAGGCAATGGTGGAAGAGGTGGATTCGACCTATCACTCATGCCTCTTTTTTTATCTATGTTTTAGCATGAATGGGTGGTCACACAATGTCAATTTCTTTCCTAGTTGTTACCTAGGATCTTAGCCCTATTTTTATTCTTTAGATGATATAATGAGAGCATAATTGATATTTTTTCCAAGAGCATAAAAGTCTTATCATGTATATCTAATAAAAGATAATGGATGAACTTCAAGAAACATTTGAGGATAAATTCACTTTTGAAGAATTTATTCACCTTTTCATTCTCATCTTTCAAGCCTCCTAGATTTTTCCCCTTGACTACTCAAAATCATTTTGGATCTTGTTTTAAGGTTTCCAAGAAGGTGAAAAGTATTTTTAAGTGGTCTCCTCACCCTCTTAGCTTCTTCAAAATCAATAATAATGGATCCTTACAAGGTAACTCAAGTGCTACTAGGATCAGTGGGGTTGGTTGTAATAGTGATGGTTCATATCACTTCTTTATTAATTTTATGGGGCGTTGCACTAATAATCAAATAGAGGCCCAAGTCATTCTTGTGGCACTTGAGAAATATTATGAGCTATATTCCAGAAGAAGATTAGTTTTGAAATATATTATATGGTACTAGTTTCTATTTTTAACAAGGAGAAGTTGCAAAATTCTTCCTCGGTGTTGGCATCTCTTGTTGAGTAGATTCTCCATCTCACTCACATTTTGATTCCATTTCCTTTTTCAATTTTCCTAGAGAATGTAATATTATTGTGTATTGCTTCACTAAGTTGGCATCTCATGTTCATTGCAACCAGAATTTTACTAGTTAGGGGTCTCTACCTCTAAATAAATTTGGGAAAATTCTTCAACTTATTCATAATGATTAATATTAACTCTCCTTGCCTGCATCCCTTAGGGAATGTGAGTTTTCTTTCAATCATGGACTCTTCTAATTCTTGGGTATGGTGGAATAGTGGAAAGCCTCCTTGGGTTGTTATTCTTTTGGATTTATTGATAGCTTTATTATTTGGAAATATTTTTCTTGCAATTTGTTTTAGTTTCTCTTATAATATAATAAAATTATTCTTTTTTCCAAGAAAAGAAAATAATATAAACCATATTAAATATACAAAACTTATAACATACACATAAAAAGTTAAATCTAAATCATGTAGAATCATTGAAATATCACATTGATATCCAATAGTCAAACACATTGAACCACATCATAAATATTTGATGATATAAAGAAAAAAGTGTTCAACAATACATAAAAAATTTAGATACATAAAACATGAACTAACATAAACAATATATCTAGAGGGAGTTCTCCTAGTGATCCCTCCCCTAAATTATTTTAATGACTAAAATGTGATTTCATTCAAGATAAAAATTGTGACCTCTCCCACAAATCCAAGGTTTTCCTACAAAGTTGCCTAACCTCCTCGTGGAATTTATTAATCTTTGTCTATTTCTCTCAAATTATCTTGTGCTTAATCTAGATAACAAGTCAAATATGAAACAAAATAATTATTCAATAGTGTGAACATGGGCCTCTCAACCTCAAACTACACAAGCTCTCAATCTAGCTTATATTTTTCTCATCATATGGTATCTAGATTGAATCACGGCCTCCATAGTCTTGCACCACTACATCTATACCTACCTCTAATATGGTTCTCTCATGTAACATTGATGTAAACTTCATGGAGGAATCCCTATATGTCATAGTTACTTGACTCATAGGTTTGAAAGAGAATGTGAACCTCCTAACATGTGTATAATCTAGAATTGTCTATTTTTTGGGATAGTTGGTACACCCTAAGTTAAATGATAAATGGTGAGAAATATGAGTGTGATTCACTAGTCTACACTCCCAACAAGATTAAAAATCTCATTATCCACATACTAATAATAATAGAATAATAATACAAGTTTTAATGCAGCATCATAACTAGCATACCTAGATCATCAACATGTTAGTATGTATATGTTGGTACATATCCCATAATTTGGAGAGACTCCCACATCAACTACCTCTATTGCATATATCGTGGGGTTTGAATAATCATCATTTATGTATATTTTCTCCACATATATTGATATCACCTTCTCACCTAACCAATATGGACATTTTAGATGCCATTTATATAGCATTATCTCAGGGGCACAACTTATCTAAGAAACAACTAGCACAAGGATCACTCATATATAAAATAACTCCATAACTGTGTTCCATTCCACTTCTTAAGGGCCATTTCTCTTACCACCAACCTATCTCAATGGTGTCCCATTGGGAGTAATGTTTTGTATGATATAAATAGAGTAGAAGGTAACCCTACCAAAATGGTAGTATAAGATGCTCATACACTCAGAATTTCAACAATGAGTCCATTTATAGTGTTTATAGATCTCTTTTCAATAAAAGTATGAAAATCATCATATAACTAGGCCAAAATATAGTAGCCTCAAGAAAATACTATCCACTACTACTATATCCCTCTACATAATTATATGAGACCATATGTAATTGAAGATATCTAAACATATAGTAATAAAAAAGGATGATAATAAATAAAATTCACTTACATTAACAAGAAACTATGCCCAACATGATCTCTATAAATATGATGTCACCTTGATGCTACCCCACATGAACTATGCACCACTAATAAATATCATGGGCTTATTATGTAATATAGTGTTGTAAGCATCTATTTTCCTCCTTCAAACAAGAATACAAAGAAATATCAACACATCCTCCACAATGACCACCATCTCACCAATAGGCAAGCACAATGTAGTAGTATTGAAATACCACCACTTAGTAAGAGATATACACATTTGATTGTCAAAATGGAGCATCGCCAATATGACTGTATCTTTGGTATTGAACACCTTTAATACTACCTAGTTCTCATTGGTAAGCTTCAAAGGGCACAAAAAAGCCACTTCAACTTATATGAATTCTCATATATTTGAAGCTCATACTACATCAAAAAATAGGAAAAAAATCTCAATAGAACACATAAAAATTCCAAAATATAAATAATAAATAATTAAATTATATGTTAATATTATTATATGCCAATTATGGTCAAGTCCATGGGACAAACCCATGGCCTAAAGATAACCCCTTGGTTCAAACCTGTGCCTAGTGATTCAAGTTTTTGTGTCCCACAAAACTATAAAAGTATACTTATTTACAAATTAAAAAGTCTACAAAACTTTCAAAAATCTAAAAAAATTTAACAAGAATGTAAAAAATGAGGTTATAAGACCAATTTTAATATCTAAAGCATCATCTCCGTTGAATGGATTTTCTACACAAAATATCCTATTGTGAGAATATTGCTCTATTTGAATACCATCATGACAACATGCAAGTATAAACTAAAGCTTTAAATGAACTAATATCTAAAGGGTAAAAGTGAAAATAAAATTAAAATATTACTTTTTACCCTCCCTTATATAGCCAAGTAAAAAATTGTAACTCATAAACTATGATCCCTTCAACATCCATTCTTAAAATAGTATGACCATATCAATAATGACATACATTATTCATAGTGATACATGACCTATGTGCACTTGGGCTTGTCTTTCACATGCATTGCATTTATTAATACCCTTTCCTTATGTTGATCACATCTTTTGACCTATGACACATATGGATGATCACATTTATTTATGATGCTTATCTATATGTTCTAATACATATTAAGACTAGACACATGTCAATATTTTCAACTATTTTACTATTCATGCCACGTTCTAATCACATTTATTACATTACAATTCTTCTACCATAAGACAAAACTTAACAAAAAGGATACGATTTCCAAGTAACTTAACAATAACATATAATTTACATGTGCTTTAACACTTATTTAGCAACATAATTTTAATTATTAATTATCATATGATGATTTTCAAGCCAATTAGGGTTATCATATTCCATCATTTATTTAGATGACTATAAATCAATTGTGATCCTACATGGATATATATTTCAATTTTTATAGGGGTAATCATGTCTTCCCCTTAGTTGTGCTATCATTTCCATATATTTATATATGAGGGGCATCATGCCTTCCCCTTACACACTATGCATTCAATGAAACATCCTTACATTTGGGTGGATTATTTTTCTCTGTTATATGATTTTGTACCTTATTGTACCATCTTTCCAATGTAAGGGCCATTACCTTGACGCAATATTTCACACTCACACTCTACACTATTATGTTCACATGACCTAATCACACCATAAGAAGTTATTTACTACAATGGGGGGTATCAAGAGCTATGAATTCCTCACATTGTTGGTTACATGACATACATAAACACCTTCATCACCACTAGGGACCTATCAACTTACCTATATCAATATGTGTGCATGCTCATAAATGCCACATTTGGGGCATATGCCACTCTACTGACTTACATACTTACATGGGTGTTCTTGGAAAATAAGGACCATATCACCATCTTATATTGGTCCATGCTAGTGGGAAAATCATTATTCCTTAATATCATTTATATCCCATGAGCTTATTACACTTATAATTCTAGACATTTACATGACAATTGTATGATGTATTTGTTATAATTATTGATTTATTTGGTTACATACTAGATTTACATTTCATTATTATTTTCCATCACCTCAATTCTATTGTATCTCATAGATACAAGCAATTATGGGGACATATACTTTTTTTAACAACTCAATCCAAATTTTCAAATAGTTTCAAGTGTTTATAAAGACACATTTTTATAATGTGGCATGACTTGTGTTCATTATGGCTCATCACCCATCAACCACCAAGTTAGGTAGATCATTACCACTTTTCATACAATTGGAATTTATACTCTCCCTCTTATGATTGTTGACAATGAGATTCATTTTTTAAAATTCTTACTTGCATTACAGAAGCTACTCATGACATACTTTTTTCTCTATTTTTTAGGTTCTTATTGGAGAGTACATGATAAGGATACACTTACATGATTACATCCTAAAAGGTCCATTACTTTGTATGAACTACCTTTTGAATCTTTTGATGTCCAAATATTCACTTTATGTGTATGTTTGTAAGTGCTAAATACTTTTAGATGCGTGATCATTCTAGGATTCACTTGCACATCAAAGTGAAAATTTTGTTAGTGAATTTTTGTAAACCAATGTCATTTCCCATTTAGGTGTGTGCTTGTTTTGATAAGAGTGCCCTAATACATTTACATATTGACAAATGGCATAATTTTGTGCAAATTTGGGTATCTTTCCCTTTGCCTCATACTTATTCTTTACACACATTCATATGCATTCATCCCTTACCTCATATATATACACATATTCCAATACATTTCGTATTTGTATGTTTTTTTTATCAATAAACCATGGTTAAGGGGGCCATTCCCTTTGAAGTAATAGTAAACAAAAAATAAAATGATGTGCATGCCCTATAAATAGGGATTTCTAATAATACCTATAAACTCAAAGTGTTTATGATAATGAATGTTATAAGCCATGTTCCCTATGAATCTTACCTTCACATATTGAATTGGGAGCACAAATTCATTTCGCATTTTCTTATTTCTAGTTGATTTATTTTTCTACTTGAATATTATCCATTGATCAATGTCTTCCCCATATAGATGTTTTGTGTTATAACTAATTCTTTGTGAGGGATCCTCCACCATATAAGATACCTCTTTATGTTTTGATTCACTTGTAATTTTTATGAGGGAGGAATAATCCTTCTTTAGAATCATATCTCTTTGAAGAGTGGAAGCTCATGTTTCCAATAATGAAGCACCATAATTAGCATCTTCTTTAAAATTATGGAAAATATATTGATGGCTTAGATCTACTCCCTTCCACCAAGTTTCTTAATTTGGATAAGTTGAGGAAAAAAAATTACACTTATTTTCATTGTTCCTTATTTTGTAGTAGCACCTACATATAAAATCCATTCCTTCATAATCAACTAGTTGTTTTTATATTATTTTTACCTTAAGTCCATTTTCTACTAGTAAGGATGTTGAAAGATCCATTTCTACAAACATTTAGGAAAAAATGGAGGATTAGAAAGTGACGTGAGAGATTTGGTATCAAATGCTCTATACCATGCAAGATTTGGCTAAAGATATAGCTACCCAAGATCTAGAAACTTCAAAAAAAAAAGAAAAAAAAGAGAGGTAAAATATGATATAATAATGTTATTCTATAAAAGGATGCAAAATTGATACAATAATGATAGATTGGGATGATTAGAATGTTTAATATTACAATGAGAACGGTCCCCTGGTTATATAGACCAAGGTGAGACATAGAATCACATTATATATATATATATATATATGTATGTATATGTATATGTATATGTATATGTTTATGTATATGTATATGTATATATATGTGTGTGTGTGTATGTGTATATATATATCTTATGAATTGATACATAAAGTGATAAGTATCCTATGTATACCCTAAGTAAGCTTAAGTAACTAGTGTGAATAGGAGCTAGGTGGTGAATCCGTTAGGTGAAATGCCAACACCTCCCTTGATTGTAACTTAGGGAGAGTTTAAAAGATGCAAAGATACAATGATGTGTCTTGAATATAATACTATGCTAGTTTCCCATGTACAAATGAATCTCTCACAAGTTGAGTAAAGGAGAAAACCATATAGGACAAAAATCCTCCCCAAAAGAGAGAAAATACAAGATCCTCTCTAGAAGAATGAGAATAAAAAACCCAATGTGAGGAAAAAAAAATTCCCCCATAAGAGAGAAGAAGAAGAGAGATAATGAAACCCCCCATAAATTCGAATCTCTTGTGATGTTGGTAGATCTCTAACAATGAATGTTGAATATGATCCATGTTGAAAGAATGAAGAAGGAACCCCTTAATGTGTTTTCATTGATGTTAAAATTGATTGTTGATATTTACACTAATTTGGTAAAGAGAAATGAACCTGTGAAGATAATTGATCCTACTGAAGTAAAGAAGGAAATGAAGAAGATTGGGAGAAAGAAAGAGGAACTTGAGAACAAGGATGAATCAAGAACTAGAAATGTATATGTACCTCCCTCTGGTGCAGATAATTCTTTTGAAAATTAAACCTAGGCATGGGCTTAGGGGGAGAAATAATAGAAAAAAAAACCCCTTGGAAATATGAGGTGTCAAGGAGTGACACGAAGATATATGGTATAAAATAATATGCTCAAGCTTTTGGAAAATAAATCGACAAAAAATATGTAAATCTGAAGGTTCCTAGAGTTGTACAGGATGCCTTGGTGGAAAGAAGGCATGAAGCTATTGAAGTAGAGGATAAAATGAAATTTGATGCCTTGGAGGAAATTGGATCCTCCTTATCTGAGGATGATAAGGCTACACCGATAGAAGTATATACTAAGGAATTCAGAGTCAAACAAAGGGTCACTATTCTTATGAGAAGAGAAAAAGATCAAGTGGATAAATTGAAGTAGGAAACAGTAAAGACTATTAAGGATATTGCTAAGAAATTTGGGATGATAACTACTTCCACATTCAGTAATGATGAAAACCAAAGTGCAAAGCAAGAAAAAGAAAAGGATAATGCAGATGGTACTGATGACCACTCTAATAAACAAAATGAAGATGCAGGTAAAGGAAATGAAGATAACCAAAATGAGAATGGAGAAGAAGAACGAGGAGAAAAAAAAAGAGAACAAAAGAAAGATGATGACAAGAAGGAGGATGAAGATAAAGATAAGGAAAAGGAAAATGCCTCTGTTGAAGAGGAGAAAGCAGAGAATGAAGAAGATTCTAAGGATAGAAAGAATGAAGAAGATGCACAAAAGAACATGGAGCTACCCAAGCCCTCCGGAGAATCTTCTGGTAATTCTCTTAAGGGTCTTTTATCCAAACAAATAAGGTTCCAACCAGAAATTCCTCCTTAGTTATTGCATCTCCCAATGTGTCAAGGAATTTTGAATTTGGAGAAAATCTCACCAATTCAAAAGTTGGAGCTTGGAGATGTCTTTCATGCCTTTGAAAGAAAAGAGATAATTGAGAATCATCATAAGGGAACAAAATTGATAAATGAAGCTATAAAGACTCTACAAGATTCTACTCTCGGTACTTCAATTGATAATTCTCCAACTTTTGTGGAAAATCTCAAGTTTTTGGTTGATTCTCTTAAGAAGTATGCCTCCGGTTTGAAAGAACGAACTGAAAAAGAAGTTGAAACAAGGCTTGCAAAGAAGAAACTATTGGAGTTACAAGAGAGATGTGCATCAACACATAACAAAGTGGAGACACGCTTGACAGATGTAAAGGAATGTGAAGATGAGGCTAAGACTTTGTTTTTGTACTGCATGAAGTGGTCGGATGTCACTCAAGGCATTTAGGACTTAATGGGCTCAATTGAGTTACAAATAACTAATGCCTCTGGCACCTATGACCCAACACAGGATAGAGATCATACCACTTGGACTACCATCACAAATCTACAAAACAGGTTTTTCACTTTACAAAGGCAAAAAGAAGACATCATAAGGTAGTTTGGAAAGCTTGGGGACTTGGTGAAGACCAAGTATATACTGGTGTCAAGTGTCCTAGCTGATGTAGAGAAGCTTACAAAGATATATCCAAATCCAAGCACTCTGGATGAGGGAGAGGAGAATGTAGTAGAGCTAGAGTCATTGTGCAGATCACTTGTAGCAGCCAAGAAAACTTAGAATGAAGGGAAGTATGCTTGGAAATATATTCTTAAGGTGCTTGAAAGTGCCTCCTCCTTTGGTTAAACACATTTTCACCTATATATTCTTTCATTGTTTCGGTTGTTTTCCAATTTTTCATTGTACATGAGGATGGATCAGATTTTTTTGGGTTAACTCCCTAAGGGGGAGTCAGTACCTCTCATTCAACTATTTACCTATACATATGCATCAAAGTTTGGAGTTCACATGTGTGTTATCGAAACACCCTTTGTCCTTGATGTTGAAGGGGGAGATGGTGTATGATATGAAGTTGGGAGATGGTGTATGATTGGAATTTTGAGAAGTTTTTAGAGATTCATTTTTGTCACACGTTTCCATCAATGACAAAGGGGGAGATTTTTGAAATAATGAAGGAACCCCTTAATGTGTTGTCATTGATGTCAACATTGATTGTCAATATTTACACTAATCTGGTGAACATAATGAAGATATCCTAATCTAGTATTTTGGTCCACATTTTCTCATGTGATAAGATTTATTTATGTAGTGATAATATGTTATTCTTGATCATTATGTGCATCTATGTTCAATATTTTAGCTGGTTTGGATATATAGTATGAAAGATATAAGCGGCAATAGTTCAAAATTCAGTTTTGGCTACAAACAATGCATTTGGGTATGAGTAATCCAGTTCGCGTTCCTCCGGTGTTAGGAATCAGACTTTGCAATTTTGGGAGATTACTTATAGGTGTTAGTACATTGTATATTCCAAATGGTGCATGGTTAACTAATCAGATGGATCACCAGTGATGATTAGTTGGCATATTTTGTGATTAGGTCTAATTCCTAGTTGACCTAATGCTTGATATATGTTGTGGTGATTAAATATGTATTGTGTATGTTAGTGAGATCTATTTTAGGTCCATGCTGACCTAAATCAAGTGTTGCACGTTTGGTTTAAGTGTGATGATGTTTTTTATTCAAGTATGGAGTCGACAAAGCACTTTTGATTTAATATAGGGCTACATCTAATTAGGCCAACCTAATTGATGTATGCGGATGTATCAAGTATATATGTAAGACATTTTTGAGATTTTAGGAGTGAGATGACATGTGATAAGATGCGAATATGTGAATATTGTATGTACATGATGAGATCTATAGCAAAGTTATGAATATTAAGCGATTGTAAAGTAGAGTAGTGTTTTGTATTCAGAGCTTCAAAGGAACTGAATTTAGCACAAGGAAGGTGCATTTTGTATCAATTCACATCTTGGTTGTGTGAACATTTCTATTTTGTATCTTTTTGTGGCTGTGAGACCTATTGGATAGTGTGTCATGGCAATGAGCCTCTGTAATATGTTATAACCGATTATAATATATTGTGAGCTAATCCTCACTGTGGTTTTTCCCTTTTTGGGTTTTCTACTTAAAATACTGGTGTTCATGTGTCATGTGATCTTGTGATTGTTTTGTGCTTTCATTATTTGTTGTAATTAGATATGTTTTGTTAATTAGATAGATTATGATCAAATGGTTTAATGGAATACTGATTTACACCCCCCTCTCAGTATTTCGAGTGTTCAACAATCCAATCCCATCAAACAACATTCCTCCCCTTAGGAAGAAACAAAACCAAGAATGCATGTAGGATGTCATCCAATTCCTAAAAGGAATGTGAAGAAAGAAATATATTTGATGTGATGTATATGAACTCTACTCAAGCGTCCCCATGTCAATGCTAGAATTTTTTACTATAAAATTAGGTATTCTAGGCCACATTTATGAAGATGACAATCTAAAACTTTGTGGACATAAATGTAAAACCTAATCTAAAGACAAAGATTCCTCCATTTTTTCTCAAGTCTTTATTCCAATGCTAAATGAATAAAAATGATAAGGTCTAGAGAAAGAACAAGAGGGTCTAAATATGCCCTTGAAACATCTGAAGAAGATGATACAACTCCATAAGAGCTAACATCAAATATGAGATGAATATCCTCAACAATGTCCTTCAAGTATGCAATATAGGACTCACAATATAAACCTGCAATATCTATCAATACACATCCCAAGTAGTTATATTTGGAAGAAAATGAATGTCCAACTACATTGAATCATGAGAATCCATGGATGTAGTAATACCAATCTTATCAGAAGTAATAATAGTAGATGGAGGAGATGGAATGACACCACATGTATCTAGAACATCAATAGATGAAAGAACACCAAGATTCAAATGACCATATTGTATCTCCTCAAAGGTGTCCACACTAGATGCTTGAGTGTATACATTAGTTGAAGGAAAAATAGGAGAAAATATGAGAAGGTGTATACTCTAGATTGATGATTAACCTCTCCAACTACAAAAATGTCTATACTATGTAAATCCTAAATAATAATAGAATCAACATTAACTTGACACTTTTCCCTTCTCCACCATGTGTGATAGAATAGATAAAAATTATATTGGTTGAAAATGATTGAACACAAAAAACATCATTGAATGATCATTCATCTATTTAATAGACCCTTTCCCACAAACACACATATATGTGTTTCTATCTATCAAGATGTGTGGTGATGAACAAGACTCAAATGAAGAGAACATATTATGCAATAAAGAGAACATACTCTATAATGAAACCATATGATGGGAAGCTCTAAAATAAAGTATACATCTATCTAAATAAGAATATATAACTACAATAAGTGTTTTCCCCTTATATTTCTCTAAATTTAAAGAAGAGGAAGATGAAACTTCTGAAGCAGTTGAAAGAAAATTGATTTGATTTATCTTAAGAAGATGCTTCAAATTATTAATTTATTTTTAATAATCATGCCTTGATTTCTTGCAATATGCACATTTGGTATTCTCCTTCTTAGATGGTTCCCCTTGAGATGGAGAGGATTCATAATTGTTGTGTAGCTTGTTCTTTTTCTTCTTTTGTTTCTTTTCAAGATTCCCTAAATCTTTATGTACCTTGGGCTCACTAGCCACCAATGCTTGTGGTTTAGAAGATTTGATGAGATCTATTTTAATTAAATTCATTTCCTAGTGAATTAGAAGATTTGAAAAGGAAGCAAGGATAAAAATATGCAACTCCCATAAAAATTCTATGCATATAATAGCAAAAAAATATCAAATACTTAAGACAAAACTTGGGAAACACGTTTAGAATCAATTTTAAATCCTCCTTAATAATCTTGAAATCCTTTAGTTTTTGAATATTGGATATATAGTCCTAGATGTGGTCAAAACCTTTAGGATCAAGATTCATCAAATTATTATCCATCTAATATCCCCTAATCTTGTTAGATTTATCATACAATTTTTTAAAGTATCCCAAGCCTCTTAGGTGTTTTGCATTATTCAAGATGAAATTGTAAATCAAAAGAGACTAATGAAAAAATTCATTCAAGTATTTTCTCACGATTGATCTCCCATATTACCTTTGCACTAGCATCAATAGGTTCAAAAATAGTTTCTTTAGATATCCTAGATAACATTTTCTCGTTAGATAGTTCCATATTTATTGTCTCCATGAAGAATAATTATATGTAGTTATTTTTTCCCCATTGCAAGAATACACAACAAAGAAATGAAAGTAATCATCCCCCACAAGATTACCCCCGCCCCCCCCCCCACAATTAATCAATCAAGTATCCACCACCAATATATGATCTTGAAACTTTATAATTAATGTGATTATAGGTGTCACTTTCCAAAACAATGAAGTGGTCTTGATATTAGTACATTACAAATGTCAATTTTGGACATGAAATTGAAGGTGCATTTTTTAACATAATGAGACCAATATGATCATACAACTATAAAGAACATAAAAAATTATGTATTTTAAAAATTACACCAAAAATATCATTGTATGAACCCAAATGAAGCCCTTAAAGTTCCCAAAATAAAAATTGCTCAGCAACACGTGATAATCTATAAATTTTAGAAAAAATAGATTAAAAAATTAAATAATATTTACATTACTATAAATATTGCAAAAAAATCCCCAAATAAAAAAATCACAAAAATGAGCTTGTATGACTGAGAATATAAACTATCAAAATCAAGTGCAAATCCAAAACTACAATATATGAAGAGGGCAGGTTGGGGTGAAGGTTTGGATTATTTCATGATTGCATAAACATAAGAAGTGAATGGAATATGCTCATATAGGCTACAATACTCCTTAGACCTTAAAATTACTCTTAGAATTCAAGAAACTGCTCATAAAGGATCAAAAAAATTGTTGGTTTGGATGTGAAAACCACATTTCATGTAACGTGAAATCACTTATTGGGCTCCTTTGTGGTTTGGTGGGTAGTTTGGTTATTTATTGACAAATTTCTCACTGTATTCTTTTAGAATATTTTGGCATGGCCTAGAAAGTATTAGTAGGGCCATGGTCAACAGGACAAGGTCACTGTGGTTTCCATGTGGTAATGTCTGGAGTGCAACATACATTTCCTTTTCTACACTCTACAACATCCTACATACTTGTGAACACCTAGTTTTTTGTTAAATCAAAAAAAGAATTATTAAAAAATAGAATATTTTCATACATGTAGGATTGTATTGTTGTGCCTATGTAATAGATTTTGTGATTGTATGGTTGTATGGATGTTGTATAACTTGTCAGGCATAGGGGCCAATTTTTTTTCTAAGCGCCTAGGAAAAATGTCTTCAAATATGATGAATTGACAATTAATATTTAGGTTATTGGGCCTTATAAAAGTAATGGCAAGATCAAATTTGACCCAAAGTGCTCCACAATTGTAGCTACCTTATGTATCTGGCAACCAACTCCCAACTTCAAATCCTTGTAGATATGGCCTCACATATCCAATTTGAACAAATCAAAAGGCTAAACTAACTTTCTTGGACACCTTGAACTCAATGTTGAGCTTATATTTGTATCAAAATGCTCTAAAATGAACCTAAAATACAAAGCCACAAAGAGAAACCCCCAAAATATAGTATTTCTATCAAGTTTTTCTAATTATTTAGGTCATCATGATACAAGAGAAGATAATACTTAAAATTTCAAAATCCACCAATATTTTTAATTTGGATCTCTCAATAAGACTAACAAGAAGCAATCCCACAAGCTCTAATACCATGTAAGAGTTGGTATAGAATTTTATATACGAATCAAGATTTGGTTGAATATATAGCACCCAAGATCTAGGAGCTTTATTACAATGAGAACCCCTTTGTTATATAAGCCAAGGTGAGACACAGGACTACATAATATTATAACATGTTCCTTAATAATATGACTTGAGACATAAATTGATAGGTATCCTATGTGTTCCCTAGGTAAACCTGAGTAACTAGTGTGAATAGAACCTAGGTGTTGAACTAGTAACGTAAAACACTTTATTCAAACCAACATGAAGGAGGATTTAGGTTTAGAAGAAGTTTGCCTAATAATATAACTTTTAATGGATTTGTTGATTGAGGCCAAAAAAGAAGATCCTCAAAAATATATTGTTAGGTTGGGCAATCACACCCAAATTGGGGTTACTATTTAAATTTTAGTGAAGGGGTTAAATCAAGAAACTATGGTTTTATGCTCAATATAGACTTCTCCCAAACCCAAGGGCCCTTCTATAGTAGCAATTTTTTGTCTATATGGTATTCACACATCACATAAAAGAATCCTTCAATGCAAGATTCAATGCAAATCTTGCCATCAAGGATGGGTTACCAATTCTCTTTGATCAACTTTTTTAACCCCACCAAGTCAGACCAAAAATTATGAAATTGATAGACCAAAGTATGATATGTATTGAAACCTCATACTCTAGTGCTTCCTTTCCAAGATCAATGATGAGAGGATTTAGATGACTCTCTTTTGGCATATTAAGCTCAACCCACTCATGAATAAAATTAAATTTTTTTATCCCATTTTGAGATATTGAGATCTTTGTTTTTTTTCTTTTTTTCAACCTAGAGAAGTCGACATAGGTAGTTGGTGGATTTAAATTCCCAAATGGAGTAATTGAAGAAGCCCTACCCAAGCTATCACATGCATAAGACACATTTTTCAAAAACCTAGTGTTGTTATCATTCCTGAGTAGACTAGAGGGCATCTCAAGTTGAAATCCCTCATTGATGTATGGAGAAACAACAAACACAAGGGAAGGATATGAAGCCCTATTCATAGAGGGCATCAATGGAAAAAGTGTCACAAGAGGATTCATATTAAGTACAATACATTTTACCATTTAAGAGGAACCTTAGTATGTGTATATTTATTATACATGCACATACACACATTTTCATTTATTTATCACCCATATTGATCTAGCCCATTTTTATATTTAGGGTCAATTTTTACAGTCATCAACTTGATCCTTTCAAATTAAAATTGAGTTGACTCCCTAAAGGGTCAGCTAAATCACTAATTCTGGATTTTTTTCATTTCCTTGTGTTTAAATTCATTAAATGCATTATATTTTAGATCTAATCTCATCCTACATCCTTCGAGCATTCTAAGACATGTCATTCACATCACAACACTTTGAGTGATGCAATAAAAGGAATATGATTTGCATGATCATCCTACAAGTATATGCATGACCGAAGAGTTGTCTTTGATCTTTTACTCAAGTTTTTTGAGGATTGACCATGGAGAATGTGTTTGACAATCCTCCAAATGTACTATTAAATATTGTTGATCACAAAATAGTAGAAAAATATAGGATAAGCAAAGGTGAATTAGGAAAGCAAAGAAGTAGGGTAATGTACACTCTTAGATCAAAATATGTAGTTTTAGGATATTTGTACAAGCATGGATTTGACCTTGATCCATAAACTCAACCCTACATAAAGCAAATAAAATATTTTAATCCCAAGACAAACCATAGATTGTAATATTTTATTTCTAATCACAAAATATTTGTATTTCAATATCATATATAAATTACATCCATTCTTAAATGACAAAACTATACATACTTATTTTCTATTTCCTTTTTACATTTAATTAGCATAAATATTTAGAAAACATATATCTATAAATTTATTACCATTAAATTAATTATAATTATATATAAATAAAACCATTCCTAAACTATCCTCTACAATAATTTATAAAATCCACAATTTAAATTCAATTAAATAATATATCTTCTCTTCAATACAAATTTGGCTGAGCTTCAATATCATTCACAACCACATATTTTAGATTATGTCCAAATTGATGATTCATTGCATTCTTTACATAATTAAACTAATCAACATTTTTTTTTTTTTTATACTATAGGGGTGTCCCCGTGACCCAACCCTGCAGCCCAGCAACCCGTACCTTGGGTACCTAGGGTGAGCTAGGGCGAGACTAATCCCCTATGAGTGAGATTCCCCGAATCAACATATAAAATTACAAATCTAATCATTTATGTGTTCTACTCTATCCAAAAAGTCATGTTCTAACTTAGTCAAACTTGTTGCTTTCTCAAAGAGGCATTATAAGTACCATTTGTCTATCTTAGAGTATTATAATAAAAATATAATTAGAAGTTGAAAAGTATTAGTAATTTTAAATGTTCTTGAGAAAGCAACATGGTTAGCTAGGCTACATTGACTTTTAATAATCTAGTTTAAGACTAGAGAATAATCTAAATTGAAGTTGCTTTTAACAATATTTTTCTACATGATATTTCAATTTAATATAATGTGCCCTACTAAGGCTACAAATAGAAATATCGCAATCATATAATGTGGCCTACTAAATCTCATGCAACTTTATATGCAATTACATTATAAAATATTTATATAAAGAATAAAAAATACTATAGGATAAGTACATAATCATAAACTTTAGATTAAAGTCACTTTCAACGTGCCAATACTTTAACCCTTTTGAAAATTCTATTAGGTGAGATGCTTTACTTGCATTTGTTCTAGTGAAGGTGTATTGGAGGAGATTATAATTTTTTAAGTTTTTTAAAAAAGAGTTAATATATTGTCTTGAGCATCTTTTATTTTAAGGAGGTTATATTATTAAAGCCATTGCTTTAATGAGATCATACTGGGTGAGAAAGGAGAAAACATTTAAATAGGAGTAGTTTTTTTATAATATAAAATAGTAAAATTTGTATAATCATGTTATTTTTAATTTAATTTTGTGATTATTTTGAGAGAATTTGTCTTGATACATGTAATGGTATTATTTTATATGAAATTAGGTTCATTCTCTTAATTTTGTATTCATCTCAATATATACATATTTTCACACACTTAGTCTTTATGTTATTTTATAAATACATAATCCAATACCTTCATCTTAGCCACCCAACGTTAACCATTTATTCACCCAAGATCATTTTCGCAATCAAAGGGTCAATTCCACAATCACAAACTTGACTCTTTCCTCTCTAAAATTTGAAATTCAAAATTACTTCATTGGGCCTCTTTTATTTTCCCACCCTAAGAATTCACAAGTTCTCTTTCATTCTAGATTATTAACGAGAAATCAATAGCAACACATTTTAGTCAATGCAGTAAAAGGAGTAAGAAATTTACATACACCATTCTACATATTGTCTTTGAACTTTTGCACATGTTTTAGGGGTTGACCTAAGAGAAGATGTTTCAATGCAACATAAAGGAAACCATTTATAAGTGTTTCTAAATACCGAAAACCCTTAAATACTAGAACGAGAAGAGTAGAAGAAGATTTATTAGGCAAATCACAAAGTAAAATTATATATTGATCGGGGACAAGTATAGGCTTAAAGGATAAATCTTCGATCATAATTTGACCCAAACCCATGGACTTGATTCCAGGTAACAAAGATTTAGCTTAGGAACCAAGGCATTTTACTGACAAAGAGATCACATTTCCCAAGAAAATAGCAATTTGATTTTAGAATCTTCATCAAAGGTTTACATTCCTTAGTCGTAGAGATAAGTTTCCATATTCATCATATTTACTATCTTAAAGTAGTAGTTGTAATAACCTAATTTGCTAGTCTCAATTGTCATTACTTAATTTAGGCTTATGTGTTCTTGATTGATTACATTTGCTTAGTTGACCCAAGTTAATCCCAATTTACATTTTATGTGAACCCAACAAATCTTATACAACCTAACTTTTTGAGGGTTTCTTATGTATATTTTGGGTATCTTGTCCATATTAAGGCTTCACATATATACACTTTTATGATATATACGTCTCATTTTAGATCTAAAACTCTCTATATTCCTTTTCCTTCATTGCTTCTATATTGTTATATAATTTTCTAATAATATTTTGAGATTTATTGTGATATTTTTTTCACCCACCCTTGGATATCATATCAAGGTTATATTTTTAGATCTAATATATCTTTTATTTTTTATTTTTAAAATCTAAAACTAAAATTTTGAACTTTATTTGCTATTATCTTTTTTATGCCACAAGCTAAATAAGATTCTAATATTATATTAGGAAAGAGTATTCTTCTAAAAGCTTACATGGGGAAAATCAATTAGAGTGAGGTCCCTTACAATGCTTATAACTAGAAAAATGAGTAGTCTAACCATGATGGTCATGTGAATAATCAATATTTTACAAATAAAATATCTAGTTTGAGAAATATAAGAAATCTTAAGAAACTTATGGATATGTTTCATGATGTGTCTGTTAACAAGACATTTGGATTAGAGAATTTGTAAGCAAATTATAATAATCTTTCATATATTATGACTATTGTATCTACTTGTGCCTATAATTCCACTATAGATCCATCATCTACCATTAGCACCTCCACCGCCACTATTCATCCTCATTATACCACTATATTTAGTCTCCCACCATTATGAAAATTTCTTTTTCTCCCTCACCCTCCCCTCTATGGCTAGCTCCTATTTATACCCCTCCTAAGATAAATAGTACCCACATGATGTAGCAAACTTCTATGCCTCTTTCATCTACCACTACTAGGCCTACCATTGCCCCACTTAGACAAGCCACTTTCATACCCAACACTACATGTCATACCTTAAATACCCTTGATTACCTTGCAACCTCTATGTCATTATCCCAAGATATTACTTCATCCACCCAACTTACTTTTCATGCCTATGACTATACACACCATAGTGGTTCCTAATCTTCATCAATCACCATTCCCTCCTCCACCCTAAATGCACTATTTCACAAAATAGATCAAGTAGAAAAGAGAATGGATGAATTTGAAATGGACAAGATAGTGATGAATCCAAGGATACTATGCACATACTACTATCCTTTAGTATTGTGACATATACATAACCAATGTAATTTTTGACATCTCTCTTTTCAATGTATGATGGAAAAAGTGGCCCCAATGCCTATCTAAGATCACATGTAATTATTTGTGTAGACTTCATTTATGAGGATAATTTATTAACAAATATATTTCAACACATTTTAAAAGTATACTATTAAATAGCTTTTCTCTCCCTCAAGGTTCTATACATTTACTTGATGATCTCATTGAAGTATTTATAAATTAACTTAAAGTTAACACGAGCCTTAGAGTAACAATTGCCAATCTATTTGAGTGTGTCTAAGGATCAAATGACCACATTAGTGGTATTGTTATTTAATTTTAGTCTTTATGTGAACTAAACCCATCACCCCCTTACATGATCTTGAATTATGGAACTTGTTTATTAAGGGTCTAGTAAAACCAATACAAGATAATGTGTAATTGAAAAAATATTATTTTTCATGTATTTTACTTATGTTAAAACTATAGAATCACATTGTTAGCATGAAATATCTTTACGTATGGATGTTCAAATAAAAATTCTTCATACCCTTCCAAACATAAAAATTCAAACATTTTTTCCAAGTATAATGAAATGAAGAAAAGTGTTCATAAAATTGCTAACACTTCCACCTTTCATTCTTTTAAACCAAATGCTTTTAGGAATTTCATACAACTTTTAGAATCTATGAACTATGTGCTTCAAATCGTGTTGAGTGATAATTTATTTACATGCCTTCCATTTATCCACTAGATCCCAATAAATCACTTCTTATAGCATGTAATGATAGATGAAAGCATTTTGCAACTATTGTTGTGTTAAAGGAATTTTTTCTCCAACTTGAATAGTTCTTTAGCATGAGGTACAAGACCTAATTGAAAAAAACACCATTAAATTTGAAGGGGTTATTGATAATGGAAATCCATCTATTTCACACCCAATAGTTGAATACAAACTTATACAAAACTATTTCCACATCATTCACACATTATTGAAATATATGATATAAATGATAATGATGATAATGAGGCTATGCCACATAAGCAAGAGCTTATGGGAAATGATGATTCTAATGCTATGCATTCATTTAATCTTATTTCACCATTGATTATATTATCTAATGAATATATCCCAAAAAATAGTTACTATGGTCCATTATAAATGAAGGGTATCTTCAAGCACTAATAATCTATGGAATTCCTTATTGATTGAGCATGCCAATATAACATTTTTATTGAATAAGCATTATTCAATACTCATATTAGACATCAAGAATATGCGCATTCTAAAATTTCATTGAAGATAACTAGTGGAATCAATACATCCATATATATTATAATTAAGAGTTGGACCTAAAGAGCTCCTTGTTTTACCCCACATGGAACCATCTTCTAATATATTTGGTGTACTTCCTAAACACCCATGGATTGATCAATTAAAAGTCATCCATTTTGCTTTGCATCAATTTGTTAAATTTATACAAGAAGGAAAATTAATAAAGATTAAAAGGGACCATTATTAACCAATATCTAATATTAATCATTTTACATATGAAGACAACACAAAATGAATCTTATAAAGGCATGATACTATACATGATTTATACAAGATACATTTTGATGAATTACAAAGAATTCTAAATGGGTTAGATAATATTTTCTAAAGACAAAGGAAACTCAAATTTCCTAACATATAGTTAATGAGCATAAGGTGATTTCAATACAATCATGCCTTCTAATGATCCAAATGAAGAATGAATTAATCATGTACCATGTGAAAGAAAATAAAATAAAATTGTTTGTTTTATTATCCAATTGATTAGATCTATTAATTTTCTAAGTGTGTAAGTAAACTATAATAAAATAAGACTTTTCATCCTAGTCTAACACTATCTAACAAATAATAAGTTAGGACTAACAAAATACAAGAAAGTATTGCAAGGAAATTGAGAGTTAGAAACAAACAAGACTAAAGTAGGAGAGATAGAACTTGAAATGATTAAAAAAATTGTGTGCTTGAGAGAAGGAAATTATGAGAAGAGAAATGGCTTAAAATAATGGCATTGATCTACACACCAAATTTTAAAATGGTAGCTAATTATTTTATCCAATGGGTATAAGTGCACTATATAGGAGGTGTAGGTGTACCTTGAAGGAGGCACACCTAGTTTTCAATCTAATCAAGTATGAAATGAAGTGCAAATAGATGACTATTTGTTTCTATAAATTTTTTGAAACTTGTAAAAAAATAAAGAAGCCAAATAGAAAAGGAGGTCAAATTGCTAAAAATACACTAAGAATTGAAACCATTGATAGTAAAATTAAAATATGTAAAAATGAGAAATTATTAGGATGACAAGAGGAAGTTTTCTGAGAAAATATTAGGCTTCAATGAGTTTTCCATCACAAGAGGGGAGATAAAAGGTGGTAGGTGGCAAGTGACTCCTACAACTCTAAAATTTTCATCATTGCTCCATCATGTCCTATAATACATTTTCAATATGGTGGCTTGTCATGAATTAACCTATAACTGCCTACAAAACTAAAAAAAATATAAAAGAAAGTGTTATAGAGATCTTACCTTAATTATCCCAATTATAGGTTTTACAACATAAATACATATAAACCAAATTTGGAAACAAGATAATACAACAGATCAAAAGATTGGAAAGATGTGAAAACAAATTATAATGCTAAAATCCCTAGGGAATGTAAATGGATAAGGAAAGTAAAAGAGGATGATAAAATGGTGTGAGGATGACAAGGGAGGCTAAAGGGAGGCTAGGGATGATAGAAAAGGAATGGTATACAAAAATGGAGATGGAAATTAGATTCTATGGCTATGGAAGGGAATACATCAACAATGTAATAGCAAGGGAAGCAAGGAAAAGAGCCACAAAATGAAATGACTTGAATCTAGTCACTTCAAAGCAAATACCCAGAGTAAGAAGTACTCCAAGCTCTAGAAATCACTCCAAATATCCAAAAAAAAATGATAACATAGAAGAGGATAAATAAATATTGATGGGTCTAGTGAGAGAGAGAAATGAAGCTCCTATTTGTATATTATTGAGAGGTTTTACTAATTTTTCAAGGAAGTTCAAATTGGAAAAGAGATAAGGAAGGGCCTAATAGTTGACCAATGTAATTTGGGGCATGTTGCTCAATTTTTCGCCTACAGGCTCAATCAGGTAGGACATTATGTTTCAGGTGTTCATGAAGGCCAAATGGGACTTTTGCATCAAGGGTTGGGTCATGCATCTGATGACATTTCACAAGGAGCTCATGTGAAAATTTTGCCTCAGTCGGATCAAGCATAAACTCCTCAAAAAAGAAAGTCACTGAGACCAGCTGAATGTCTTGCCGACTAGCAGTGTGTTATACCCGTTTGAAATCCTCATGGTCGCCAAGACATCTCGGTCGCTATAAATTTTAATATTTCTCTCCGCTTGGGGATGTCTCGCCGAAAATTGTTCACGGGGCCGGCGTTGGGGAGAGGGGTTCACATTCGCTGAGAGGTCTCGGCGAAAAGAAATCTCATCGCGGAGAAAGGAAGGGCCTCGCTGTGACATCCTGACGACCAGGTGAGAGTCACGCCGAAATGAATGAGCTCAGGGAGATCGGTTTGTGTTCGGCATGAGGTCTCAGCAACCTAGGAAGTCACACCAAAGAAGGATGTCATTGAGTGAGGTTTCGCTAAAACTAGGTGGCTTCGGGATGACGTCTCGCCGATGAGGGAGAGTCTCACCGAAGCGAATGGAGCTCTCGGCGATAGGTTTTGAGCTCAGTATGAGGTCTCACCGATAATGGAATGTCTCGCCGAAGTGGGTTGGCTTTGGGGAGACGTCTTGCCGACTGCGTAGAGTCTCGCCGACATGGAGTCTCATCGATATAGTATCTCGCCGACAGGTGGTGGTCTCCCCGAAAGAGGTTTGAGCTTGCCAAGAGATAAAGCCTTTGGTATGAAGTCCCACCGATCAAGCGAAGTCTCCCTGAAATGAAACAAGTTCGCCGGAAGGAAGCCCTTGTTCGTCGTGAGGTCCTGTCGACAGACGAAAGTTACGCCAAAGGTTGTTCACAAGTTGGTGTCGGCATGATGTCTCGGCGACTAGCAAGGGTCATGCCGACAGTGGTTCATTGGGGAGCTCTTGGCATAAAGTTTTTCCTTCGGCGAGATGTCTTCCCGAAAGGATGGGGTCTCGGCGAAAGTTGGTGCCTTCACTATAACGTCTCCCCGACCAATAGAGGTCTCCCCAATATGAGATGAGCTCGCCCGAAGATTTTGAGCTCGGCATGAGGTCTTCCCGACCCACTAAGGTCCTGTCGAAATAGTCTCAGCTCGCCGAAGGATTTTGCCTTCGGCATAAGGTCCTGCCGATCAAACGTGTCTCACCGAAAGAAGCATTTTGAGCCCGGGGGAGGTGGCTTTTCCTCGCCAAGAGGTCTCACCGATAACAGAAGGTCTCCCTGACATAGATGACATTGATGTAGCATCCGACTATCGGAGTGATGTCTTGCCGACATGGTGTGGTCTCAGCAATGGAAAAGGATATCGGCATGACTAATGGAGCCCGCTATGACCTCCTGCCAACTAAAGAAACTCTTGTCGAATGCAAATGACTAGGCAATGAAATGGCGACATCGGTGAGTCCTGAGGGCTCGCCATGATGTCTGGCCGAAAACGATTGTCTCACTGATGCTACTATGTGATATTGATATAAATTTTGGGCTCGCTATGAACTCTTGCTGACGGTTGTGAGCTATGCCGATAACCGTCGAAGGGCATAATCGCATTGGGGAGACATGGTTAGTGTCTCACCGATATGCGATTCTGTAGGAAGAACTTTTGACTGTCTGAGGAAGCTTGCATGGCGTCTTTTCAACCAATTGGACGGAGCTACAGGCGGACCGTTGGTAGCTTGACCGGTGCCAAGAAGATCAACAGGGGGAACACAACGTGGATCTTCCCTAAGCTCAGAAGCATTCAAAGCAGCTCGGCAAGGAGATTCAAAGACGAGGGACACGAAGACCAAAAGTGAATGTGGTAGTTGCAAAAGATCAAGGAGGTCATTCCTAGAGCGACTCCACACCAACATGGACACAAGGATGCAACATTAATTTCATCAAAAAGATCTAAGGGCAGATCTTTCTGAACACAGATATTTTTTGTAAGCCCTAGGGGCCGATATCTTTTGTATATATGGCTTTTTTGCCTCTTTGTAGAGGAGTTCAGATTATGCATTCCCGAGAGTTAGTGATTTTTCTTAAATCCTTTCTCAGCTGATGTATGTTTTGTAACTCAACTAGAATCTAGAATATAGCATACAGAGATTACCTTGGAAACCAATGTTGGTGTTTCATATTGTTTTCATTTCTTTTTAGATTATGTAAGTTTTGAACTGTGTTTTCTAAGTCTGCATTTGAACTTTGAAGTCGTGAAATCCATCTTTCCTTCTTAAAATATATATGTGCAGATTAAACCTTTTCAAGAATGATGCATAAGTTCATAAAGTTATGTTGAACTAATGAAAGATCTCTCATTAATTTCTCAGTATATGTTCATCTTGTTCTCATTCCATGATTTCTGTCAATTTGGTGTATCACCGTAGGTTTAATTTTCATTTTTCATGTATTCCTTCTCCATTTACCTCATAAAGATTAGTAGTTTAGGTGATAACACAAAGGAAGCTGACCTTCTCCAGAGGATCATTTCAACTTCAGGTGACCCACAGCCTTGAAATGATCCCATGTTTCTCTAGAAAGCTCAGTTTCCATCATTTTGCATAGGGTGCATTTCTAGGTGATAACAGGGCCAACTATAAAAAGTATCAATTATACCTTGGAAGGGTTCCATTTGGTATTTAATGCTATCGGTCTCAAATTCATTAGGAAGATGCGAGAAAATTTGGAAATATAAAGTGGTTTTATGTAAAAAAATGATTCACAAGATAAAATAAATGAGGAAAAAAAGGAGGAATAAAAGAACATAAGAGGTTTGACACAAAAAAAAAAATTCTAAGTGGGTTGGATAAGAATAAAATGGGAAGAATAATAAACATAAGGGTTAGTCAATGATCTAAAATACATGGTAAGGGGCCACAAAAGTATATAGGGAAAATAAAATGTTTAATAAAGATAGGATAGGTTTGAAAAGGGATACATAAGACTAGACAAAGGATAAAAGAAGTGATAAAAAGGAGCTAAAAATCACACAAGAGGAAATACCTAAAATATGTGTAAAATATGATAATAGAAGTTCTAGACCATGCAATTTATCTTATTATACCGAGAAAGAAATAACATATACAAAAATAATAAAAGAAAGGTACAAAAGAAGTAAAATTAATACAAATAATTGAATCCCATACACAAAAACTATATGAAAATAAAAATAAGAGTTTTTGGTGCATCAAATGCCTATCTTACCACCACAACTAGAAGTTAAGGAACAAGAAAGAGTAAGAAAAAAATGTCTAGTATTATACATATTTATGTGTTTACACCAAGAACAAAACAATATAAAAAAAACACATGTAATTGAAAAGGTGAGCAAAGAAGAGCAACAAAACAAAGAAAGAGAAGACAAACTAGATAATTATTTTTGAGATAAAAAAATGATCTATTCAATGGGCCATAGTTTATGGTTCCAAATGGGGCATTTCAGATGTTTGTCCATGAGTTGTGGGCATCACTATAGTGTATATCCATATACCTTCTACTTAGATTTCACATTTTATCTTGTTCATTTTCCTATTTAAATTTTTACATTTTTATTGTCTTGTTTGTTGTGCTTTCCCACCTATTTCACCTTCTAAATTTGGTTTCATACATGTTCACCTCCACTCAGGGGAATTTTTAGTTTTTGGGTTTCCTTTGCTAATTAAATCCTCCTTATTCCTATCATTTACTACCTTTTCCTTTTTTATTTCCTACTTAAGTTGCCTCATTTCTTATGTCTATCTTTTATCTCTTATTATATTATTCCTTTATGGCCCTTTCCCCTCTTATCACGTTGTTTTACAATGTTGTATTTATTCTTATGACCATGCAGGTTCCTTAACCTTCAACTACTAATTTCCTATTTCATCTCATACTAGTATAACATACTTGCTAGAGCTTACATATTTAAATGTTATGCTTATTTAGAGTTTAGGTTTTGAGTGTATATGATGCACTACACTTTTAGAGTCACTCATTGAGTTTACATTGATAAATCACACTTTTAAATCCTACATTACTATATCATGCTTCTAGACCATAACCCTTATACCAATTATACTCTTACAAACATATCCTTACTTTGGGGCATCATGCCTTCCTCCATCACACTTGAGATTACCATGCCACATCATTACATTTGGGGAACCATACCTTCTCTCTCTATGCTTTGCACCTTCATGGAACGACATACTTATATTTGGAGGCATCATGCCTTCCCATTATTAAATCCTAGGATTTTGTAGCTAATTTCTCCTCATTGGAGGCACATGCATTATATGCCTTCATATTTTTTACCATATGTTTCTCATAAACCAAGGGCATCACACTTTCCCCCATACATTAACTTGTTCACACCTACATCCACCAAGGAATTATCACCTTACCTACCCCATTATGTTCTCATGCTCTCAGCTACCAAAATGAGATCATATACTACCCTAGTGCCCTATGTACTTATACTAGTGTTTCTAGCCATTGGGGATAATATCACCAATTAATTTTCCCATAAGTAATGGAATATTACCTAAAATATTCCATCGCTAACCCATATGTGCTTATCACACCTTATTATTATGAATTTATGCATGTGTATCATGTGATGTATTCATGACTACTATTATTTTACATGATTACATACTCACATTGTTATCTATATATTTCATTTACTTTCATGAGAAGCAATTAAAGAGAGACAATATCAAATCATGATAGAAGGAAAGATTATCCTACTTAGCCTAATGAGTATTATTGACTTGGTAGATGAGAAACCATGAGTTACCAAAATAGTAGAAGAGAAAATATTTAAAGAGAGCATATAATATAATCCCACTACAAGAGTTTCATACTCTTATATAATTAATACAAGGAAAATTAAAAAAAAAACAAATATCAATAGCCTTTCTAGATGATGGAATCAAAAGACACCCACTTCTAATTTTACATCATGATCCATTGAAATATATCTTCCATGGATGATATTAAAAATAATTTGAGAATAGACTCATTAGGGAATGCATCAATAGGAGGAAAAGAAAAAGGATAAGGAGCATATTACAAGTGGTCAACCAAAGCTTGTAGTTTTATGGCTTTTTGAGAAAAAAACTTAAGGTCAAATTCAACAACATTACCCACTTAACAAACATTTGGGTAAATTAGTCTTATACATGAGAGTTTTCAAGGTATCAAATTTGGCAATGACATGAGTCTCAATGTGAAGCAAATAACAATGTTTTATGTAGCGAAGGAAAGAGTGAGACATTAATTTTCAAGTGTGGTATAATGAAGCTCATAATCTATTAGTGTATGACTAACATAATAACTAACACATTCCCTACCATCATTGTTAAATTGATCAAGAATAAAAATCAACACATGATGAATAGTACATGTTTAAAGATGAGATGATGCCTAAAGACTATGTATACAAGTATTGGAGGCTTAACAATATTTCCTTCTTGTGAAATTTTACATCATTCTTAAGAAATTATATGAAAGTAATGGCACAATTAGCTAATTGATCAATGAAATGATAGATAGCCATTATCCTACCCTCTAGACTATAGATTTGAGAAATGAAATTAAGATTCTTTCCACTATCCACACCAAACACACACTTTTTAGGGTTAACACACATTTTGTAAAGGAAAAGGCATTCAAGTATAAGAGTAAAGTTTATATGTTCATGAATCTAACAAAGAAATTTTTTAATCAAAATATCATTAGCATTATAAGATATCATGAATGAAGTCATGAAATATCAAAGGCATGTTGCCATTTGGTAAGTAACACTTATATTTTTCAACCAAAGGGCATAACAACATAATAATAATTTCTTAAAGCAATTGTGAAAGTCATTTTCTACTAATATAATGATCAACGATAATTTGAATAATACAAAAAACCATCCATGAATGAGAGGAGAGCATGTTCTATAGTTGAGTTGAAAATTATATCAATATTACAAAGAGAAAAATCATCTTTTAGGGAAGCCTTGTTTAAATCATGAAAATTTGTGCAAATGTGAATATGACCATCGATCTTGGCTATGAAAACAACATTAGAAGTTCAAAGTAAAAAATAAATATGGTGAATAAATCCAACATTAACGAGATTCTTTGTTTCTTCTTTGACCAATAAGGTAACCTTAGGATGAAGTTTTGGATCTTTTTCTTAACTAGTTTAATATCAAAGCAATATTATGCATCATGATTTCATTATCAATGTTAGGAATATTCTCATATGTTTAGGATAATGCATTAGGAAAATTATGAATTTTAGTATGACATAAGTATTATTTAGAAAAGATACATGTATTTCTTTTTATAAAAAAATAGAGTCAATAGAACCCATGGAACATCCATTGTATCCACCACTACAAGGGTATTAAAATATTTTGTAGTAGGGGTACATGTGTAAGGTCAACAAATGATTCAAAATAAATAATTATATCATAGGTAAGCATGACCATTGACCTAAAATAATCATTTTTATGAAATATTAAGGGAAACCATGATTATGATGACAAAAAGGAGAATTAGTATACACTCCTAGAAACTCAACTAATGCTTCTTTGGTATAAAATAGATTCAAAGAAGGTAGATCATAAGAGGAATATGCATAAATTATTCCAAGTTACTATGAGGGGAGATAATATTATGAAGGAGTGATCATAAAAACTTCCATAAAATAAGAAGAATACTTAGGTGGAGGGTAATTTTGATAGCCTAAACCAACATTAGAAAGATATAATTTAGGTTCTAAGGGAATCCTAATTCCCTATTCACATCAACTAAGCCCATGTCCATTTTAACCATATTTAGAAAGCACTTTAAAGGCCGCACCATAATGGTTTTTAAATTCAATAGGATAATAAAAATTATTGTTACTAGCACAATCAAAGTAGGTGGTTTAATCATATGTTTGTAAAGTAGAAGGTTTATCTATAGAAGTGGTGAAATTAGGCTAATTTAAAGTATACAATATAGTATATGAATCAAGATATAAAAAATGAACTAGGTCCACAATATATTCATTGGGATGAGAAGACATGAAATATAAGGAACCCCAATCATCACTAGTACATGAATTAGAAGATGGATTCTCACGATTAAATGCAACGTTAGTAACATGATATATTGGTGGTGTATCAACTTTATGGAAGGAGAATGCATCACAATCCAAAGGGTGGAATAAAGTTTGAATGGTGAAGAGAAATAAGAATCAATAGTTTGATAATTACGAAAGGGATCACTATCTTCTTTAATCATAAAGGTATTACCTCTATAGATAAACTTTATATATCGGTGGAGAGTAAATAGAACAATCCCATGGTATGAATGCAAGGTCTATCTAAAAGGATAATATAAGAAAGATTAGATGGAATAGCATGGAATAATGTGAGAGGAGTAATAGGGCCTAATACAATAGGTAATGTAATCATACTTAAAGGATATCATCCAACTTTATCAAAAACTTTCTTAGAAACATTGAAAGGAGTGAGACTAGAGGGGAGTGAGACTAGAGGAATCAATGTGAATAAATTTTAAGAAGTCAATTGACTACATACATTAAGACCATAACCATTCAATTAATATGATTGATATCCATAAAATTAATATCATCTATGATAAGAAGGGGAATATATTTTTCAATTATACTTCATATGAAGGGATTTTAGAAGGGAGAAAATAAATTTTAGTTCAGTTAGTATCAATACAATCAATTAAAGTTGTTATTTAAGTGGGCTTGGTATAAGAAGACAAAGGGATGTTTTGTAAGGCTTTATGAAATAATTTGTAGTAAGTAGGAAAAGTTTGAATAGGATCCCAAAGAGAAATATTGGCTTGTGTATTTTTAAGTTTCTCAATAAGGTCATACTCTTTAGTATTCTTAAGAGAAATACTTAGATTTAAGGGAAGAATGGGATCAGGTGGAGGGGAAGGGAAACATGAGTGGGATTTGTTTATTTGTTTCACAAATTATTGTAAGTATGACCTACCACATGAATGTTGACGACATGGGGAATACTTGTAGCTATATACATTGGAGTAGAAGATGAAATACCAATATTGAAATATGGGTTATTACCTTCATGAGGAAAACCATGAATAGATAGGTTTTGAAAGGGGAATGAATCAAATGTCGTCCACACCAAATTCATATAAAAAATATAATTACAAAAAGAGCTAACATGTTTCAACTAGGTCTACTTTGTATATTATTAAAAATATTACCATCACACATATTGATTCTAGATGTGAAACATTCATGTTAATTGCATAATTTAAAGGAATGTTATTAAAATATTCTAAGACATCAATCAAAATATTTATCCATAATTTCATTTTCAAATGCAATAAAATATTTATAAAGTAATCACACACATCAATACAAGAAAATAAGTTAATTTTTTTTTTTAAATTTTAGATTCACCAAAATGACATGTCTAGTTAAGTAAGTTACTCTTTATTTCATCTTCCTTATTTCTTTACATAGAAGAAAAACACAAAAATGTACTTTACAACATTAAAATAAATAAAGTGTTCCAATCTATCTAAGCTTATTTAACCCAAAAATGAACTACATTCATTCCCTAGACAAAATATTATAGTTTTGATAGAGGACTAAAGAAGTCTAGAACAACTGAAAATATGGTAAATTATATTTTAGAAAATCAAGATAAAAATAAGAACCTAGAGAAATGCAAAATGTGGAGGAAGTTTTAAGATGCAAATCTAATATAGATTCCTATGCAATTCATGGACGACAATGAACCTACATTAATTCCCAATTGTGTTTTCATCCTCCATGTATAGTAAGACAAAATTTGTACATGAACTCAAATCTACCTAGGAAACATGAACCATATACACAAAATAGATACCAAGAAATGATAGCCAAAACACAAGAAAGATTAGAATAACTTGTATTTCTTGAGCTACAATGAATAACATAAAATAGAACATGAGTAAACATAAATAATATAACTAGGAGATGAAGAGTACAAAACCTTTGTTTCATGAAGCTACCAAAAACACCTATAGCTAGATAAATAGAGAAGGGTCAATTTTTTGGGAGCTTGCCAAAATATTCAAGCCCCAAATATTATCTTTCAACCTCCACAAGTAGTCATAAAGAAAATATTTGATTGAATTTGTGTATGCTTGAATCCTAATTTTATTTAGAAATAAAAGAACAGTGATCTAATTATCTATGAATGTTAATCAATCAAGTGATCTATAGAGATCTTAATATCCTAGTGTGTATACAAAGAAAATGTGGGAGATGTAGATTCACCAAGATCTTTTCCAATGAAAAGAAGGTAAATAATACAACAAAAATAAATTAAGGAGAGAATATCATTATCTCAAGAGAAGACAAGAGAAAACAATATTTTGGAGAAACTCATGGAGAAGCAAATATTAACATAAATAGAGAGGATTACAACAAGATTATATATTTCAAGAAATACAACAACATATTAAAATTTGGTTAGAGATTTAAAGGGTATTTTAATTTAAAAAACTTGTAAATGAAATTGAGAAGATTATACTAGTATAGAGACTCAACAACATAGAAGGAGTTCCAACTAGAGGAGTTATAGTCCAAAAAGCTAAAACCAAAGGAAAGATTGATATTTTTTTGTTTCATGCCCCAATTTTTTTCTCTAAGAATCAATTTTCCAAGAGGTTAGGGAAGGATAGGGATGTTGAGATTCACAAGTGCATAAGAATTACATGATAGGAGAGGTGTTACAACTAACACTAACAATTAAATAAGAAAGTATATTATGTTTTATAATTTTAAATTCATATAACGATGGCATGATTGCATATATGTCAATGTAGTTATGCTAATGTTCAAAAGGGCAAAAACTATGAATTTTTTAAGAAAATTAAAGAAACCCAAAACATATCAAAGAAATATGATTTTTTTACAAATTAGTGAAGGATAAAGGTCAAAATCCATAGGTTTAGTGGACCCTAAAACTTGCCAAGGGGATGGATGCTAAATTGAGTGTAAAACATAATGCACTAATTATAAGTATGTAATTTTCAGTATTACACCATCATTGTTAGATCTCAACAAATTTATTTTCTTATTTGTCCACTTCTATAAAAGTGCATTAAATTCCTTAAGCTCAAAGAGAAATTTAGATATAAAAATAAAATAAAATAAATATAGGTATAACTAGAATAATTATCAATAAAGGTGGCATAATACTAAGATTTACTTATAGAACCCACATCCATTGGAACAAACACACATGAATGAGTGATTTCTAATAATCTCTTACATTTATAACTTCTAGAAAAAAAAGATGCTATATTTTGTTTGTCAATAATATTCATAGAAATCAAAATGCTCATAAGAGAAAATAGAGAGAATTCAACAATATTTTTATTAATAAAGGTTTGAAGACCCTTTTCACTAACGTGGCCCAAATGTTGGCACCACAACATACATGCATGCATTTTTTAGATTTTCTAGTTACATTAGAAAAGTTACAAAATGTAGAGGCACCAATCCTAAACAAAGTCCCACAGCACAAGCCTCTAACTACCATATTTCCTCATCAACTTGCAACTAGAATTATCAAATGTCACATACACTTCAAAAGTGTTCAACGTGGATACAAAAAGTAATTTCATCACAAGTATTGGAATATGCAAATCATTATTAAAAAAATTTAGCCTCCCTTTAATAAAACACAATTATACCTTTCATTTACTAGCAATTTGATGTATAATGTTTTCACCACGGAAAAATTCTCCCTCATCATAAGCTCTATATGATGAGAACCACTCCTCATGGGGAATCAACATGTTAGGAGTAACCCAATCCAATATGCCAAGTATCACCACTAATATTGTTTATTGGATTGGTTGCATCACAACATATTTCTCTATGGTGGAATCGTCATATGATTTATTTTTGTTTCTACATCCCTTCATATTTCCTCTCATGTAATGCCCCAACGCGTGAACCCCAAAGGACAACTAAGACAACTATTACCGCATAATTTTTTTTTTAAAGTTAACATATAAGATATGTACATTAAGTTCCAATACACGACATTCAATTAAATGGATACATTAGCCACCTATGTCCTCTGGGGTACACGTGGAGACATTACGTAACCTAAACCCATAACAAATTGATAACGAATGAATTCCAAGATGCATTATTATTCATGACAAAGCATCCATTTAAAAGACCATACATCCATTATAAATCTATCGTTAAAAGGCATCCACATGTAATAACTCAATATAAACAGGATTAAATCGATTCCAATAACCATAACATATATTATAATCATGAAAATACAAAGGAGTACATTTCCATAGATACAACACATCAAAATGACGGCAACCATGATCATTAATCACATAAGGAATACAAAGGTACAATTATACATTACATCTATTTCAAATACATTACATCGATCAATAACATAAGTTTGCATCATTGTTTCCCAACACGTGGTAGTAGTACATCAAATACATGAGTATGACAGAAATAAAGAATATACATCTACAAATATATTGAATACTGTAACACTTTGCATCAATGTAACACTGCTCTACACGAACACTAACAGGGAACCCAACAGGGTGCGTAGAACATTCCACCCGACCGCGTGGACCCGAAGGCCCACCCCCTGTGCTAGGAGTAGACAAGAAAGACCCATGTCCAAAACAAACTAGCAGAACGACCATAAGACCAAACCACAAAAGAGCAACCAACACATATCAAATAACAAACTCAACGACAACATATAAGCAGACTGCTTCTAGAGACCTCCAATGATAATGGCAAGGGGTTACTATGGGAGAGTGTCATCGCACGACCCTATTATGGGTTATCCTGGCTGCCTCTCTACCAACACCGACCCCCATCTATGGTTATCCTGGTTTCCCCTCACTGGGCGTCGGCCCCATAGGGTGACACATGTGGGACCGCTAGCCTCTCGAGAGGATGAGGTAGTGACCTTGCCGACCATGGCCTTCTCATCCCACCCTTAGTCTATGATAGCACTAACGGCGTGGACGCGGTATCTTACTTATCTTTAGTTAATGTTAACCTACCCAAACCCACTAGTGTTTTATTAGGTTTTCACTTGCTTAACCAAGTTGTTCATGGGTTATCCAGGCTGCCCCTTTGTGCGTTGACCCCTAGGACGAGCCACTCTCCCTAATAGCCCGAGAACAAAACTCACAACACCAAGGGTGCACCAAAAAAACATGTAACACAAAACCACAATAACCAAGAATCTAGGCGAGGCATGAATTCCTCCTGCACGAAGCCATAACAAAAGATGAAACAACAGTGCCAACAGATAAACCAAATATCATCAACGAGTGACCAAGGTCAACTCCCGATATACCAACACAACAAGTTTTATCTCTTGCCTTTGGAAGCCAAACAACTCACACTATGGGTTCCCACATACTGACCCACATGACTAGGCACAAAGTCTAGACACATTGGAAAAATTACAAAAGGAATAAAACCACCAATCATGGGAAACATGAGAATCAACTTTTCGTCCTCTAGCACAATTCAAATGTCAATTTTTAACAAAAAAATGCAATGAATAACCAATACATATGTTTACACATCCATATTGTTATGACAATTCGTTCACAACTAAACTAAAAACACGTGAAACACAATAGATTCTTCAATCAGTAAAACAACAATCTAGTTTGCAACGTATCATCATCCCAATTTTGAACACAGTTAAATCAATTTCATAGTTTAATCAGTTTACTAAATTAAATTTAGAAACCATGTTTTATCTAATTGCGCATTTTAATTATAATAGTTACTCTTATCTTAATTCACACTCCATTATTTATATTTGTACACAACTAGATATATATATATATATATATATATATATATATATAACACTTCACATCTCATGAAAATAATTTTAAAGACTCCTTTCAGACCATCAATTACATTGCTACATTCACGTCCAAACGTAGTCATTAAATTAAATCAACACTTTAAGCTTTAAATTACACATATCAACTTATTATAACCGATAATTATATATATATATATACACATTTCAACACACCAAATTTCTCATAAATATAATTAGTGATATACCATTATATTTACATATAAATATATCTAATTAGAAATACCAACTATTAAATAAATATTAAATAAATATAAATTTAAAATGTTATTGAAACAAAATAATTTCAAATATAATCACTGCTGTACAATTTTTAATGATATTAATCTGGTTGTTTTTAAAACAACATAAGAAGACATTCAGTCTAGCAACATTAACCAAGGAAAGCAATATAAGACAAAACTATATAATATAACATTATTTTTCTCCCAAACCTTACATTAGGCTGGAATTAAAATTCTAGAACATATAAACATAATCAATAACAGTTAAACCCCTATACAAAGAGGTGCAACTTAGGAAGATTGCGCACAGAGTCTCCTTGTTGTTGCACAACAGTCACAGGAAGAAAAGGAGAGGGGGAGGTCAATGACAAGGGCCCTCTTAAAGTTTGTTTTGGCAGTATTTATGTTGCTCCAAGGGAGGACAAACTAGTGTTTTTTTTTTTTTTGATAAAACATTTAATCTGCTGAATTTTATACATATACATAGAGCACAACTCAGAGGCGTGGCCTTTCAAGGCTGTGCACAGTAGCTACCAGGCTGAAGTGTAGCAATAGAAGGAAGAGAATGGAGTCAATTTACTCCCAACATGATAAGCAGACTGAGAACACTTAAAACTATTGTGTACTGTGTGGCAGGAAGGTGAGAAATGCCAAAAGCGCTTATTTCTGCTATTCCATGAAATTTACAAAGGAAACTGATGAAAGCAGCAAGGAAAGCAACATAATTGCATGATTATGGGTGACGCCTATGAAGTAGTGGCTGGAATGGAAAGAACGAACCACACCATATAATGTGAATGCATACTAAACACTTATATGAGGCCAACGCATATCTAAAGATATTCTAATAAAAGAAGGGAAAAACAACCAGGCCAACTACTGGGCTCAAAGACACACAACAAAATGCTACAAAAATAGAGTTATAGCCAAAAATTTGGAGAACACCATAGGATGCATGTATGCATGCCTAAAGAGGTTTGAGGATATCTAAAATGAAAGGGTTTGAATTATACTTAGGAGGGTGAAGAGCAAGGCGTAGGAGGAAGAAAATAAAATGAAGAATCCAAACAACTCATAGGATCAATCCAAATAGTTTAAAAAAAAATCAAATCTCATAGATAAACATGAGAGCTTGAACAAAACTTAAAGGTTTTTAAATCAAATGTTTAGCCAGACTCATAAGGCAGCGATTTCGCCAAATTCCAATATTCATCTTCTAAATGCTTAAAAAGGAAATACACAGAACAAAGTATTGTTACCCACCTGGAATCCAATGCCCAACGAAAAAACAGTGATGTAGAGCCGAATGAAAATCCTCACAACCTCCAATTCGATCTCTAGAACCAAATTTTCCCCAAAGCCCCAGCTATATCTGTATATCTTTAATTTGTTTTTTTTTCAATAACAGAGAGAGGAAAAATAATTTCTTCTATAGAGAAACTTCTTCTTGTTCCCCCAAAAACTAGCGAATTAACTTCCCTCTTTTTCATTTGTAATTAAAGAAGATACCTTAAGTTTTTCCAAAATAAAATCAACCAATATACCATTAAAAACACAAAATTGGAAAATTGCCTCTAGTTTTCGAAACAAAATCCAACAAGATAACAAGTTTCCATTGCCTTTTAGTTTCAAAATGTGCATGTAAATGCATTTGTCCTTTTTGAGTCTTTTTCCCGATTTTCCATCCATATAAAATCTTATCCCTTTTATTTGATTTAAATCTCATATTTATCACACTTAATAAATTAAAACTCATTATATTCATATTTCTCTTTAATTAATATTGAACAATTAAAACATTAAATGATAATATTACATTTACCAAATAATTATTTATAAATATAATTGGTATTTTAACACAATCCATTTATTTATTTGTCGTTTAATTTAAATAACATTATATAATTTATCCAACCATTAAAACTTAATGAATTTAATTTAATTGTTAAATTAACATCATTCACATAGTTATTTAATAATTTAATTAAATTAATGCTACACTAAGAACATTGTAAAACGATTAATTAAATAGCATTAATAATCTTAACAAAGGAAACGTCAATCATAACGACTAATTAAACAACACATAGACAACTATTAAAATAAGTGACCATAATCAAAACGATATCATAACGAAGACGGGGTCATAGACAAACGACACCATCAGATACAACGACGGGGTGACGAACTTGGACAGGGGGCTTTCTTGTCAACTTCATTTTCAACTTCATACCTGTTGGGCTCGTAGGGCATGCTCAGACCTGACACGCAGGTGGAGTTGGTGCCAAGTACCTGCATCTTGCATCAAACCACGTCAAGTAACATGTAAATCTCCAGTTACAAGCACACCATGAAAGGTAGTCACGGTGTAGCAGGGCGCTCACGAACGAGCGATGCTACACTGTCCTTTCACCAAGACTCAACTAGAAACACATCATCATAAACATCCAGAAATAAGCATTGAGCTATAACATCATAACATGGTACCACATGAAAATAATAACATAATCAGATAAATACGAACACCGCATATCATTAAGTCATCAATGATCATAAAACAATATCATGAGCATCCAAACAAACTAAACTGGAAATACACACAAGTCGAACTAGTGAAACAATCACCATCCAAGTCTCAAGTCCACAACACAACATAAAAGAGTATCAAAAAGGTAACAACTACATGAGAGGTATTACATCCTCCCCCTAGATCTCGACTTACTCTTGGAAGGCAGTGAACAAATAAGGAAATGCCTCTAATGCGGGATGCATCATCCCATGTCGCTGAAGTCTCATGATTAGGGTCCCATTGGACCCGCACCTATTCAATTTCTTTTCCCCTGAGAGTGAGCCTCCTGTGCTGAACAACAGCCATGGGCTCGAGTGCTAGCTACTCGTTCTCGACTTGTAATGCATTCCAATCAAGTACGTGAGAAACATCTAGATAATAAGGCCTAAGTACAAAAACATGAAACACATCATGTATGCGTGATAGGCTAGGCGACAATGCTAGACGATAAGCAATGGGGCCAATTCTCTCCAATACTTCAAACATTCCCACAAAACAAGGCATGAGCTTAGAGCCTTTCCCATAATAGATTGGACTCTTTCGCAGACACACTTGTAAAAAGACCCGATCACCTACAGAAAATTGACGGTCAACCCTATGCGCATTAGCGTACTTCTTTTGCATGTCCTATACTGCTACTATATGTTCTCTGATGCGAGTAACCTGTTGCTCCATATCCTGAAGCATTTTGGGTCCAAGGAGAACTCTATCCTCAAGACGGTCCCAACTCAACAAAGTTTGACAAGGACGGCCATATAATGCCTGAAAGGGAGCCATGCCAATCAAGCTATGATATCCGTTGTTGTAGGCAAACTCCACAAAATGAAAATATTCCTCTCAACGCGATTGCTTGTCCATCATGTACATACATAACATGTCCTTGAGAACCTGATTGACCGTCTCAATCTGACCATCTGTTTCTTGATGGTATGAAGAACTAAAATTTAGCTAGGTCCCTAAGGCACACTGTAAAGATGTCCACAATGCAGAAGTGAACACTAGATGTCTGTCAAAAATAATCCTTCGTGGAATCTCATGTAGTCAAACAATGTCTTCCATGAATATTCTAGCTACCGAAGAAGCAGTGTAAGCTGATTGAACAGGGGAGAAGTGTGCCACCTTGGTCAACCTGTCAACAATGACCATAATAGCATCATGCCAACGAGATTGGAAAATTGACAATAAAGTCCACTAATATGATATCCCATTTCCACTCTGGAATGAGATGAGGCTGTAAAAGGTCTGCGGGATGCTGGTGTTTTGCCTTAACTCTCTGACATTCCAAACATCTCGTCACAAAGTTTGCAATATCCCTCTTCATACTAGCCCAAAAATATAGTAAATGAAGGTCTGCATACATCTTCTTAACTCCCGGATGAGCAGAATAGGGAGCCCCATGTGCCTCAGTCATGATTAGGGTACGAAGACCCTCAGCAGGAGGCACATACAGATGACCCAAATACCACAAAAGACCATATGAATCCAGTGAGTAGCCAAATTTTTTTTCCCTCCAAAGCTTTATCTAACTCAATTTTAGTCTTCACTTCCTGATACCAACTATCTGTGGAAAGTGTTACGAGGATTTGACTCAAATCCACCTCAAGAGTAACTACATATATCTCATGTCTTTGTCGACTCAGAGCATCTTCCACTACGTTTTCCTTGCCCTGGATGTGCTTAACCTCAAAATCATATTCGCAAATAAATTCCATCCATCTCCTCTGCCTGACATTCACGTTTAGCTGCATAAAGATATACTACAAGCTATGATGATCACTATGTAGCTCAAACTGATGTCCCAATAAGAAGTGCCTCCATCTCACAAGGGCATGAACAACTATGGCTAACTCCAAATAGTGCATGGGGTAATTCAACTCATGGTCCTTGAGCTTGTGGGACTCATATGCAATCACACAACCTTCTTGCATCAAAATGACTCCTAAGCCTTCCAAGGAAGCATCTATACACACCACGAAATCCCTAGTAGGGTCAGGAACTACTAGGATCGGTGCACTAGTCAAATTTTCCTTAAGGGTTTGGAAAGATGTCTGGCACTGCTCTAACCAAACAAACTTCTCCCCTTTCCTCTGAAGAGATGTGATGGGATGCACAATCCTTGAAAAGCCCTGAACGAACCGCTGATAGTAGCCCACTAAACCCATAAAACTGTGTATCTCAGGAACATTCTTGGGTGTTAGCCAATCAACAATGGCTTGGATCTTTGAAGGATCCACAACGATACCTTCACTAGAGATGACATGACTCGAGTATTTCACTTCAGTCTTGAAGAAATCACACTTCACCAAATTAGCAAACAACCGATTGTCCCTCAAGCACTGCAACACCTATCTCAAGTATTCCTCGTGCTCCTCTGTTGTTTTCAAGTAGATCAAGATATCATCAAGAAACACGAGAAAAAACCTATCCAAGTAGGTTTGGAAAACTCCATTCATCAGACTCATGAAAATTGATGGTGCATTTGTCAACCCGAACGACATAACAGTGAATTCATAATGCCTGTAATGAGTGTGAAATGTAGTTTTGTGTATATCAACTTCGACTATCCACAATTGATGGTAACCAGACTTAAGATCAATCTTTGAGAATACCTAAGCCCCTTTTATTTGATCAAACAGGTTGTCAATTCTCGGCAAAGGGTATCAGTTCTTCACCGTCACTTTGTTAAGTTGTCTATAATCAATGCACAACTAGAGTGAACCGTTCTTCTTTACGAATATCACTGGTGCTCCCCAAGGGGAAACATTAGGATGAATGAACCCTTTTGCTAAAATCTCCTCCAATTGAAAACAAAGCTCCTAAAGTTCTTGTGTTGTCATCCGATATGGAGCCCGAGATATAGGCTCAGCTTCGGGTACAAGATCAATTCTAAAGTCGATGTCACGCTTTGGTGGAATCCCTAGGATTTCACTCAGAAAAACATCAAAGAATTCCTTAAGGATGGGATAGTCGTCTAATGACACCCCTTAACTCTCTCCCAAATTTGTCATTGATTGACACTGCAAACAACTGACAACCCTAACAAAAACACCTCTTCAATTGCTTGCCCGAGATCATGCATATTGAGATAGGTCTTTGTATACCAATGATCTCAACCTCATTTCCTGAATCATCAACACATCGCACCGCGTTGCGGCGACAATCAAATATAGCACAGTGAGCACTCAACCAATCCATACCTAAAACAACATCATAGAAACCAAGAGGTAGGATTTAGAGGTCCACCGCAGTCACAAGTGACCCAATTTTCAAACTACAACCCTAAATGAGCAACTCAACCACAACCTTTGCCCCAGAGGCCAATTTGACCTGCCACTTAACGCCTTGCCTTGCTGCCACCAATTTACAATGCTCAACTACTGAAGGAGAGATAAATGAATCTAATGCTCCAGAATAAAAAAGAATAAAAATGCTAGTACCATGTAACACACCTGATGTCTCAACTACAATGCCCTAATGTTTAGCTTGACGGTTGTCAATCGCTATGAAAACTTAGTGTGATCTACCCACATCGCCCACTATCGGTTCAGAAGTGACCGGTCTCTGACTAAAACCCATAGTGTTTCTCTGCGGACACTATCTAGCAATATCTTTGTTGAATGCAGGATAAACAACCCGTTCCCCAACCAAAACCTCTACCACCAGACAATGCATTTGATTGCTAAAAAGTGCCTCAACTAGGTGTCGACTGTGTACTCTATGCAGGTTGTTCAAAACGGTTCTGTCGAGCTCATTGCCAATTTTGATTCTTTCTCACCTAAGATTTGTTGCTCTACTGAGACTGAGAATTGTTGTGCTTAGGTTGCAACTATTGTTACTATTGTTGTTGTTGACCACCCTTAGAGGGTGCACGATAACTCTTGGAAGATCCTGCAGCTTGAGGTTTCCCACCTCGAGAACTAAAACCATATGTTGGTGCACTGTCGATCTGAACTCCTGTGTGACCTCCCAAATCCATTGCCAAGTTTTCCTCCACAAGATAAGCCTTTTCAACAACTACCTCCATCGTCTTCGGCTCAAAGACCCAGAATCCTCCACTGATTTGGGCATTTAAGCCCTTGACAAAATTTTGAACTAGCATAGCCTCATTGTTATTGATTCCCGCATACTGCTTGAGCTCATAAAAGTGGTGCTCATACTGTTCAGCGAACATTTCCATTTGCCTCAACTCATGGAATTCATTTTCCCAACGTTATCTCCAGTGATCAGAAAGGAAATGGGCCCTAAATCTCTCCATAAACAACTCCCAAGTCACCATGTTGATGTCAAGATGCAATTTCTACTCTTCAAGTCACCACCAAGTGGATGCGAAGCCTCTGAGGTGCATGATGGCACACCTAGCCCTAATATTATTGCCATAAGGATGCATAGCAAAGCATCGGTACAAATCGATCAACCATGGTTTTGTCTCTAGATCCCCACCAAAACCATCAAATGTGGGAGGTTGTGTTCTCAATAGGTCTCTCATGTGACTTACCACTACGACATCCTGCTCTACTTCTATTTCCACCCATCTCGATGACCTCTCCCTTTCTCTTTCCACTCGCTTCTCTTCCTCCGGCCTAGGGCCTAAACGACCGAAAATCTCCTTAAGTAGGTGTCGCAACTGGCCTCCTTCAAGACCCGGTTGCTCCAGGTTTTGACCTCCGCCTCTCGGATTGTTTTGGGAACTCTGACGTTCCCCACGTTCTGACCCATGGGAGCTCAAAGGTGATGAAATTTGGCGGTTGGCCCTGCAACCACCACCTAAGCCTCTTCCACAGCCATGACCTCTACCCCAAGTCATGTTCTTGCACAACATTAGAGGGGAACATGTGAGATCAAGATTTAAATGCAAAGGTTGCCTAGTGGGCTCAAACTACTAAGAGAACCCAACATTTGCAAACTTGTCTTTGATACCAATTTGTAATTCCATGACACGCGAACCCCAAAGGACAACTAAGACAACTATTACCGCATAATTTTTTTTTTAAAAGTTAACATATAAGATATGTACATTAAGTTCCAATACATGATGTAAACACCTAAAAATGGTCTGGAGAATCTAATTAATTAAATATGATTTATTTGATTAATTAATCCTAAATTCATCTACTCAGTAAATAAATAGAAATATTTGTTTATATTAAGTTCACTATTAATTCTTCTATTTTCCTCTTAATTAAATAAACAAAATTAAATACTTTGTTTTATTTAATCGTTATTATTTATTCTATACTTTATCCATTAAATTCTATCTTAAATTAAATACACAGCTTCAATCATTTGTGTTATTCAATTATCTTATCATATTCCTCTTTATTAAATGGGCAAATATCAAATATTTGTTTTATTTAATTAAATCTTCCTGATTTTCTAAATTTAAATAGACCAAAAATATTTAAATAAAAGCATAAATCAAATCCCTTTATTCACTCATCAATAAAATTAGATTTTTTCAAATCTAATTAATTTAACTGTCATTCACGGGAAAAGCCTCGAGGACAAACCTACAGGCAATCCTCTCAATCTTCTGCCTCAAATCTTTCCTCTCATCTTGCCTAGTGTTATAATGGGGAGGAACAATCTCCCATGATCAACTCCACCTTCTCATCTCATACCATTCAAAATCCTCAAATTTAATCTCAGCCTCTGTTGTGTTACCCCTGTGCAAAAACTATTGCCGGAAATCTATATATATAGCCTTCTAAAGCATCAAAATCATCTGAGAATTATCATCTTTTATGCAAACTTACTCTATAGGAATTAGTACTCAAGGAACCAAGCAATCATTTAGCATTAGCATTTTAGTATCATCATAGTATCATGGCATTAGTAGATTTCATATCACGACAGCATCATTAGTTTTTACTGAAGCTTCCATTTAGCAGGTTTCATGTCAGGATAGTTTACAGTAGCATCATATCATCTAGGAATCATTAGTAATCATCACATCATTGCATTTAACATCCATTCCATTCTCTAGATAGCCATTTTAAACAGTTACGGTGCTTACAAATCTGAGAGCTTCTGTAACTTGATAAATCTTTGGAGATAGGAGACAATGAGACGCTTTCAAACTTTTCTCTGTTTTAAATTAGTTTAATTGTTGATTAATCTTGATACAATGTTTCATTAAGAGGTGTATTTAATTGTATTTAGTTTACATTTTCCACACCATACATTTTGGCGCCCACCGTGGGGCCGTACCCCATGTTTTTAACAAGTTTTTCTAGAAATTTCTCGTATATGAATCTGGCGTAATCTGTTTTAGCGCGATTGGAAGATTCTATAGCGCTTCTAAGGAAAAGTATAGCGCTTTGAAGGACTTTTTTAGCGCTTATGTGGAAAAGTATAGAGCTTTGAAGGACTATTTTAGCGCTTTAATCCTACAATTAGCATAGACCGACAGTAATATTCAACATCTATTTTAGCGCTTTTCTAAAATCCTATAGCGCTTTTGTCTATTCCTATAGTTCTTTTGTCTATTCCTATAGCGCTTATGTCTATTTCTATAGCGCTTCTGTCTATTTCTATAACACTTTTGAACTGTCATAGCTTCTGTACAATTCATTTTCTGGATCCGATGCGTCTGTGGCTAGTAAATTTCATTTCTTCAAATTGGATTAAAAAAGAATCAATCTAGGATAGACACTTCTTTAGTTGGTTTAAAATGAATCAATCCTAGGCTAGTCACATTTTCAATTGGACTAAAATTTATCAATCTAGGGTAGTCACGAAAAATTTCAAAATTGGGATTTAAAAATGAACACCATGTCTTTTTGTGAAGCAACATCTTCACATAGATTAGAAAATTTTTCATTTGGGCTCTAAAATTTGAACAAGTGGTTTATGTGTTTGAATGGTTGATAGGCATATGCTCTCCCCTTAACTGGGTGATCCAAAAAGCCAGACTCATCCTTTTTATGCATTCTTCAAGTTTTATTACATCCTTTAGAAGGCATGTTGTAGTGGGAAAAAGTAATCACCCTACGGGAACGACCTAAGTGGGTTCAAACCAAAGCCAGGTTTTTCCACCCCACTATAAAATTTAAAGAAAATTTGGGGAAACCCACTTTTTCTGGAAGTGTGCAAGATAACCATCCCTAAAACCTTTTTTCTAAAGGTTGGGAGGTCTCCTGAGGGAGTTTATCACTTGCTGCTCCAAACAGAAACCCTTTCTAAGAACCTAGTGTAGTATCTAGCCGAGTCAGTAACCAGACATTGTAATACTCGCGGTGCAAGGGGAGGGAAGAATCTGCCCCCAAGACACTCACCATATAATTGCCAAGGACCGTTTGCTCAGGGGATCGAGAAATCTAACCTTGAGTATGCACCTAGAAAAGACAAAAACACGGGCGCCCTCTAGGGGGTGACACGGCTGTGTGAGTCGATGCAATTTTAAGTTGTGGGTTGTTGAGTATAACAATGACCTTTTGACCTTAAGAGTGAGTCTATCTGAAGTGCATTTTTGTTATCAAACCAGTGAAAATAGGACCATGCGTGGTTCTTTTGAACATAAACTATCTGTTTAGATTACAACTCTTAAAAACAACTGTCTTCATTTGAGTGTTATGTATTTCAAAATCATTAAAATCCAGATAAAGGTCATTGAAAAAAAAAAAAACACAAAAGAGTCAAAACAGAATCAAACAGTGAAATTTATGATTAGGGATTGGAAATCCACAACGTTTGTCAAGAAATCCCTCACAACAAGAGTCAAAAATCCAAAGAACAGGAAATTGAAACTCAAACCACCATGGCTGAAATAAATGAAGATCAATTGAATGATTTATCTCATCAAATGAAAAAACTTCAACAACAAATATGGGATATGCAAAAGGAAACAAACATAGAAAGATATCTGCTACCAGACATCTACCCATATCCTCTTGACCAAACAATGAACATGAGACCTTCTTCACCAAAAACTACATCATCCAAGTTCAATGTCGTTGAATTTTTGCAAAAGTTCAATAAGCCCAAATCTAAATCCTCAAACACAAATGATATTGAGCAATCTTGTCATGTCATGCATTTATCTCCATCCAACATAAGCCAAAATAAACCTCAAGATTATTTCACTCATGTTAACAATTCCATCCAATCATCCTCTTCTATCATATCTTCAACATCCAATGATTCATGTCAATCTCTCAATCCAAAGCATGCTAGCATAGACTCCCCTACACATCAAGATCAAAATATTTTGTCCACTCCATCCAATGATATCAAAATTCCACAAAATCTTTCAATCCTTGATCAAGATCCCATTTCTCAAGAATCTTATGACGATCCCCTCCTTTCACTTTTCATCCAAAATAATTCCCTTCCATCTCAAGAGACAAGTATCCTTCCAAGTTCTTCTTCCACATCATGTAATCAATCCATACCATCTCATGATTCTATTGCATCACAAGAGCATGATAGTTCTTCCATCCTATCTAATGATATCTTACCAACTGATGATCAAGATATGCTTTCTACAAAATCTCATGATTCCCTTCCTCATCAAGATCAAGATATGCTTCCATTCAAGGATACCCTTTCATCCCATGAAGATGATTATCCTTCTCATGATCAAGATATGCCTTTCATACCACTTCATAATCCTTTTCCAAGTCAAGATCAAAACACCCCATCATCCCCATGTCAAGAGCCTATCACACCTATTCAAGCTATCCATGAACCCCACACCTATAAATTGGGATCCTCCACCTTTATCCATTCTGGTTTACTTCCAACACCTATCCTCTCATCCATATCATATCCTCCTCAAAATGTACTTGCATCTTGTTTCACAAACAATGCATATCCCATTGGTAAACGAATGTGTCAAAGTATGAATTACAAAGGAAAAGGATTAGGCCTTCATGAGCAAGGTATCCTAGAACCCCTTTCTGTTCAAAGAAACCCATATCACCATGACCTTGGCTATACACCTAAGTGTCCTAGTCCATCAAACCTTCCATATATCCTAGGTCCTCATTCTAGCTCATCACACCTTCCATCTATCCTAGGTCCTCATCCTAGTCCATCACACCTTCCATCTATCCTAGGTCCTCATCCTAGTCCATCAAACCTTCCCTCTATCCTAGGTCCATATCCTATTTCTCAAGAACAAGGCACACATCCTTGATTCCCTTTCAAAATTCTACCCACATTAACTCATCCATAATACCTCCATATCATTCATCTCCATCCACCCCTCCCATTGCTCTTGGAAGCAATTTAGGTGCCAAATATCAAAAGCTTCTATATCAAAAACCACATGTATCAAAGGATCAACATGTCTCCTCAAAGAGACATGCAAAAATAAAAGAAAATTTGATCCAAAATCAAAAGAAAAATCTAAAAGGCCACAAAGGCCCATCAAAGCAAAAAGGAAATTTTCAAAGACCGCAAAGGTCCATAAATCAAAAAGAAAAATTCCAAAGGTCACAAAGGCCCACAAAGAAAAAATCAAAGTCAAAAATCATGTGGATTCCTAAAAGTCTCATAGAAGCAATAAAATCTAAATTGGCATCCAAATTTTCTAATCCAAAAGCTTCCTCCAATTTTCCATCTAATAACCTATCACCTTCCAAATCCACTTTTCCTCCATCACTCGACCACCCTTCAAGGTGTGTGCCAATGTTGATCTTGCCATCCTTTCCATCTATCCATCAAAATGCCTTCCAACCTCCTATCCATTATCCAACATTCATTCCCCATCATTCTCCTTTAATCCAAACCTTTGCATAAGTCCTTAGATTCTTCCATCATATCATTAATCTGCCAACATTTAGAATTATAATTCCCATTGCCATGGTTTATTAGAGGGATATTTGGTTGTGAAACTTGATGCTTAAGTCCTTCCTCCATCTCCCTATCATCCATATCCCATCTTCCATATTCCTCTTGCACTCTACACTTAGGGACAAGTTTCGTCCATCTTATCATTCATGGTCATTATCCTTTCTTATCTTATACACTTTATCCATATCTTCCATACCATATCTTTCATCTTATCCATATTCCATCATTTTTACTAAATACATCCTTTCTTCCTTTCCTCAGTCTTGATGAGGAATAGGGGAAAAATACGTGGGCCTTGTGTTTGTATCTTATCTAGTTGATCTTGATCATCACCATTCATTATCTTTATCCTTGCATTCTTCCATTCCATATCTCCTAGCTTATCAAAATCCATGTCATCATGTCCCTTTACAACCTTGAATCTTATCATGCACATCATATTTGAGCCTAGCTACAAAACATTATCCAATCCTCATATCTTTTGTCAATAAATCATCAACAATCATCAATCTTATCGTACTTAAGGGAATCAGTGATCCTAAGTATTCATCACCATCATGCCTTATGGAATCAATCATTCCTGGAATCTTAATCAATCAACCATTATCATCTTTTGACAAGAGATATGTTGCTTGTGTGACAAGTTTTGCAGTGAACCTTTCATTTTGATCTATCATTTATCCATGGTTGCATTACCCCTATTGTGGGGCATCTTGTTCCTTCAATTAGTCATACATCTCATTTCATCTTAAATATCCTAAAAAATCCAAAAACAAACAAACAAACAAACAAAAAAATCTGAAAAAAGTGCAAGAAAACCTCATGTACATAACCTGGCAATATAGTTGTGTCTCACCCTAGTTTGGGGGCAACATCTCAACCTCACTGGGGGAAATAAATCTTGAGCTTAACAAAAAGGACAAACAACAGGAAGACAAACAAAACAAAAACAACGATCAAAACATAACCCAACATGGAATATCAATCACCATCGAAAATGCATCAAACATCCATATCACAATAGAAAATCCCAAAAAAGAGAGTCAAAAAGTCGGTCTCAAAAAGCCAAAAACATGATTCTATGTCAGTTGAACTACGTGGTCTCTGTGTGTATAACGTAGGAAAGGCTAATCTTTGATCAATCCCCCGAGGCCCCTAGGATAGGGCTTTACGTTAGTTTGATCCAAAATCTCGAAAACACAAAAACATCATAAAATCAGGATGGATGATCTAATATGAATAAATGATTGAATATTATAAGCAAATGTAAGATATGTTGTACTTTTGATCATTGTTATTATTTCTTTGGAGCATCTCAATGATGTATTGAACTAGAGAAGCCAAGAAGAAGAAATGGTATTTTCTTTGTCTGCTGTCTGTGAATAAATCATAATTATTGTGTGAATCGTCGCGGGAAATGTTCTACAAAGAATCTTGGATGACATTCCAATTCACATAGGAAAGTGGTTAATTCTTGTTTGTTTATGCAATAAATGCTCAAGTCATCTCGGTTTAATTATACCTCGATGCTTGTGTTCACTTGCAATATCAAAAATCATGAAAGGAGTACTTAGGTCATCATGGTCTAAATTATACCATCGATGCTTGTACTCACTTTCAACATTTTAAAAGCTCAATGATGATAAAAAGCACGATAAATGGACTGTTAAGATGCCAATGCTTGCATATATAGATTTGCATGGTTAAATTAGATTGCATTCATATTAGTTTTGCATCTGCATTATAGATTTTCCACATCGACTGATGATATCTATATCGACCTACACTAGATGCAGAATCATGTCCCACGTCTTTGGGAAGAACTCTAAAATCCTCCTATGTTCATAACATATTGCAAATCAGCAATATTATCAATCAATCAGCCTATCAATCTATTCGGCTCTGGTGATACTTTTATCAAATCTCGTGAGCGACTATCATTGAACCTCGCCTACCATGAGGTCAATCAATCATCAACCTATCATTGATCCTCGCCTATCATGAGGAAAATCATCAACCTATCATTGATCTTCGCCTATCATGAGGTCAATACATCAAATCAACCTTGCCTATCATGAGGTCAATCATCAAGCATCATTGAACCTCACCTATCATGAGGTCAATACATCGAATCAACCTCTCTTATCATGAGGTTCATCAATCAAACTATAATTATTCCTCACCTATCATGAGGATAATTATCATCAATCAATCATCAAACCTCACCTATCATAAGGTCGAACATCATCTACTTGATCAGGAGCATCAATCAATATCAAATCAAAGGCTGACACGATTGAAAATCATCAAACACAAGGAGGCTTATTTCACATTTCATCACAAGGGAAACTTTCTACATCAATTATCGGGAGATAAATTATTTCATCATCAAACCTTTATCGAATCTATATTAAATCATCAAAAAATCATCAAAAATTGAAAATTTCCAAAAATTCAAAAATATAAAAAAAAATCATCAATTTATCTCCCGAGGGGGCATATATATATCCATCAATCACCTGAAAATCATGTTTGGGGCACATTGATTTTTTTTTGTCAATACTAGTAGCAGGAGCACAAAATTTTCTTTGAAGCAATGTGTAAACACATCACTTCAAAGAGGGGAAAAATGTAGACACCTAAAAATGGTCTAGAGAATCTAATTAATTAAATATGATTTATTTGATTAATTAATCCTAAATTCATCTACTCAGTAAATAAACAAAAATATTTATTTATATTAAGTTCACTTTTAATTCTTCTATTTTCCTCTTAATTAAATAAACAAAATTAAATACTTTGTTTTATTTAATCGTTATTATTTCTTCTATACTTTATCCATTAAATTCTATCTTAAATTAAATACACAACTTCAATAATTTGTGTTATTTAATTATCTTATCATATTCCTCTTTATTAAATGGAAAAATATCAAATATTTGTTTTATTTAATTAAATCTTCCTGATTTGCTAAATTTAAATAGACCAAAAATATTTAAGTAAAAGCATAAATCAAATCCCTCTATTCACTCACCAATAAAATTAGATTTTTTCAAATCTAATTAATTTAACTGTCATTCACGGGAAAAGCCTCGGGGACAAACCTGCAGGCAATCCTCTCAATCTTCTGCCTCAAATCTTTCCTCTCATCTTGCCTGGTGTTTTCATGGGGAGGAACAATCTCCAATGATCAGCTCCACCTTCTCATCTCATACCATTCAAAATCCCCAGATTTAATCTTAGCCTTTGTTGTGTTACCCTTGTGCAAAAACTGTTGCCAAAAATCTATATATACAGCCTTTTGAAGCATCAAAATCATCCAAGAATTATCATCTTTTATGCAAACTTACTATGCAGGAATTAGTACTCAAGGAACCAAGCAATCATTTAGCATTAGCATTTTAGTATCATCATAGTATCATGGCATCAATAGATTTCATATCATGACAACATCATTAGTTTTTACTGAAGCTTCCATTTAGCAAGTTTCATGTCAGGATAGTTTACAGTAGCATCATATCATCTAGGAATCATTAGTAATCATCACATCATTGCATTTAACATCCATTTCATTCTCTAGATAGGCATTTTAAACAGTTACGGTGCTTACAAATCTGAGAGCTTCTGTAACTTGATAAATCTTTCGAGATAGGAGACAATGAGATGCTTTCAAGCTTTTCTTTGTTTTAAATTAGTTTAATTGCTGATTAATCTTGATACAATGTCTCATTAAGAGGTGTATTTAATTGTATTTAGTTTACATTTTCCACACCATACACATGACATTCAATTAAATGGATACATTAGCCACCTATGTCCTTTGGGGTACATGTGGAGACATTACGTAACCTAAACCCATAACAAATTGATAACGAATGAATTCCAAGATGCATTATTATTCATGACAAAGTATCCATTTACAAAACCATACATCCATTATAAATCCATCGTTAAAAGGCATCCACATGTAATAACTCAATATAAACAGGATTAACTCGATTCTAATAGCCATAACATATATTATAATCATGAGAATACAAAGGAACACATTTCCACATATACAACACATCAAAATGACGACAACCATGATCATTAATCACATAAGGAATACAAAGGTACAATTATACATTACATCTATTTCAAATACATTACATCGATCTATAACATAAGTTTACATCACTGTTTCCCAACACAACGTGGCTGTAGTACATCAAATACATGAGTATGATAGAAATAAAGAATAAACATTTGCAAATATATTGAACTCTGGAACACTCTGCATCAGTGTAACACAGCGCTGCACGAATGCTGACAGGGAACCCAACGGGGTGCGTAGCACATTCCACCCGACCGCATGGACCCGAAGGCCCACCCCCCATGCTAGGAGTAGACAAGAAAGACCCATGTCCAAGAAAAATGAGCAAAACAACCACAAGACCAAACCACATAAGAGAAAGCGACACATATCAAATAACAAACTCAACGACAACATATAAGCAGACTACTTCCAGAGACTTGCAATGATAATGGCAAGGGGGTACTATGGGAGAGTGTCATCGCATGACCCTATTATGGGTTATCCTAGTTGCCTCTCTACTGGTGCCAGCCCCATAGGGTGACACGTGTGGGACCGCTAGCCTCTTGTGAGGACGAAGTAGCGACCTTGCTGACCACGACCTTCTCAGCCCACCCTTAGTTTGTGATAGCACAACGGCGTGGACGAGGTATCTTACTTATCTTTAGTTAATGTTAACCTACCCAAACCCACTAGTGTTTTATTAGGTTTTCACTTGCTTAACCAAGTCGTTCATGGGTTATCCAGGCTGCCCCTTTGTGTGTTGACCCCTAGGACGAGCCACTCTCCCTAATAGCTTGAGAACAAAACTCACAACATCAAGGGTGCACCAAAAAAACATGTAACACAAAACCACAACAACCAAGAATCTAGGTGAGGCATGAATTCCTCTCGCACGAAGCCATAACAAAAGATGAAACAACGGTGCCAATAGATAAACCAAATATCATCAACGAGTGACCAAGGTCAACTCCCGGTATAGCAACACAACAAGTTTTATCTCTTGCCTCTGGAAGCCGAACAACTCACGCTACGGGTTCCCACATACTGACCCACATGACTAGGCACAAAGTCTTGACACATTGGAAACATTACGAAAGGAATAAAACCACCAATCATGGGAAACACGAGAATCAACTTTTCGTCCTCTAGCACAATTCAAATGACAATTTTTAACAAAAAAATGCAATCAATAACCAATACATATGTTTACACATCCATATCGTTATGACAATTCGTTCACGACTAAACTAAAAACACATGAAACACAATAGATTCTTCAATCAATAAAACAACAATTTAGTTTGCAACGTATCATCATCCCAATTTTGAACACAGTTAAATCAATTTCACAGTTTAATCAGTTTACTAAATTAAATTTAGAAACCATGTTTTATCTAATTACGCATTTTAATTATGACAGTTTACTCTTATCTTAATTCCACACTCCATTATTTATATTTGTACACAACTATATATATATATATATACACGAATCTTTAAGGTTTTATAAATAACACTTCACATCTCATGAAAATAATTTTAAAGACTCCTTCCAGACTATCAATTACATTGCTACATTCACATCCAAACGTAATTAAATTAAATCAACACTTTAAGCTTTAAATTTCACATATCAACTTATTATAACCAATAATTTTATATATAAATATTAATTAGTGATATACCATTATATTTACATATAAATAAATCTAATTAGAAATACCAACTATTATATAAATATTAAATAAATCTAAATTTAAAATGTTATTGAAACAAAATAATTTCAAATATAATCACTGCTGTACAATTTTTAATGATATTAATCTGGTTGTTTTTAAAACATCATAAGAAGACATTCAGTCCAACAACATTGACCAAGGTAAGCATTATAAGACAAAACTATATAATATAACATTATTTTTCTCCCAAACCTTACATAGGCTAGAATTAAAACGCCATAACATATAAACATAATCAATAACAATTAAACCCCTATACCAAGAGGCGCAACTTAGGAAGACTACGCACAGAGTCTCCTTACTGTTGCGCAACAGTCATAGGAAGAAAAGGAGAGGGGGAGGTCAATGACAAGGACCCTCTTAAAGTTTGTTTTGGTAGTATTTACGTTGTTCCAAGGGAGGACAAACTAGTGTTTTTTTTATAAAACATTTAATCTGCAGAATTTTATACATATACACAGAGCACAACTCAGAGACGTGGCCTTTCAAGGCTGCGCACAGTAGCTATCAGGATAAAGCGCAACAATAGAAGGAAGAGAATGGAGTCAATTTACTCCCAACATGATAAGCAGACTGAGAACACTTAAAACTATTGTGTACTGCGTGGCAGGAAGGTGAGAAATGCCAAAAGTGCTTATTTCTGCTATTCCATGAAATTTACAAAGGAAACTAATGAAAGCAACAAGGAAAGCAATATAATTGCATGATTATGGGTGATGCTTATGGAGTAGTGGCTGTAATGGAAAGAAGGAACCACACCATATAATGTGGATGCATACTAAACACTTATATGAGGCCAACGCATATCTAAAGATATTATAATAAAAGAAGGGGAAAACAACCAGGTAGACTACTGGGCTCAAAGACACACAACATAATGCTATAGAAACAAAGTTATAGCCGAAACTTTGGAGAACGCCATAGGATGCATGTATGCACGCTTGAAGAGGTCAGAGGAGATCTAAAATGAAAGGGTTTGAATTATACTCAAGAGGGTGAAGTGCAAGGCGTAGGAGGAAGAAAATAAAATGAAAAATCCAAACAACTCATAGGATCAATCCAAATAGTTTCAAACAAAAATAAAATCTCATAGATAAAAATGACAGCTTGAACAAAACTTAAAGGTTTTTAAATCAAATGTTTAGCTAGACTCAAAAGGCAGCGATTTCACCAAATTCCAATATTCAGCTTCTAAATGCTTGAAAAGGAAATACACACAACAAAGTATCGTTACCCACCTGGAATCCAATGCCCAACGAAAAATAGTGATGTAGAGCCAAATCAAAATCCTCACAACCTCCAATCCGATCTCCATAACCAAATTTTCCCCAAAGCCCCAGTTGTATATGTATATCTTTAATTTGTTTTTTTTTCAATAATAGAGAGAGGAAAAATAATTTCTTTTGCAAAGAAATTTCTTCTTGTTCCCCCAAAAACTAGCGAATTAACTTCCCTCTTTTTCATTTGTAATTAAAGAAGATACCTTAAGTTTTTCCAAAATAAAATCAACCAATATACCATTAAAAACACAAAATTGACAAATTGCCTCTAGTTTTCGAAACAAAATCCAACAAGATAACAAGTTTCCATTGCCTTTTAGTTTCGAAATGTGCATGTAAATGCATTTGTCCTTTTTGAGTCTTTTTCTCAATTTTCCATCCACATAAAATCTTATCCCTTTTATTTGATTTAAATCTCATATTTATCACACTTAATAAATTAAAACTCATTATATTCATAATTCTCTTTAATTAATATTGAACAATTAAAACATTAAATGATAATATTACATTTACCAAATAATTATTTATAAATACAATTGGTATTTTAACACAATCCATTTATTTATTCATTGTTTAATTTTAATAACAATATATAATTTATCCAACTATTAAAACTTAATGAATTTAATTTAATAGTTAAATTAACATCGTTCACATAGTTATTTAATAATTTAATTAAATTAATGCTACACTAAGAACGTTGTAAAATGATTAATTAAATAACATTAATAATCTTAACAAAGGAAATGCCAATCATAACGACTAATTAAACAACACATAGACAATGATTAAAATAAACGACGATAACCAAAACAATGCCATAATGGAAACGGGGTCGTAGACGAACGACACCGTCAAATACAACGACGGGGTGACAAACTCAGACGAGGGGCTTTCTTGTCAACTCCATTTTCAACTTCATATCTGTTGGGCTCGTAGGGCACGCTCAGACCTGACACACAGGTGGAGTCGGTGCCAAGTACCTTTATCCTGCATCAAACCACGTCAAGTAGCATGCAAGTCTCCAGTTGCAAGCACACCATGAAAGGTAGTCACGACGTAGCAGGGCACTTGCGAACGAGTGATGCTACACCGTCCTTTCACCAAGACTCAACTAGAAACACATCATCATAAACATCCAGAAATAAGCATTAAGCTATAACATCACAACATCGTACCACATGAAAATAATAACATAACCAGATAAAGATGAACACCACATATCATTAAGTCATCAATGATCATAAAATAGTATCATGAGCATCCAAACAAACTAAACTACAAATCCACACAAGTCAAACTGGTGAAACAATTACCATCCAAGTCTCAAGTCCACAACACAACATAAAAGAGTATCAGAAAAGTAATAGCTACACGAGGTGTATTACATCTCATCCCATAGTTCAAAAAATTTACTTTTTTTTTCCTAGGAGTTTTAGACCATCCTTTTGAATTGGATCTGTCTTTCAATTTCTTCCAATCCCCTTTAGACCCACCTTTGTCCTCGGGCCTTCCTCAAACATACAAGGCATCATTTGAGCCCTTATCTATCAATTTTCTTCTTATTTCCTCTAAAATAAATGTAGCAATATGAGCTTTCATCTTTGGATTTCTAGCACTACCATTGATAGTAAAAATTAAAATTTCCCAGGATTTGGGCAAAGAACAAATTAACAAGATGCATTTGTCTTCTTCCTCAAGCTTAACACCTAATGAAGCTAGTTGATTCAAAATCAAGTTAAGGGAATTTAAATGTTCTACAATAGAATCACTATCCTTAATTATGAAATAATTTTGAGATTTAATTTATTTGTTAGACTCTTGGTTTGGTATATACATCTATCCTCTTCCACAATGTAACTGTAGTGGTCCTTTGAGACATTCAAGAGAACAAAGTTTGCAAGACACAAATGAATGGTAACCACTGGCCATCATACTATACTTTCATTTTTGAATGCCAGTACAAATAATTTTCCAAGTCAAATAAGATAATAATAAAATAACAATCTCTCAACTACATGGGCATTTGAGTACCCATTCCAAGGAAGTTGAAGATGCAAAATTATACATTATATTTGTAATTAAATATCACACTATCCTAATATGCCCACTATATTTATTCTTTGATATGCCTTTTCTTGCTTGAAAAATAGATGTGGTACCTCTCAATTACATCTTCATATCTACAAATATGTCAAAATAATTTTGATCCATTGATTAAGCATAGATTATAAAATATTGAGTAGTGAGACTTGGTAGATAAGATACATCCATGTGGAGTATCATATTGATATATGTAAATTAGAGGATTAAAGGATACCCATTTTGGGTCATCTATTTATATTCCAAATATATTGATCTTAAAGGTGATCAATCTAGACTGCTAATTGCTAATTGGAGTTGACTCAATGAATCAAATATGATAAAGTCAAGTGCTAACAAATATATAGCACATGGTATGTTTTTATATGCTCCTGAGGATAATAAATTTCTTTGTTGGTATTAAAGTAATTTTAGGTTATCCATCAATTCACCCTATGATCTAAATCATACCATATCATATAGGTCATCTATTGAATGTAAGGCCAAAATTTGTCAAGAAAATTTTAAATTGTTGAATAGTGGAATTGAACGATTATAGAAAAACACATTACATTGATCCCAATGATTACAATATTTTAGTTGATTAAAGTGGTGTATAGTTTAGCTATCTATCAATCTACATAGGCCATAGATCTTGAAGACAATTTCTTTTAGCTATTAATTGTAAGTATTTTTTAATGGGTAAAGTAACATGCTCATAGGAATGGATGACAAAAAATTACACTTTCTAATCAATGATGGGGGTATTGACTAATCAAACAATGAATTTTTTCAATCATCCTCTAATCACCTATAAATATTGAACTAAAAGGGATATTAATTCAATTTGGTTAACCAACAAGGAAAATTCCAATGTTTAAATGAAGGTAGTAGAGTATACGTTTTTCAAGAGAAAATTTCAATTGCAAGATTCATGAAGGTGTTGAATTTAAGTGACTTAAAGAAATACTTGGATATGAAATTGGACCTATTTATATAATATGCTTTGATGTCTACTCAAATTGGATGGTTTTTAAGTCCTATCTAAATATTCAAATATAGGTTTGAAAGATGGGAAAGTGACTGATAATTAAAAGGGGGAGTTTGGTATTATTTGGCTAAAACATTAGTTGTTAGTTGATAACAAAATGTGTTGTTGATAATTGAGGGTGTTGTGATGAAATGATGAATAGTTGCAGAGGAAAACATGATTTGGGAGGTTGTTGATAAAGGAGACTATAGATAACATAGTCTATGGGAAGTAAGTAATGCCCATATTATTCATGCACATGAGAATTGAATTAACTAGTGGGAATATTGGCTATCTTCCAACCATTTAATTTGAATTTCAAATCTTGATGGAGTTAGGTATTAACAAGCATAATGCATCTAGATATAGGAAATATCTGGCCCCTTTCCTACAAAGGGTCCAACTTGAAGGAATATTTTGCAATAAAAGTAGTATGAGTACTATTATAAACTAGTCTCTCTAACTATTAAAATTATCATGATAGGTTTGGTTGAGTGTGTATATGGTTTGTAATGGATTTAATACCTAAGTGCAAAGGTGTGGATTATAATTGATTTTTGGGGAAATGTTGTCACCAAAAGTTTGAAGAAATGACAACATACTTTAAGTATGATGTAAGCATTATAATTCTTGTGTACACAACGAGTACATCCTTTATTCTTTGTAAAATAGAGTAAGTTATGTATGGTCTACCTATTTGCATAAACTCATTTATGTTTATATTTGGCATATGCTTTGAGAGATCATATTTTCCAACCACCTTTAGAGATTTATACCTCTCTTGGAGTTTCACATGTTAGACATGAAGTATCGAAGTATAAATGATATTAGAATTTGGTGATATTAACCTAGTTTTGCATATTTAGTTACATTTTAACCTAGTGAAAATATACTTCTTTAGAGATATGTAGTCTAACAAACAGTAATCTTGTATAAGGGGTATTTAGTAACAATACTTGTGATATCCTTATGCAAGGGGTATAGCTAAGTTGTGTGGCAATCTTTTTTATTTTCTCGTAAAGATATTCAAGAACAATGTCCTTGGCCTAGTAGAGCTAAAAGTGTAGAAGAGTTGCCTAATCTTATTAGTTGGCCCAAATTACTTATAGTTTGATCATGAGTCACACCTAGTTTATTTCAATCAACCTTGTTCCCTATGTTTAGATTAGGCGTGTCTTCTAGAATTGCAAGGTTCAATATGGACCACTAACATACCCCATACACTAAGTACACCCTCACACACTTTATCCATATAAATTCCCTTCTCAAACAAAAGACTTCCCATCTCAAGTCCACCTAAAGGTGTTTTAAAATAAAGTATGACAATATTTGAACCTAAAATTATCATAATAAGAATGCTCTTACATGTAGAGGTGAAATGTGCATATCTAACTCTTTCTCCACATGTTTTGGACTTGTTTTGAACTTTTATCCTTAATTCAATAATCTAGTACTCAATTTGCATATTTTTGTATAAAATTTGGTCTTCATCCTAAACCTCAATTCCTATTCCCAAGTGATCTAGATCAAATCATTAATCTTCTTGTTTCCTAATCCTAACAGAGACCACTCAGGTGATTTTGGTCTTGGATTAGAACCAACAAGGAAACCCTGACCCCTATTTTCTAAAATCAAATCTAATCATGGGCCCAAGACAACATAACTCCAACTAACCATTTCCCATTAACTCATGCACAAAATATTCAAATTTGAATGCTAAGGTGTTATATAAAAGGGACAAAGCCCTAGGTCATTTAAGGCATACATTATCAAGAGATCACTTAATTAGAACATACACAATTGAGCAACTAGATTCATTGCATAAACATGTATATAAGGATAAATACATAGGCATTTGAATTTTACGTAGTTTGTCTTTAGTCTTGTTCAATCACCTTTGGATTAGTATATAAGGCCTTACTACAATCAAGGAAAATTAGACATGCTTCCACTTGATAGTGTTGGGATATTAAGGTTTACGATAATAAAGTCACCTTATGACTTGTTTATTTTTATCATTTGATAATTAGTTACATTCCCATAAGTTAGTAGTTCAGGAAGTTATATTTGAAAGGCTTTATAAAAGCCATATTTTAATACATTCTCGAATGAATCCAATGATGTAATTATTATTAAGAGTATTTTTTGTGCAAATGTAAATGTTCTTCCATTTTCCAATATGGTATCAAAGCATAACCATTTCTGTATTTGTGAAATGCTATTAAAGAAAGGAGATTGTGAGAATTGAGAGGGTGAGAGTCCAATTGTTGTAAAGGAGAAAATTATTTGCAAATATTAAACACAAAAGAAAGAGACTACATCTAATTTGGTATTTACTAGACTTTATAGTGAAAACATTGAAGGTATAAAGGGATGCAATTTCTACAACAAATAAGTAGATCATAATTACTTGCAATTCAAATAATGTTTTTTTTTAGCTATTTTTTGAGAAGTACCACATGTTCCAAATTGCCTACAATTCAAATATTCCACATCCGAGTGCTTGAAGTGGCTGTGATAAAGGATAAGTTCCTTCATTATCTTAAGCTGAAATAAAATATGGAGAAAAAATAATTAGAGGTATAGGTGGATGGGGTATCTTGGTTTCACGCTACATATTGCTCAAGTGATATTTTCCCTACGAAAACCTCCAATATAATGCTTCACTTATTTAGTCAGCCCTTAACAATTAGAAAATCATGGTACATTTCTTAAGACTTTAAAAAATGTATTTTATTTTGGGGGAAATGTTTAATAAGATCAAAATTTCCATTTGATATTTTTATTTGGAGTGATAAGGTTGGTATTAGTTTATTTTTTAAAAAATAACGAAGATTCTATTTGGGTAGTAGTGAATGGGACTAAAATGCTACCTATAGATGCAAATAAGTTATTGGAATGGCATAAAAGAGATGATAAAGGTAAAGCTATTATTGGTCTTGCCCTTTCCAACACTCAATTACATCAGATTTAGACAAATCATCATCAGAAATTTGGGATAATTTGAATAAAATGTTTGAAGTAAAAGTAGTTAATGTCATTTTTGCCTTAAAACTTCGACTATTTAGATTCAAAATTGAAGATAGAATCACTATGTCAAATCACATAAGAAATTTGAGGTCTCTCATTAGATAACTAGCAAAAGTCAGGGCTCCACTATGTTGAGGATGAGAGCCCTCCAAATGGTGCTTTTGTTTAAGATTATTATTTTGAAGATACTAAGGATGGATATTTATTTTGAGCCTTCACCATTGGAGGTTGGAGGTTTTTCATCATCTCAAGTTAGCTTCTCACTTAGAGATGGTGCTTTGTATGAGAAACATATATTATTTTTTCTTTTCTTTTTGATGCTGACAAGATTGAAGAATGCATATATTGTGAAGCTTGTTTTTCAAAGATAAGTAGGGATATGGTGAACTCAGTAAGGATTGTTGCCTAGATAGTTTGGGAGTCTGTGAATTTGGGGAATTATACCCTTATGAGGGTCATGAGACAACTTGATGGAGCAATGGATTGTTGTCAAATAATTCTGGGGATCTATGATTTGAGAGTTTAGGGAGGGGGTAATCTAGGAACTTGAGAATTCAACTCAAGAGCTACACCTTTCTGAGGGTTACGAGGCAACTTCCAAGATTTTTTTTGTCATAGAAAAAACTTCTAAAGAAAATATATTTGTTTGTTTCAATCAACATGTTGTTGTTGTGTGGAATGTAAACCTTAAGGAGGGGTGTTGGAATATTATGGTTTACGATAATAAAGTCACCTTAGTGACTTGTTTATTTTTATTATTTGATAATTAGTTACATTCCCATAAGTTGGTAGTTTGAGAAATTATATTTGAAAGGCTTTATAAAATCCATATCGTAATACATTCTTGAATGAATTCAATGATATAATTATTATTTTGAGTATTTTTCTATGCGAATGTTCTTCCATTTTTTAATAGATAGTAGGTCATATTGGTGCTTTTCAACACCACCTAGTTTAGGTACACATAGTTGACCAAATTTATGAAGAAATATGATATGGAGTTCAGAGTACCATTATAAGTTCACGACCACAATTTTAAAGATGAGATGAGCACATACAACTCCAATTCTTGACCAAGCATAATTTATTTTCAATTTATCAAACTTCACTATTATAAATTCTTAAAATAGATCACAAAATATACATTGAACGTTCCTTGTCACACATAAAACATTCTACTATTTATTTTAATACATATATTAAGATACTTATCTAAATTAATTTAACTATCGCATATATATTATCCTCATTACAAATCTTCCTTGAAAGAGAATAATCAAAATAAAATATTGAGTCAATGGTCTAAGATTGTCTTTGGCCTTGTTAAAAACCTTCTATTCTACTCAAACTTTGAAAAGACACAATTATTGCTCTGCTGGAATTCGCTGCGGCGTTATAAAAAATTCAACAGAATTTCTTAATCTAGGTGTCACCGGATTAAAAATAAAAAATAATATTAATACAATGTTTATAGCCAGTAACACAATTATTGCTCCGCGGGAATCAGAGAAGACTTGCGTTATAAAAAAATTCAGTAGTATTTCTTAATGTGCAATTCAATGAGAATACATAATGGAATAATATCTGTAGATAATCCGGGCGTCGGTCAGACGAAGACCCACTTGACGTCTTAATATACAACGGAAGGCAAAATTTCGAATCTATGCTCTTAGCAGAAATATATTTCAAAACATTCTTTTGAAAAAAATGAGAGAAACCTACAAAAATTCTGTTGGGAGCCCTTAAGATTGAAAAAAATGAGAGAAACCTGCAAGGATTCTGTTGGGAGCCCTTAAGATAGTAAGGATATTTTGCTTTTGTAGATGCCCACTTATTTTATTATCAATTTGATCAATGCTGATTTTGTCGGTTTAAATTTTATCAGTGTCCAATTTGTTTGTTTTAAATTTTTTCAGTGCCCAATTTGTTGTTTTAACTTTATCAGAGCCCAATTTATTTGTTTTGAAATTTACCGATTTTGCTTTCAATTTTGTCGATGATCACTTTGTTTGTATATATATATATATATATATATATATTACCGATGCCTGCCTTGTTCGTTTTAGTTTTCTCAGTGCTGAATTTGTTTGTTTTAGATTTTGCCAGTGGGTACATTGTCTGTAATAAGTTTCATGGATGCCCACTTTGTTTGTTTTCAATTTTATGAATGCCGTCTTTGTTTGTTTTCAATTTAATGAAAGCTCACTTTCTTTGTTTTCAATTTTATTATTGCAATTTAAAAAAAAGCCCGTCATTATCCAGCCTCGCATTGCTTATTTCAAGGAGACATTGATGTGTAGCATTGTTTTTTTCTGATGCAGGTTTTGGACTGAGTGCAAAACGATCAGATTTCAAGTCAGACACCAAATAAGGTAATTTTTTACTGTTTTCCTTGTTGAGTACTAAATTTGGTGCTTCTGCAAGAAGATTTATATATATTCTCTCCAATTAAAATTATTTCTTAGAGATTTTTTCGTTGTTAATTGTGAAAGGTTTAAACCAGAAAACATTGTGCTTTTCGTCAATGCTGGATTCAAATATAACTTTTTATCAGATTAGTTGATATTATTTTTTTTATTAGACTGCAGGAATCGGGTAGCACGACCCTCTATAAACTGCAGTGCACCTAGTAAACTTTTTAACGTGACCGGTGGCGCTGGCGCGACACGCCCTCCGGTACCACGGGGTGGGGGAGACTAGACCTCGTGACCAACCTCCTGCAACAGGAAAGATTTAGCCAACCGAGCTAGGGCCCCCACCCCTTCTTTTTTCTTTTTTTTACTCTTCAGATTTTTTTTTGATTTCCTGTGTGCTTGGGCTGTTTGAGAAGGGGCAGTTTTAATTAGGTTCTAGAACAAAGGAAGAGAAGGGTGAGGGACATCAAATTTTCACTCTGTTTGCATTTTCCCAGCAATATAATACAGATAAGCGCATTGTGTTCTGGGATATTGTAGGCTGGCTTGAGGACAGAGTTGAGGCCTATTTGCTGCCATTTAATTGTACCATTGGTTATCGCAACCCGGGATTTCTTATAGTTTTTCTCTTTGTTTGGTTTGAACTCTGTATAGCTTCATTCTGCTCCTATCATACTTAACGACCACAACTGAAGCAGAGAGTTTGTTTCGCTTTATCCAACTAGAGTTTGCTGAACTGATTTCATCATTGACAGAGAGCAAAGTCCAAAGCAGATTGAAGATGACAACTCTGACGGCTAGTCATAACAAGTGTAGATATTAACTCGAACAATGTCTCAACAATTTTGTTCACCCTCTGTAAACTTATTTTTGAAACTGGAAGCTTTTTTTTTTTGATTCGTAATAGCAGCAGAAGCTGCAAAATTATATTGATTCTAGCAAAATGGTACATCTTTCCAGTTTATCCCTAGAGGGGTCATTTACAGTCCAAATGGCTTCTCGCCAACGTAGTTGTCCAATTACAGAGAAAGCAAAAAAACTGAACGCAGACCACCAAAACACATATCAACCTCCTACCCCACAAACACCTAAAAATCTTCGTGAAAACGCCCAGAGCCCACCAAGTTTGCGAAGGCATGGCACCACTCCATACCTATCACCGCATCCAGGCCCAGCCGCTGGCTCAAGAACTTGTGACCAATTGATGCCCATCGCCTATGGCGCTGTAACTCCTCTCCTTGCAGGTCTAGAATAAAAGGGTGCCAATCCACTTCTACACCTTGCTCAAACATCCGCTCCACATCGTCCGGCCATGGCAGACCCACTCCAGGAATAGCTACTGCAACGGTATCAATATCTCCCACTAGAATTAAGCCCTTAAAGACCGAGTGCAGTAGTAGCAAACATCTTTTCTTCGGCAGGTTCAAATCCATCAGCGATGCCAAGAACCGTGAAGAAATGTCGGAATTGGCCCTCGTGCAATTTTTGGAGAAGCAGTATGCTTTCCCAAGCACCATTCTCACCGCCTCCATACACAAAATGTCCTTATTACGACATATGTGTTTCAGCCGTTTGTTCGAGATATAGCCAAGAAAAGCAGACTCCTTCTTAGAGCTCTTCAGCTTAACTGGCATATCCATTTTGATGGCCATTGCTTCTTCGAAATGCATGATAAATAGGGGAAAAAACGAATTCCGCATTAAACGTCGGCCGCCAGTTCTACTCTGCATTGTCCTTTCAACTGCAATTTGAGTGTTTCGCTTAAGGAATTCAATTAATGCGCACGATTTTTCGACACCACTATTGCTAAATTCCTGAGGGAGTTTAAATGGAGGTACTTATGATGTCCTCTCCCAATGCTGCTTGGAGAAACCCACTGTCCCTCTTTCTTGTACTCCAAATTTTTCCTTAATAACTACGAGCCACCCAGAATGATGAGCCTGTCACTTCCATCTGAGCGTCCTTCGTCTGCTCCACGGTGGTATTTAAGATCACTTGCTTTCTCACTTGCCATGTGTCGAGGCCCATTAGCCAAATCTAGCCATCCTGGCATAGACAATAGTCCCTAATTGACACGTGGGCCAAAGAATCACCCTTCTCTAACTCCTTTATTAGCCAAGGCATCCGCTTCTCTGTTTCCTTCCCTATAGATGTGGTTAATCGAGAATCCTTCGAAGGATTTCATCAACTCCACTGCCTTCGCAAGGAGTGCCCTTAGCTTCCAATTAGGGGTATTCTCGCATCTAAGAGCATTGATAACCAGTGCCGAGTCGTCCTCAATTTCTATCTTTGCCTACCCTAGCTCCTACAAAGATTCAGGCCATGGATTACTGCTAAGAATTATGCTTCATTGTTTGTACCTTCAGGCAATCGCATTGAGGACGATGCCACTACACTTCCTTGCTCATTTCTGATGATGCATCTAGCCCCCGATGGGCGTGGATTGCCCTTTGATGCCCCGTCGAAGTTCAACTTATGCCAACCCTGTGAAGGTGGCTTCCAGACAACCGATGCCCGATCCTTCTCCGCCTCCTTACCACCCTTACCAACCCAGGGCAGAATCCTGAGAGAGGGCCACATTGCTTGAAGCCTCGCATCCCACTCCGAGAAATATTTGTCTTTTGCCTCTTTTTGGGCTAATTTAGCATTCAGGGTCTCTATTAAGCTCACCTCGATTTTGCTAGTTAGAGAAGCCAAGCCCATCTTCTTATCCTAGAAAATTCGTCTATTCCTTTCTTTCCACAATTCCCACACCAGAATTGAGGGGTCGAGAGTCTAGATGTCACCAAACACCGAGTTCTTCTTTAGTGATGGCCAAGAACGGAACCAACTAAGTAGGTCAATGTGCAAAGCACATGCCCAACCCAGTCTTGCACATAGCCACCTCCAACATTCTTGAGCAAATTGGCAACCCAACAGTAGATGATTCGAAGTCTCTTCTGCCTTTTCACATAATACACATCTAGAAGGCCCCTGAAAGCCTAAACGGCGAAATCTTTCAGCCGTAAGGATTTTATTTTGGATTGCAGCCCACCCAAAGGTCCCTGCTTTGGGAAGACACACACTACTCCAGCAAAGATGCAAGGGCAAACTACAATTAGCTCTCCCATTCTCCTCATATAACTTTCTATACCCATCTTTCGCATTACAGCTGCCAATTTTGGAGCCTGCCCATCTTAGGGTGTTGCTGCCCCTTCTCAGAGAAAGAACTCTGTTCTTAAGAGCATCTGAAAGAGTCTGCACCTCCCTAGGCGGAAGATTAAGGTTTGAGAAATCTTTCCATTTCCAATCAAGGACAGAACCACTTGGGACCGGGGAGATGTAATCCTTAACTTTATCACCCCATAGGTTCTTTAAAGCCTGTTTCAACCGTCCTACCTCAATTATGCTGTCCAAGCTTGAGAAGCCTGCCCAAGAGTCCTCCCAAAATAAAGCCTTGCTACCATCCAAAATGTCCCAAGTTAAATAATCACAAATGAGGGGTCTGCATTTTTTCATAAAGTTCCAAATCCGGGATCCTGAAGGAGGATTCGAGGTAGTGAGAACTTCCCCACTATTACCATCCTTTACATACTTATTATGCAAAATTCTAGCCCATTTTCTCTGATGTTTGTTGTGCATGCACCATACCAATTTGGCTCCTAGGGCCATGTTCTGCATATCCAAGGAAACTGGAAGCTTTTTATCTTCATCATATTATTAAATTTTATTTACAAATGACCTCCCCCTTCTAAGGTTTTCCCACAATATTCTCTCCAGTTTTGTGGATTGTAGAGTGCCTTCTATAAACCTCCTCTTCAGAATTAAAATATTTTGATTAGGATCGACCTTGAAAACATTTACAAAATGCTTCTCATATTTCCTTGAAAAATTTGAGAGTTTCCACCTTTCTCAGAAATCTGCATTAGAAAAATCGGTATTTCAGTGCCCAATAAGAGTTTCTGAATTTTGTGGCTGCCTACCAAGAAACACTTCTGCTCCTGACACCAGCCAAGGAGGTGAACAACAAATGACCAAGGAAGTAACTGCCAGAGTTGCAAGAATAATGCGGAGTCCCACAATGATCTAGTTTGAACAGCAACAAGAGAATGAACAGCCCCCAAAAATGGCCCATAGACAAATAATGCACCAATAAATTGATGCAACCAAGAGAAAGGTAAAGGGCCAATAAAATACAGTCACATTGTCATACAATGTCACACGGGCAGGAAGAAGAACAGTCAAAGGATTATTATGATCTTGGAAGGTTGTAACTGCTACCAAGATTAGGAGTTGATCCTAGTCAAGCAGAAATGGAGCTACACTAATCAGGGAACAGTTGAGCATTCAGAGCAGTAGAAAAAGAATGATAATGGCCATGGCTCAGCCAATGAGATAAGCCTTGATAGATCAACTGGCCAAATAGAAGGATCAAAGATCATGTTCCTTAAATTTATTGCCACATGTAATAAGTCTCCCACAAAATATAGAAAGTATTGCAGCTCAGAATCATATTGTTTTAGCAGTAATAGTTGCATGGATAAATTGGCCTTTCAAGTCACTCGCCATGTGTCAGAAAAGTTTGCAGAAAAACAAAAAGCCCTCCAGTTTGGGGGGGATGACAACTGCCGAGAGAAAGAGATAAAAACATATTATTTTAATATAAACTTACTTATAGCCTGAAGCAGTCATAATCGACTTGTCAGCAAAATAGACATATATCTCAACATAAATACCAAAAGTAGCTCTTCAACATATTTCCTATTGCAACCAAACACCAAGAGATAAACGCTTTAATGCAGTCCTGTAGCAGAATAATACACAATCCTCCTATAGCAGTTTCGGAAGTAGTTCAAATAAAACCATCTGAAGTAGCTTTTAAACACATGAATTCATCCTGTAACAGTCCATATGAGTTTGGAAGCAACTTATAAACATTAGGTAGCATAGCTACAAGTCTGAGACATATAATGAACTCTGCATTCTTCCTGTAGCTCTTCCAAGAAGCAAGTTAACACAAGCTACAAGCAACAAAACACACAAAAAAGAAGTGATAAACCGAAAATGTAACTAACACATATTTTTGCTGATGTGGAATTGCTTGTGGATGCGGGGGCTCCTGCATCAGTTGCTTTCATGTTGCACATTTGAACACATCTCGCTTTTGATGGTGAGGAGATCTAGATGTTTCATGCCTCCATAAATGTTTGTAGAAGGACCCTTATAGCATGCATATTGCTTGATCGTAAGTCCATTGTACATAGAAATCATGCATTTAAAAAATCAAAACAATTTTATGTTTAGGATGATGCACTACAAACCAAATATATTTTTGAAACCATGTAGTCATTCTAAAACGCATTGTCAGAATAGGGCAACACAGGGAACCAGTCAAAGACAAGCTTATCAAACAAGATAATTTTTGCAATGTTCTCTGGATATAATATCCTTTATATTGAGGTTACCCATTGGATAAAGACAAATATGCTTTTGACTGGTGCATTTAGTGCACGGAGACAAATTTTGTACCAAATAATTAATTGACTTTTGTCCATGCATGATTTTCTACCATTGCCTATGTCTAAATGGGCTTGGTTTTTTGAGTTGGTATCTGCTTCTTTAATCAATTTTCCATTGGCTTGATGTCTATAGTTGCTTCCATGTCATCATATGTAGAAGTTTCTCTCTTATGGGGTTTATATTTCCCCTTTATGTAGGGATATCACAATATATCCAAGCACAACTTCCAACATTGTTTTACTTTTATTTATGATAATTTTTGATAGCTTGTGCTGTAATGGTGGCGGTTTCATTTCACCATTTTCTTTTTTTGCAGTAATGTAGTAGTATGTGGAAGAACAACCCAGAAATTTTATCACTGAAAGTGCATTCACCTGAATAAGTCATTATTGGTTTAGTAATTGATTCATTATTTCCTAAGGAATATATTTTGGTTATCTCAGCAATATGTTATATTCACATTGTCTCCGCATTGGTGTTCCAGCATTTTCTGCTATTGCCTATGTTTAAAAGGGCTTAGTTTTTTGAGTTGGTAGTTGTGTCTTTAGTTGATTTTCCATTTGCTTGATGTCTATAGTTGCTTCCATGCCATTGTAGTGCATACAATTAACTTCTTATGTTTTGTTACTATGTTTGTATCTCATTCTGTATTATTTACTTGTCAGCTTGGGGGGTAGTTGTTAGGAGTTGGTTGTTGGCAGTTGTGTTCTATTCGGCAACTGTTGAGTACTTTAACTAGGCTTCTCACAGTTAGGGAAGGTAGTCAGATTGTACAAGCGGTACCCTAAAATAAACTATGCATTGGTTTCATCAACATTTTTTTGATATTTACTATTATATTCCATTTATATTACAATAGGCAATATTATTATTTGGCAGTAAACATTTGGTGCTGTTGCTTATAACAAAGTTGGGTCAGATTATTTAGGAACCAGCATCGACCAATACCTATTGACAACTACAGTAGAGACTGACGAGATTAATGCCATTAAACTTGATGAAAGTTGGGAGAAGATTAGAGCATAGTTAGGGGGGAGACCATGACATCAGACAATCCTCTGATTGGTGAAATAACAAGAATGAAGGAGGTTGTGAGAAGCAAGAAACTCTAGAAGTCCATTGGTCTGAAGTGAGAGCTGAAGTCAAAGTCAGAGCTATAGTCACAAGCCTAGATGTCATAATATTCAACTAACTATGAACAACGACCTACAACATACAAAGGAAGAGTGGGTCAAGATCACTAGATCTTCCTCTTTCGGAGTAGTGATTGAAGGAACCAATAGAGCCTCCCTCCATCCAAAGAAAGACTTTGTCTTGAGACAAAGTTTGAGGACTTCTTCATAGATGAAGGGAGGTAAGCATACTAAAGAAATCTTTGTGGTATTGAAAAATTGTTGATAGAAGGAGAAATTGAGCCAAAAACATCAAGGTGAAGCTTTGGAGTGAAAAAAAGAGAACTTGTAAGTTGTAAGTGTATGAGGGAGCAGAATATTGAAATCTCCAAAAGAATTGAGGATTCTCATGTGTTTGAGAGTGTCGGGAGAGCATCAAAATGTCTCAATTAGAGCTTCCTAAGGAGAAGGTTCTAGCCATTGAATTTGCATCAAGGTCAAGCCATGGTGACTCTACGAGTGAGCTCGAGTGTAGAGAGGCAAAAGCTATGGAAGTTCACTAGAGACGGATTTGAAGATCCAATGAGATAGTACAAAACTTGTGAAACTATTAGGGTAGCAAATTGATAGAATGATAAAAATAATTAGCTGCAATCATTCCCACCTACCCTCAAAGGTGTGGCAATTGATTGGTATATAGAGATTGAGCCAACAAGTTGAACTTGAAATATGTGGGAGAAGTTACGAAAGGATTTTGGAGTAGAATTTAGATTGCTTTGAGATGATAGTGAAATTGTTGCAAAAATTTAGCACCCTTGGCAAGGGAAACACAATAACATGAAAGATTAAATTAGAGGTTCAAGTAATTATTGGTCAAATTGTAGAAAGAACTAGCCATCAAATTGAAAATAGTACTACCTTCATCATACGTATAAGCATATAATAGACCTATGGATATAGAAAGTGAAGTGAGGACAAGATTGTTGGTGTAATTAATTATTAATTACACTTTGCATAAGTTTACTTAGGTTTTATTTAATTCCTAAGTTATAGGTTTTATCCTTATCTTATCGAGCTATCTTGTTGCTCAAGATAAGATTAGGTTTATGGATTTTTGCTTTTATAAAGCAAATTATCTCTTGTAATTATTGGTACTTCGAATATATCAATTTGCACATCTTTTGCAAATCTCTGCTTTTTTCGTTTTTCTCTTCTGTGGAAGGTGATTTTTCTAGTTTGCAATCAGATTTTGGTTTCTAACATGGTATCAGAGCCTCGATTCGCAGCCCCTTCTCAGCTTTTTTGGAGGAACACATTGCAGAGCTTGTTCGAGGTCCCTCGAGGGTTTCAATCCTTGAGCATCTTTATGCAGCGTCTTGGATCAGATCGGGGTTTTCCGTTGGATTCAGAGCGCTGGAAAAAGTCAGAAATGACTTTTATTTTATTTATTTTAAATCATAGTTGCGGATCTGCTGAGGTTCAGCTTCGGTGGTTATCGATATAGATCACAGGGAATTGTTGGATTTACCAGACACTGGGCCCATTGGACCTGTAATTGGATTCATGGCAAAACTATTTTCATATAATTTGTCCGGTTTGGGCAAGTGATACGGAAGCAATTTTTTGTACAAAGGGAGGTTCTCTGACTCACAACCTACGCGATGGGTTTTTGAAAAGGTGCAAAAATAAATAAAATTAATGATAGTTTGGTAATGGTGAGGTATCATGGCAAACCCCTAGCTCGACTTTGTGGTCCTGTATCAGTTGGACCCCAAAACAGCTCATGGTTCAAAGCCTGCCAGGTCACATTGAGGTGATCCGAGGGCTCCACTGGCTCTTCCGGCCTCAGCCTGATCATGGGTGACCCGGGGTGATCTCAAGTCCTGACCGCCAGCCCTGGTACGGTGACTAGAGCTCTATTTGCCCCAGCCCCTAGGGGCTTTCGAGGGCCATCAGACTTTTTTGGAGCACTTTCACGGAAACGGGCGTAACTTGGGCATACGACATCCTTTTTTTGCAAACGATATATCGTCGGAAAGTTGTTTCGACGCTCTATGCAATAGTGTAGGTGTGATTTTCTGGTTTTTTGATGCCTTTTCAACCTCGGAGTGAGATGTTTCCATTTTCACTCCAGGATGCATATCTTTTGACTCGCTTATCCGTTTTTCACAATTTTCACGACATTGGAAAGCTAGTTTCAGCCTCTATACAGATATGAGGTCATTTATAGAAAATGTGTAACTTATTTTATGCATGCATTCATTTTTTTTGTGCTCTAGGTTTGCATTTTCACTTATGTTTCTATAGTTTTGCATTCTCTCCTTTTGCAATCATTGGGTATTGTAATAACGAACTGATATAAAGTTCCATTAAGGGGGGTTCTTGCATCCATATTTTGTATTGGTGACAAATCGCATGAGTTTGTCTGGTTTCCTATTGTTTCCCTTAGCTTCTTTCTTGCTTAGCTAGACACATTGTTGGTTTGCTTCGGTTCACACTTCAGTTCTTGATCCACATTGGTTCAGATCTTTCTCATTTGAAGGCCATGTTTTTATGGTTAATATTTCCAGTCTTGATAATTTTCGTCCTATACGTGAATTTGGTTTCAATTTGGCATTGGCTTCGAGAGACACAGCTTCTAGATTTTGTCATCATTATGGGCTTCATTCATCCTTTCATCTATTGTTGCTTGTAGATTCCAATGTTGATCTAGTATGTGAGTTTCCAGTGTTCCTTAGCATCAGGTTTGCTGTTAAATTCCGTTTTGGTTTAATTCTGAAGACAAGATATCTGCTTACACGGTTGGGATGACACATATGAAGTTCTTCCAGTGATTCTTAATGATTCATCTCACTGAGGGGGGTTTTCTCTCTCTTTGCATTTGTACATGAGTACCTGATTAGGCCTTGTTGCCAGGACTCATATTTGCATAATAATCTGCTTCTCCCTAAGTTGCACTTATGGGTGGGTGTTGGTGTAATTAATTATTAATTACACTTTGCATAAGTTTACTTAGGCTTTATTTAATTTTTAAGTTATAGGTTTTATCCTTATCTTATCGAGCTATCTTGTTGCTCAAGATAAGATTAGGTTTATGGATCTTTGCTTTTATAAAGAAAATTATCTCTTGTAATTATTGGTACTTCGAATATATCAATTTGCACATCTTTTGCAAATCTCTGCTTTTTCATTTTTCTCTTCTGTGGAAGGTGATTTTTTTGGTTTGCAATCAGATCTTGGTTTCTAACAAAGATGTCCTCATGGTTGAAAAAAAAAATTGATGAAGATAGTGACTTAGATGTAAGCAACAATAATGAACTTGGATATATGCAAGCATTACAAAAGGATATGCACTATATGATGAAGGAATTAAAAGCAAAAAGAGAATTCAGCAAGGGGCCTAATCATTTATGGTGCGTGGATTGTAGAATTGAGGGGCACACCAAAACAAACTTCCCTAAGAAGATGTTTTGTGATATTTAAATAATAGGCCATTTGACTAGGAATGCTCATACAATTTGAGAAGCAAAAGCACACAAGTACTCTTTATGCAAGGTGAGTAGTCTACTCAACCCAACACACCACCAGAGCCGCAAAACAAGCAGCATGCATCTCTTGGTGGGTATCAAAATCCAAGAAGCAATAATAGATTCAATAGCTATAGTGTGGAAGGTAGGAGCCAAATCCAATATGACTCTAGAGGTTAGCCTATTATACAATGTCAAGTGTACTGAATGGGGCCACTTTGTAAGGGATTTCCTAAGAAATTAGGATAATATGTGATTATTGTGTAGATCTTGTGGATCTAATGACCACGATGATTATAGATTTCCAAAGCAAAAGGTGAGCATCAATATGATTGATGCAAAGGGAAATAATGAAGTATGGTTGTTACTTGAGCCCAATCAAAGAAGGTTGTGTACCCATGTACCAAAAAAAGAGACTTCACGAAGCAAGTGTTGAGGTGGAGCATGCTATGAATAACAAATGTTGCCACTTGCTACACTCTTAACCCACTGATTGTATTGGGATATGTGTAGCTGACTTGTGGCTAGTATAACTCTTAATTAAGCTATATGATCATTTATATAGTCGTATATAAGTAGTTAGGTCGGCCTAGGTGGCATCCAAGGCACAAGTATGTTATATATGGTAGCTAGTGGTTAGATTATTATCATCATATTTTGAATTCTATTCTTGTTGGAGCTTTGGAGGTTTGCCCCATTAAAGTGACTGTTTATTATTATGTATTTGCAAGCATTTCTATTATATTTTCAAGAATTTGTTGTTGAATTCTTCTATTGTGCAAGTTATTTCAATACAAGTGGTATCAAAGATGATCTTTGCATTCGAAAGGCAAGAAATAAGGCAATTTTTTTTAATTCAGGAGGTTGAATTGTGAAGCAAATATATTTCTTTCAATGGTGATTTTTTCTCTAAATTTTTGAGGGTTGTTCAAAGACATATTGAAGCTACTATAGTCTAGATTTGAGGTCATTTGGAGTAGAATTGAAGAGTTACTGTGAAATTAGGATTTCACCAAATTTGCTCCCAAGGCTGCAAATCAATGAATTTCTTGGAATTTTTTGTAAGTGAGATCTAGGCCCTAGTAAGTTATAGTAATTTTTTTAGATTATTTGGATTTGTTTTTTGTAATGTATTGCAAAATTATTTTTCCACACCAATAGGATGAAGGAGGAAATCTTGTCTAGGGTGGCAAAGCAAATGAAAGGAGAACCCACCAGTATGAAAGAAGACATGATAGCTTACATCAAGGACACAATGTCTCAACTCAAAGGACCTATCCAGATAATCTCTCAATCAAATACACAACACGATGTTTCAATCAGTCAAGGTGGATCGTCCAAGCCAACCAGTCTAGATCCAAATGCTAGCATTGACTTGGATAAATCAAATGGAGAAGTTTTTGATGTACATCAAATTCCAAGTGAGAAAAAAGTGACAATGGATTTCTTATATCTAGAACCAAAGCAAAGAAATCCATTGATACCAATGGTTGTGTTCAAAGGAAGAAATTCCTCTCACTATCACTTGGTCAATCTTTACAAATGCGTTACAGTCATCTATAGCAATAGTGTATCAAACATTTACTTCAACTAGTTAGCTAACCATGACAAATAGGATCAATCAAGGATTATATTCAGCAATTCTAGAAGCTATCCTTGCAAGTAGAGACAATTATAGAGATGATCTTGAATGACTTGTTTCTTGGTAGGCTCAAGGATCATATCCAACATGAGGTGCGCATGTTTAGTCTTACTACTATATTTGAGTCTTTTGTCCTAGTACACAAGTTAGAAGAAAAGTTATTAGCTCCTAGAAGGCAAGGTTTCAATGGCATAAGAGAGAAGAAATTTTCAACACAACCATTCCCCCAACCCACTAGATTGACTCCTCAACAAATTGAAGAAAGAAGGGCAAAAGGGTTATGTTTTAATTGTGATAATGAATAAAATAGAGGACATAAATGTGCCGAAAAGAAATTGTTCCACATTAAAGCACCAAATGAGGAAGAAGATGATGAAGAAAAATTATTAGAGTTTGGCAATGATTTCGATGAGGAATTAGGAGATACCTAACCAACCATTTCTTGTCATGCACTTTTTGGCATTAGCACCCCACAAACTGTCAAGGTAATGGGTTTTTTGAAGAAAGAGAGAGTAACTATGTTGATAGACTCAGGAAGCACTCACAACTTCATCAACAAGAAGTTAGCAACTTGTCTAAATTGTTTCATCTATCCAATTCCTAAATTTTAGGTCATGATTGTAGACTTTGGTATTGTTATTTGTATAGGGAAACACCATAGCATTTGTAATGTCCCCTTTTTGGGATAACCCTAAATCTGCCCTAATTTATCAATTCCAAGTGATTACCTTGGTTTTGGGGATGTTTATAGAACGGGTAGGCTCCTACAAAACAAAGTTTGAGAATATTTACAAGGCAATATTAATTAGCATGCATGTAAGGAAATCAAAGAGAACATGGTTAGGGATACAACTACCTATTAACCTGCAAATATGTTAGTAGACATTTATAAAATAAGATAACATCATTTTATAAGCATATTGAGTCTTCTTTGGATTTTCCTAATTCATTCTTCCTTGAGCATGATAGTCTGATAGGGTGCCCAAGAAACCCTAGGCCCAAGAGTAGTATGCCCCTCTTGGCCCCATGTGGCCCTTGCTATCCATATGGGGTGGTGTGCCTAGTGTTCTACCGCCGTTCCCCTGTACCAGAGCCATCATTGCTCAATCATATTGAGAGGTTGAGGATGCAACTATAGTAAGGTGTCCTGGATAGTCATTTCCTCTAAGCCCAAGAGTAGTACACCCCTCTTGGCCCATGTGGCCCTTGCCATCCATATGGGTGGTGTACTTAGAGGGTGACCCACACGCTGTTTCCCCTCCTCGTAGGTCCTCAACTTCCCTATCATGGCTAGTTCTTTACAGTCAGGTAAATTTCATATGATCAAAACATTGTAAATGCCTTATCTATTTAAGCTATAACTACCAATATCCATAATGCATTGTGGAGCTCTAGTCATAATAAGACTTGGATGAGACACATGATAAGTTTGCCTGAAGCTATCCATCTAAGCCCAAGGGCACGAGCATCCGACCAAGACAACCCACCCCTTGGCCCCGAGCGGCAGGAACGTCCGAACCAAGACAATTCCACCCTCGGAGTGTAGTGGAATACACTTGTATCTGCTTTTCCTTTCTATGTTGTCTTATCCATCCTCCTTATGATTGAGACTCCTTGAATCGATCCTAACAATCAATCATAGTTTTGCTTGATAGGGAAACCTTGAAAGGGGTGCTTGTAAACTACTCAACCCATCCAAGTCCAAGAGCACAAGCGTCTGACCAAGACAACCCACCCCTTGGCCCCGAGCGGCAGGAACGTCCAAACCAAGACAATTCCACCGTCGGAGTGGCATACTTAGCATGGGAGGCCCGTAAACAACATCCTCCTAACTTGCTCCCTTCAACCTTACATCTGATTGATTATAAATATAAATACAATCTATTCGTTTATATAAAAGAATCATAATTACTTATAAGGCTCAATAGTTGTTGCAAGCATCATTATTAGACAATTGAAAATCATGTGTGTATATATATATATATATATATATCCAATAACATATTAGCAATGCTATAAAGATCAATAGTACATGCATAATCTTATTATTCCAAAATGGCATTAATAAATGACATCAACTAGATGAGTATTATTATGTATCAATAATATATCTATCAATCATAATATATTAAATATATGTATCAATCATAATATATATTTAAATACATTTACCAATCACCAACTGTTATTTAAATTCCCAATTTATTTGTTAATCAGCAACATCTAAATTCATAATGTATTAAACTAATTAATATTTTAATCCATAAATACTTACTAAGATCCCTATCAACATCCTTAATATAATTACCAACTAATCATTTGGAGTTCAGAAAATACTTCCTTTATTTAGCTTCGATCTGCTGCTGAAACCTTCCTTATTTCTCCATTTTCTTATTCCCTATTGTTTTGCTCTCTGCCTGTTAGATTGCTGACTTCAGAGTATATCCTTTTTCTTCCTTATTCAATTCTTATTCTGTCTCTTTCCTTGATCGATGATCTGTTTGTATATGCTTTTGTTTTACTTCTTTTCCTTTTTTTTGTCTTCCCTCCCATCCACCGATCTCCTTTTCTTTTATATCCCCATGTCTCTTTGAGAGACGTGTCTTTTGAAAGGGGATGACTTTTGACTTTGCTGTCTTAATTAATCGTTGCTTTTTGTTTGTTTGTACTAGCAATCGGTGATGTTTGTTTGTTTGGAGATCGATGCCTTTCATAATTGTAAGTTTTAGCCCAGAAATGAAGATAAGCAGCAATAATAAAATAATGAACACAATAACACAGCAAATACCCTGGGAAAACCCTCCTTCTCGAGGGAGAAAAACCCAGCAACAATTAGATCTCTTATATTATAACAAGAAGAGCAGAAATCTGCTTACAATCTAGGCCAAACACTAGGCCGATATGAAGAGAAAGCACCTCTCTTAGATGCAAGTATACAACAAATATGATGTCCCTTAATGTCGATCTCTTTGTAGCAAGAATGTCGATTTGCTGAAGTGCGAACTCCTCTTGAAGAAATTGAACTTTGTCTTGAATAAAATTGAATGAGAAGATGAAGATAATCGCCTTGTATAAATACATAACATGGTGTCTCTTCATGAAAGGTCGGCCTTGTTCATCAATCAAGGCGTCTCTTGAATTAAGTCGGCCTCAATAAATTAAAATAATATATAAAGCAAGTCGACCCCTTGCATTAATATTTGAAATTTATTTATTATTTATTTTCAAAAAATCGTGGGAGAAAGAGACTCCCACCGCTACAACATCAACAATAATCATTTGTGATCCAGCAATGATCAACGAGACTCACTGCATAGCAAATGCATAGCTAAGGAGACTCACTGCATAGCAAATGTCTGGTCTAGTATTGACTAGATACATCAACGATCCAATCAACTGCCTGTACATGGTGGGATCAACTAGATCTGAACTAGCTGCAGAATCACTCAACTTCTTCAAGTTTATTTCCATCGGTGTAGCCATGGATTTGCAATCCATCATCCCAAATCTCTTCAAGATATCTATGGTATATTTCCCTTGACTTAAAATAATCTCATTGGGTCTCTACCACACTTCCAATCCTAGAAAATAATGCATAAGACCTAGATCCTTCATCTCAAACTCAGAAGCTAACTCCTTGCATTTGACAATGAGATATTATGCTCCAGTAAGAAATAAATCATCAACATAAAGAACCAAGATTAAAGCCTCACCATCAACTACCTTGAAGTAAAGATTTGAATCTGCATCATTCTTGGAGAATCCCAAGCTCATCAAGTATCGTTCAATCCTCTCATACCAAGCACGAGGTGCCTATTTAAGGCCATACAATGCCTTCTTCAATCTGCATACATGAGATTCCTTTCCATGAATCACAAACCCATCTGGTTGTTCAATGTACACTTCCTCTTCAATCACACCATTAAGGAATGTTGTCTTTACGTCCATTTGGTGCAGCTTCTATCCCTTAGCTGATGCAACAACAATAATAGTCCTGATGGATGTATAACGATCAACAGGAGTAAATGTCTCCTCATAATCTATTCCCTCTTTCTGAGAGAATCCTCTAGCCACAAATCTTGCTTTGTACTCCTCAATGCTCCCATCAGCTGCATGCTTGATCTTGAAAAGCCATTTGGAAAACACAACTGATTTTCCTTCAGGTCTCGGTACAATGTCCCAAACATCATTCTTGATAATAGATTGATATTCTTCTGTCATAGCATCTCTCCATACCTACTGACTTGATGCTTCCTCAACACTGGAAGGCTCATACTCAATAATGTGACTCATCAATGCTACATAGCCTGGAAACTTCTGTGGTCTTTTGCTTTCTCTGAATGTGCCTCTAGGAGCTACATACTTCTCTACCTCTTGCATAGTCTGTCTAGCCCATAGAGGTCTCTTTCGACCTATAACAATATCTCTTGGACCATCAGTAGGTTCTATGGGATCAACTGGATCACTAGCCTCTTCTGGTTCAGTAGACTCCCTCTGAATCTCAGGAGTATGATCAATGTCCATATCCTCAGGAGTCTCCTATTCTTCATTATCTATCTCCATGTATGACCCTTTAGATCTTTTGAATGCAACATCTTCTTCAAAAAAGACATCCCTGCTGATCTCAATTTGTTTCTGTCCTGGAATGTAAATCCTATAGGCCTTTGAAGATTCACTGTAACCCACAAATATTCCTTTCTTGCTAGATGGTTCTAACTTAGATCTCTTATCTTTAGGAACATGAATATAAATAGGACAACCAAAGATTCTCAAATGACTAACCTCGGGTTTCACACCTATGAAGGCTTCTTCAGGAGTCATATTTTCCAATATTCGATGAGGGCTCCGATTCTGAACATACACTGCAGTTCTGGAAGCTTCTACCCAAAGGAAGGTTTGTAAGTCTTGATCATGAATCATAGCTTTGGCTGCCTCAACTATGGATCTGTTCTTCCTTTTTGCAACTCCGTTTTGCTGAGGATTGTATGGAACACAAAACTCCCTCTTAATCCATGCCTCAATGCAAAAATTACAGAAACCTCCAGAAGTGTATTCTCCTCCATTATCAAATCTCAGAACCTTGATCCTCTTTCCGGACAAATTTTCAACTTGAGCCTTAAATTCTTTGAATCTATCAAGTACTTCTTTAGACTCTTTAGACTTCAAAAAATAAATCCAAGTCTTTCTAGAGTAGTCATCAATAAAAATTACATAATACCAAAAACCACTCAAGGATGCCACAAACATTGGACCACACAAATTAGAATGAACAAGATCTAGAATACCTTTTGATCTACTTTCACTACTATGAAAAGGACCCTTAGAATTCTTACCCATTGCTCAACCTCTGCAAACACCATCATGCTCCTGACCGAGCTTTGGTAGTTCTGTGACCATCTTCTCCATGGATGGAAGGGCTCTGAAATGTAGGTGAGCAAGTCTCCTATGCCATAGCTCACTCGAACTAGAAGAATCATGCAACAATGCTTGAACTGGACGAATAGAAAGTCTATATAGACTCTGTTGACGCACACCAATCACACAGGCTGTTTTGATGCTAGAGTTCTTTGGCCAAGTAGAATCCGATTTCCTGTCTCTATTCCTCTTGAAATTTCCTTTTCTCTCTTCTTTTCCTTTCCTTCTTGAAGTTTGAGCAGCAAGAACATGATTGTCTTCATTGTGAGAGCTTTGTCCATTACCTCTTGTTGCCAACCTAGATTCCTCTTGAATGCAATCAACTCTAAGACGATCAAACTTTGGTAACTTAGATCTTCCACTAATACCTTGGATAAAGGGCTCCCAAGATTGAGGAAGACCATTCAGTGCCAACATGACTAAGTCTCTATCTTCAACTATATCTCCAATGGCATATAGTTGATCTTTCAACTCAGTGATCTTCATGAAGAAGGAGATGACTGAATCTCCTTTAGCCATCTTGATGTGATGTAATTGTTGCCTCAAGGCAAGAGCTCTGTTGGTGTTATTGATCTCATACAATCCCTCCAAAGTCTTGAACATATCTCTAGCCATCTTCAACTTGGAGATAATAGGCACAAGGTGATCCTTCACGGAATCAATCAAGATCTTCTTGGCCTTTGTGCCATTCTTCCTCCATTGTGTTTTCTCAGTCTCATCGGAAGGCTCGGGCACTTCGCTCTCCACAAACTCGAGAATATCATTTTCTTCCAATGCAATAAGAACTCTAAACTTCCAAGAGTTGAAGTTAGATGCACCATCAAGTCTATCTTCAACCTTGATTCCGTTCACCATTTTTGAAGCTAAGATAGACTCCCTTAGATGAGAAGAAGAGAAGAAGATTTTTCTGCTTAAATAAATCTGATCTCGATCTTGCTTAAACCCGCTCTGCTACCATGTTAGTTTTAGCCCAGAAATGAAGATAAGCAGCAATAATAAAATAATGAACACAATAACACAGCAAATACCCTGGGAAAACCCTCCTTCTCAAGGGAGAAAAACCCAGCAACAATTAGATCTCTTATATTAGAACAAGAAGAGCAGAAATCTGCTTACAATCTAGGCCAAACACTAGGCTGATATGAAGAGAAAGCACCTCCCTTAGATGCAAGTATACAATAAATATGATGTCTCCTTAATGTCGATCTCTTTGAAGCAAGAATGTCGATTTGCTGAAGTGCGAACTCCTCTTGAAGAAAGCGAACTTTGTCTTGAATAAAATCAAATGAGAAGATGAAGATAATCGCCTTGTATAAATACATAACACGGTGTCTCTTCATGAAAGGTCGGCCTTGTTCATCAATCAAGGCATCTCTTGAATTAAGTCGGCCTCAATAAATTAAAATAATATATAAAGCAAGTCGACCCCTTGCATTAATATTTGAAATTTATTTATTATTTATTTTCAAAAAATCGTGGGAGAAAGAGACTCCCGCCGCTATAGCATCAACAATAATCATTTGTGAATATTTATTTATTTATAAAACATGATATGAAACATAGGCATGGTCAGGTATTAATGATTTGTTTATATTAATTTATTCTATTTGATAATTGTAATTATCATAATATTATTTATATATATATATATATATATATATAATTTGTTTATTTAATTTATTAGTTTATATTAGTTTAATGAATCTCATAGTAATTATCAAAATTATATCTGTTGTTTTATTATATCATAATTATTGTAATATTATCTTGATAATTATAATGATAATGAATTTGCTAATATATATATATTCATAATTTACTAATTATAATGAGTTCCTTAATAATGATTGTTTGGTTATTTTTGTATTTTAGTATCATAATTTGGGGGGACATGTCAGTCCTCCCCTCCAAAATTTGCTTGTCCTCAAGCAACTTAATATCTCAGTTCCTTTTGTGAGGATATTAGTTTGAATTTATAGTTTTACCTTATTATTCAATTTCATTTTCCATCTTTTAATACAATTGAAGGCTATCATCATTCTTCTATGTTAGGTACTAAGTATCTTGGAAAAGTATCTAATTTATATCAATTTATTGAATTAGTATTCCAAAACTTTATAACTTAAAACCCACATGAATAAGAAATTAAACCAGATGACCAAGTAGCTCAGCCAAGCAAGCAAGTAGGTCAACTAGGCAAACAAGTAGCTTAAGCAAGCAAATAGCTCAAGAACATAGGAAAGTAGCTTAAGTGGGTAAATTCAAGCAATCAAGCAAGCAAGTAGCTCAAGCAAGTAGGCAACCAGCTCAAGTAGACAAGTAGGTAGCTCAAGCATGCAAGCAACTAGCTCAAGTAGACAAGCAGGTAGCTCAAGCACGCAAGTAACTAGCTCAAGCAAGTAGGCAACCGACTTAAGTAGACAAGTAGGTAGCTCAAGCATGCAAGCAACTAGCTCAAGAAAGTAGGCAACCAGCTCAAGCACGCAACTAAGTAGCTCAAGCACACAACTAGGTAGCTCAAACACACAACCAAGTAGCTCAAGTAACTTGACAGACAATATTTTTAACATTTTCATAGTTTTAAGCATAAGGTAGTCATAAACACAATGACGAGCTCCACCATACATCACAAATACATAGCAACTAACTCTAACATTCATCACATACACAATGGCTAACTACCACTCCACAATGGTTGACACACACATGTCCATAATGCATATTAGATAGAAAGAATATCGGTGCATTGCGCACTACATCGTGGGTCCTATCCTTTCCTTTAGTCTTCTACACCATTAGACAAAGGGAAGAGGATTCGGTGCATCCCATACTACACCGCGGGTTCGTTCTCAACCCCACAAGGCCAAGTATACAGTTTGACAACTAAGAAGGGGATTCAGTGCATCCCATACTACACCGCGGGTCCATCCACCATCACAAGGTCACCCAGTATATATGAGCACACAATATACGCTTGAAGTCACAAAGTATATGCAAGGTATACACATAATTGCATAAGTATTTGAGGTCACAAAGTATACACACGAAAGGCACACACATATGGAGATACATTGACACAGGCTGGCAGGAACATGCTCTGATACCACTTGTAATGTCCCCTTTTTGGGATAACCCTAAATCTGCCCTAATTTATCAATTCCAAGTGATTACCTTGGTTTTGGGGATGTTTATAGAACGGGTAGGCTCCTGCAAAACAGAGTTAGAGAATATTTACAAGGCAAAATTAATTAGGATGCATGTAAGGAAATCAAAGAGAATGTGGTTAGGGATACAACTACCTGTTAACCTGCAAATATGTTAGTAGACATTTATAAAATAAGACAACATTTTATAAGCATATTGAGTCTTCTTTGTATTTTCCTAATTCATTCTTCCTTGAGCATGATAGTTCGATAGGGTGCCCAAGAAACCCTAGGCCCAAGAGCAGTATGCCCCTCTTGGCCCTATGTGGCCCTTGCCATCCATATGGGGTGGTGTGCCTAGTGTTCTACTGTCGTTCCCCTGTACCAGAGCCATCATTCCTCAATCATATTGAGAGGTTGAGGATGCAACTATAGTAGGGTGTCCTGGATAGTCATTTCCTCTAAGCCCAAGAGCAGTACACCCCTCTTGGCCCATGTGGCCCTTGCCATCCATATGGGTGGTGTACTTAGAGGGTGACCCACACGCTGTTTCCCCTCCTCATAGGCCCTCAACTTCCCTATCATAGCTAGTTGTTTACAGTTAGGTAAATTTCATATGATCAAAACATTATAAATGCCTTATCTATTTAAGCTATCCATAACTACCAATATCCATAATGCATTGTGGAGCTCTAGTCATAATAGGACTTGGATGAGACACATGATAAGTCTGCCCGAAGCTATCCATCTAAGCCCAAGGGCACGAGCGTCTGACCAAGACAACCCACCCCTTGGCCCCGAGCGGCAGGAACGTCCGAACCAAGACAATTCCACCCTCAGAGTGGCGTGCTTAGTGGAATACACTTTGTATCTCCTTTCCTATCTATGTTGTCTTATCCATCCTCCTTATGATTGAGACTCCTTGAATCCATCCTAACAATCAACCATAGCTTGGCTTGATAGGGAAACCTTGAAAGGGGTGCTTGTAAACTACTCAACCCATCTAAGTCCAAGAGCACAAGCGTCCGACCAAGACAACCCACCCCTTGGCCCCAAGTGGCAGGAACGTCTGAACCAAGAGAATTCCACCCTCAAAGTGGCGTACTTAGCATGGGAGGCCCGTAAACAACATCCTCCTAACTTGCTCCCTTCAACCTTACATTTGATTGATTATAAATATAAATACAATCTATTCATTTATATAAAAGAATCATAGTTACTTAGAAGGCTCAATAATTGCTGCAAGCATCATTATTAGACAATTGTAAATTATATATATATATGTCCAATAACATATTAGCAATGCTATAAAGATCAATAGTACATGCATAATCTTATTATTCCAAAATGGCATTAATAAATGACATCAACTAGATGAGTATTATTATGTATCAATAATATATCTATCAATCATAATATATTAAATATATATATCAATCATAATATATATTTAAATACATTTACCAATCACCAACTGTTATTTAAATTCCCAATTTATTTGCCAATCAGCAACATCTAAATTCATAATATATTAAACTGATTAATATTTTAATCCATAAATACTTACTAAGATCCCTATCAACATCCTTAATATAATTACCAACTAATCATTTGGAGTTCAGAAAATCCTTACCTTTATTCTGCTTCGATCTGCTGCTGAAACCTTCCTTATTTCTCCATATTCTTATTCCCTTTTTTTTTGCTTTGTGCCTGTTAGATTGCTGACTTCAGAGTATATCCTTTTTCTTCCTTATTCGATTCTTATTCTGTCTCTTTCCTTGATCGATGATCTGCTTGTATATGCTTTTGTTTTACTTCTTTTCCTTTTCTTCTGTCTTCCCTCCCATCCACCGATCTCCTTTTCTTTTATATCCCCATGTCCCTTAGAGAGACGTGTCTTTTGAAAGGGGACGACTTTTGAGTTCGCTGTCTTAATTAATCACTGCTTTTTGCTTGTTTGTACTAGCAATCGGTGATGTTTGTTTGTTTGGAGATCAATGCCTTTCATAACCATTTGTGAATATTTATTTATTTATAAAACATGATATTAAACATAGGCATGGTAAGGTATTAATGATTTGTTAATATTAATTTATTGTAATTATCATAATCTTATATATATATATATATTTAATTTATTAGTTTATATTAGTTTAATGAATCTCATAGTAATTATCAAAATTATATCTGTTGTTTTATTATATCATAATTATTGTAATATTATCTTGATAATTATAATGATAATGAATTTGCTAATATATATATATATATATATTCATAATTTACTGATTATAATGAGCTCATTAATAACGACTTCTCGGTTATTTCTGTATTTTAGTATCATAATTTGGGGGGACATGACAGCATTATATTGTCCATGGGATAATATTGACTAGATTGTCCAATGTTTGTTATCTCCATGGGTGCAATAGACTTTGTGTTGGGAGTATGGTGGCTTACGACATTAAGGGCAATCAAAATGGAATTATAGGATTTATTCATTTGTTTTCACTTAGAGGATAGGACAATTGAACTAAGAGGGTTGTGTGCAAAGTTTCCATAGATTGTAAGCTCTCATCAATTGCAAAAGATGCTTAACAAAGGAGCCAATGGGGTTGTGGTCCAATTGTTTTCATTAGAAGCCTATTAGTCAAACACAACTAGATTTGCAAGCAATCATAGATAGTCATTTACTAGTTTTTGAAGATATGATAAAAGGTTTGCCTCCTAAAAGAGATCATGATTATGCCATTCAACTAATACTAGGGAGCAAACCACCCAACGTAAGGCCCTATAGGCACCCTTATGTATAGAAAAGTGAGATTGAGAAGATGGTTTAGGAGATGCTAGAGGTAGGTGTTATTAGGTAGAGTCAAAATGCTTACTCCTCTCTAGTGTAAATGATTTGCAAGAAAGACAATACTTGGGAGATGTGTCTTGATTAGAGAGAGCTCAACAAGTACATCATAAAAGATAAGTTTCCCATTCCAATAATTGATGATTTGTTAAATGTCGTCATTAATGGTGCTATTTATTTTATCAAACTTGATCTTTGTTTTGGTTATCATCAAACCAGAGTTAGAGATGAAGATGCACATACAACAACTTTTCAAACCCATAAGGGCCACTATGAATTTCTCGTGATGCCTTTTGGCCTCACAAATGCACCATCTATCTTTCAAAGTTTGATAACTCTATCTTTAGGCCATTCATGAGGAAATTTGTTTTAATGTTTTTTGATGACATCTTAATATATAAAAAAAGAAGTGAGGAACACTTACAACATGTGAATTAGGTTTTGGTCATTTTTGAACAACATCAACTTTATTCTAAGCCATCTAAGTGTGTTTTTTGGAGTCAAAGAGGTGGAGTACCTAGTCATATTGTTTCACATGAGGGAGTCAAGGTAGATCCTTAAAAGATCAAGGCCATAGTAGATTGGAAAATGTTTAGGGCCCTCAAGAATCTATGGGATTTCTTAGGGAGTACAAGTTACTATTGTCGATTTGTACAAATATGGTAGCATAGTAGCACCTCTCACAAGCTTATTGAAGAAGGATTTCTTCTAGTGAAATGAGCAAGCCACTAGGAAATTTAACAAGCTAAAGAAAGCTATGTGCACAACTCCATATCTTTCTAAAACCTTCATTGTGGAATGTGGTGATTTTGGGCATGGTATAGGAGCAACACTCATGCAAGAGAGAAGACCCATAACATTTGAGAGTTGACAACTTAAAGGTAAGAACTTGTTGAAGATGATTTATGCGAAGGAAGTGTTGGCTATTTTGCATGCGGTCAAACAATGGCAATCTTATCTAATGGGAAGGCACTCTAAGCTAAAGATAGATCATGATAGTCTCAAAAACTTCTTGGATCGAATGTTGTCATCTAAAGAACAACAAAAAATGGGTCACAAAGTTATGAATTTGAGATCATATATAAGAAAGGAAAGGAGAATGTTGTGGTTAATGCTCTATCTTGGGGGGTGAACCCATAGAGTCACCACTATATGCCATTTCTATATTGCAGACAAATTGGGTAAATGAGGCATGAGAAGAATGGGAGGACATGGATACTCAAACTCTCATTCATAAACTCCAACAAGATTCAAGTGTGTCAGATAAATTTGCATGGAAAGAAAATGCTTTATGATACAAGGATAGATTGTACGTCTATAAGAACTCAACCCCTAAGTTTAAGGTTTTGGTAGAACTATATGCTTGTCTACTAGGTGGGAACTTAGTATTCCTGAAGACTTATCATAGAATCAAGCAAGATTTCTTTTGGGATGGGTTCAAAGGGGATGTTCAGAAATTTGTGGAAAAATGCATGGCATGTTAACATAATAAAGGGGATACAATTAAGACTTTGGGTCTTCTGCACCCTTATCTATTCCAAGCCCGAGGTGGGAGGAGGCATCCATGGATTTCATCATAGGGTTGCTCGGGTTTGAAGGAAAAAGTGCCATCATGGTTGTTGTGGGTCGGCACACCAAATATGCACATTTTTGTGCTTTATCACACCATTTGTAGCAAGCACTGTAGCAACAACCTTTATGGATACTATTCAAAAATTGCATGGGACTCCAAAACTCATAGTAAGTGATCGTAATCCTATATTTAAAAGTAATATTTGGACTAACTTATTTTCATGTTTGGACTCTCAATTTGCTTATAGCTCGTTCATATCATCTCTAAGATCAATAGATTGAGGTGGTCAACAAGTTCTTGGAGGGTTATCTTTGTGTTATGCTTTGGATTGACAAGAAAGATGGGTACAATGGTTGCCACTAGTAGAATGGCAATAGAATACTTTTTTCCATACTTCATCCAAAATGTGTCCATTCTTGGCATATATGGGTATCGTCCACTATCAATCACCTCTTCAACGTGGACACGCCCAAAGGTCCTAATAGTTGAAGAACACATTCAACATCAACAAGATGCACTTGATAGTCTGAAGGAGAACTTGACAATGACACATAATAGAATGAAGCAACAAGTGGATCTACATTGTAGTGAAAGGAATTTTGAAGTAGGATATTGGGTCTTTGTGTGATTACACGCATATAAGAAAATGCCATTGAAACAATAGAAGAAGGATAACAAGCTTGTACCTAATTATTATGGTTCTTATAAGGTTTCTCAGAGGATTGGCAATGTAGCATACAAATTGGAGTTACATTTTGTTAATAAAAATACATTTGGTCTTTCATTAAAATAAAGGACATAAGTATACAATTAATTTGAAGAATTAAGTAGTGAATGAGGAAGTAGCTTCCTTGGATTCAACAAATTTTGATTCCAGAGAAAGTGGACAAAGAATCATGATTAGGATTCCATGGAGTTTAAAGTTGAAGGAATCTTTGAATTGTAGTCATATTGAAAAGATGAAACAAACTCCCTTTGTGGCCTATGCTATTGGAAAATGGAGGATTGTGAAGTATTACAACTAAACTACAATTTTGGTGAAGCTATGGAGATTAATAGAGATGAACACAAATTATGAGATGACAAGAAGCAAATGAAGGAACCATTTAAAGTTAAGGATATTCAAGAGGAAGATTTAGAAAAGTTGAAAGGTAAAAGTGTGAAAGATGATGTAGATGGTTCTCATTATACTTTATTCTCAAAGGCCAAAAGCAATCGATTATGTAGGCCTAATTGAATTGTCCAGTATAAATTCAATGGGTGATGGTATGGCAAAAAAATTTCAAGTTATTAATTTTTTTGATCTCAAGCCAATTAATAGTTGTTGTGCTAACAAATGTTACAAGGGATGCTACCCATGTTGCATAAATCAACAAATATGACAACTTAATGATGTCAAAAAGAGAAATACAAGGCAAATTAATGAAGGTGGAAAGAAAAATACAATATAGGTCCCAAAAAGACAAAATAAATAAAAATACTAAAGGGAAAGGTATTGCTATGCAATGGAGCTAAGTTACCGGTTTGGGTTTGGGTTCGAGGGTTCGGTCAAATTCGTTTTTGGGGTTGGGTTCGTCCATACAAAAACATATAAAAATCAGAAATATATACATGTTTACAACAGTAATTAAGTTCCAAATACCATACATAGCTTCATATATTGTATATTAAACAAAACCACCATAAAAATAAAAAATATTAGAATGTCAATTAGTCAAACTTGAATGTCATATATTATATATTAAAATTATCTACATTGTTGCATTTCTCCTTGCAAGTAAGCATCAAGTAACATCAGGGGAAGATTCTCCAATTGGATGACAATATTATAGATGAAGACTTGTAGGCAAACTTGAAAACTTGGAGAGTACTTGGAAAATCAAATGAATTCAATGGGGGTTTGGGGGCAGTGCCCCTAGTGGGGTCGAGGGGTAGTGCCCCTCGTGGGGGTCTAGGGGAAAATTAAGACCTCCAAAACCACACAAACCTTCATGGCATACATCATTTTGCATTCACAATAAGACCCAAATTAAGACCTTCAAAACCACACAAACCTTCATGGCGCACATCATCTTAGGGTTTTGGGGGCGAATTGCACTTTTTAGAGTGTAAAAAAAATTAAAAAATATTTTTTGTTTTGAAAAAGGCAAAATTTGCCTGTTTTCCATGGAATCCTCCCAAATTCCCCTTGGGTTCGCCCAGGTTCATCCAGGACGGACCCACTAGTTGTGGGCGAAACCCTACCCAAACCCACCAGGGACCGGATTTGGACCCTGTACCTAGGCCGGATCGGATCGGGACCCGAGTTGTCTAGGGGCTCGACCGGTAACATAGCAATGGAGAGAAGAGAAGAAAATCAAACATTTTTCCACCATACACATATCTAATAGTAATCATTTGCCATATGGTCTAAAAATGATCTTTTGCACCCTAAGTCCATGTATGGTCAAATAAGGGAGCTCATATTTCTATTGTACAGCTATCCATTGTTGCATGACCATCTTTTGGTCTTGTCAAACCTCCTACACACATTGTATAGTTAAGTGACCTGCAACTATACAACCATCTTAGTATGCATCTTTCATAGTACACCCATGTGAAGGTTCTACCATATGCCCTTTGGCACCTCTATATCTATTCGGTCTATTGTTCAATACCTTGTTCTATGACTTGCACCACAAAAATTCAATGTACAATTTCTTGCCATTTTTGACTCCACTATACACTACTTTAAGGATTCTATTGTGCAATCAAATAAATTTGCTGTTGTTCTATGCCCTGTAGTAGTACATCACAAAAGGGGAGCTAGGTCTTTATTTGTTTGTTTTGTTGTAGTATGACCATGTGGTGATATTCTTTCCCTGCAAACATATGGTGCTATTTTTTTTGTATGGTCAATTGTAGTAAACATCCAGCCATTGCAGGATTCTGATTTAGGCAATGTTGGGTTGGAGCTTAATGTAACCGTAAAATGTAGAACATATATTATCTTGGGTGAATTGGGGAGATTGAATACCATCTCTACACTAGGAAGGATGTGCTACTATGAAGGAATGGAAGTCATTCCACTAGGAAGGTGATTTAGGTAAAGGCAAACCCATGGTGTACGGTAGACATGGACAATGCTTTCATGATGGGGATGTATCTGAGATGCCATAACATTCTTTGCAAGCTCACCAAGTTTCAACCCGCTATAACAAGCCAAACAATCTTTCTGTCATACACCATCATCCAACAGAGGCACATTACCAATTTTCAGTCTTACAATTTGGTTACAAAGTTAACTTGTTGAAGCATTTTTGGAGTCAAGTTCACATTCAAATTTGGCAACTTGTTTGAACAGTCGAGCATGCTTCATTCAGTTGTATGGCCCCTAGTGCCTATTCTCGATATTGTACACAACATTCTAAATGTAGTGATTAGTGTGTAATTAATAAGTTCTCTTTACTTTTAGTTGAAGAACCCATTGCAGATTTTGAGTTGGCTGGGCTTGAAGCTCAACAGTCCAAGGATCTTAGTTAGCTAATACTTCATTTTGAAATATTCGGGTTATGATTCTACTATCTTGGTTGAACAAGCAAAACATTAGCATGTAGGCCCTTCGTCTTCTATCATGCCACCAAAAATTGGAAACTTTTCCTTGATATTTGTCGATCTATTGTTTTGTTCTCTGCTTGTCAGCAAGAAATCCAACTTTTCCTTTTAGGGGGGATGATGTAGTTTGTACAATTAATTTCTCATAGTTAGGAAAGACAGTTTGATTGTATACATGATCTTCTCTGGTCTACATTTGAATTGTACAAGCATTACCCTGAAATAAATTATTCATTGGTTTCATCTACTAATATCTGGTACGTACTGTTATATTCCATTTATATTACAATAGTTATTGTTATTATTTGTCAATAAACAGTCATCATATGCAGAGTTTCTTTCTAATGGGGCTGACACTTTGCCATCACACAGTGATATCACAATACACCCAAGTATAACTCCCAACACAGATCTGTTTATGATAATTTTTTCTAACTCATGTTGTAATGGTGCTGGTTTCTTCTCATCATTTTCTTTTATTGCAGCAATGCAGTAGTACCTGCAAGAACAACCCATAAATTTAATCACTGAAAATGCATTCATCTGAATAAGTCATTACTGGTTTGATAATTCATGCATTATTTCCTAAGGAATATGCATTGGTTACCTCAGGAATATGTTGTATTGGCACTGTCCTCACATTGGTATTCTATCCATTTTCTACCAGTGCCTATGTTAAAACTGGCTTGGTTCTTTGAGTTGATATATGCTTCTTCAGTCAATTTTCCAGCGGCTTGATGTCTATAGTTGCTTCCATATCATCACATGAATAATTTTTTTTCTAACAGGGCTTATATTTTCCCTTTGTGTAGTGATATCACAATATATCCAAGAATAACTCTCAGCATGGATCTGTTTATGATAACTTTTGATAGCTTGTGTTGTAATGGTGCCAGTTTCATTTCACCATTTTCTTCAATTGCAGCGATGCAGTCGTACCTGGAAGAACAACTTAAGAATTTTATCACTGAAAATGCATTCACCTGAATAAGTCACTACTGGTTTGATAAGTCATTGATTATTTCCTAAGGAATTTGAATTGGTTAGCTCAGGAATATATTGTATTAGGACTATCCTGACATTAGTATTCTGTGCATTTAAAACGTAACTGACTCTTTATGAGTACTTTTGCCAGGTTGGTGATCTTTGTGTCTTTTAAATTTTGTGTTCCATGTCTTAATTATGAACTCTTTCCAATAGTTTTGAACTTTTATGTAGTGGGTTCTGTAACAAAAATAATTCTCAGGTATTTGACAAAATGCTTGTTTCTATTGCCTGTCAAATCCATGAAATATGCTCGACTTATTTCAAGTCTATCCTCAATCAGATGCCAATAAACAGACTTGTACCTTACTGTTGAGTTTTTATTGCCTTAGACAGAAACAAAAATTGAAAAGTATATATTCTAGCACAGTTTTCAGTTTTCTAGCACTGTTTGATGTTAGATAGCATTATGTTTACTAACAAACTGTTGCAAGTCTTCATCACAGGTGGCAGCTATGAGAGAATCAACAAATGCAGGTCACAGTGAGACAGGAAGAACAAGTCACAAGGCTGTAACGCTGGTTAAATTTCATCTTCGTGACTGGGTTGTTCTTTTTGTACTGCTGATAGTGGATCGTGTGCTTGCAAGGCTGGACCCATTTAATCGTTTCATTGGAGAGTACATGCTAGATGACTTACGGTACCCAATGAAGGCAAATACAGTTCCTTTTTGGGCTGTGCCAGTAAGTTCCACTCATATTCTTGTGACTTTTGATTGTTCTTATGCTTCTAATATTTTTTAAATTCAATGATTAATTTGTAATAGGAGGGAATTGTTGCATGATAATTAAATTGTTCACAGAGAACTTGGGATTGTGTAATCTGCTAGGGCCTCATTTGAATTCAGGCATGCCTTCTAATTGGAAATAGTGGCCTTTATGCACTAAGCACAATATCATCTGTCAACCTGTAGTGAATAGGGGATTTTAATAAAATTTCCATTTTATTAAAAATTCCATGGAACATTACTATGTTATTTAATTATAATTTGTTGTAGCTTCCTTTAATATTTAATATAGAACTTCTCCCTCCCCTATAAGGAGTGTGGAGCAAGTTATCTAAAAAGGGATGCTCATTTTTAGGTTAACATGTTAGTTATTTAAATTTTGGTCCTTTGGATATCCCGTTTGATCAACAATTAAGATTGCTTTCTCTTTTTGGCAATCTATAAGTAGAGGATTTTCCTTATTTGTAAAGATATTTTGGCTCTTAACAAGTGGAAGTGTTGGTTTGGCTTTGTTTATCATAACTTGACCAGAAGAGAGTCCCTTGGTTTTGATTACTGGTATGTTTTGTTTGCTCATTTATGGCCCTTGAGTGGAAGCTAGTTCAACTAGCTTCAGCCGTAGCCATTAAAGTTGCTTGCTCATGGTCCTCTAGTAGAAGCACAATCTTTGCAATTTCATGTTTAATAAATTGATTGAATGCTGAAGGGAGAACTGATTGACCACTGTTTTTGGTGCAATGACTCTTTTTTATTTTATTTCTCTACCCCTTGTCTCTCTTTCTAACCCTTTGCGTCCTAACTCTCTTCTTTGCCAGCATTAAATTAATTTTTAGATTAGATAGGAAGGTAACCTTCTCCAGAGATTGTTTACATGTTTAAAGCTGTGCATTTAGGCATTTGAGACAGCTTGCTCCCCAAATCTGTTATTTTTTGGCTCTTTGAGCTGGGTATTTTGATTTCAAGCAATCAACACAACCTTAGCACAAAATCACATACCAGCCATGTGTGTATCAAAAGATGGAAGATTGATATATATGAAAGTACTCCTCATACTATAAGATAATAAAATTTTCTTATTTTAAGGGTTACTTGGTGCCTATAGCACCCTCATCATCTCTACCTATTTGTTAAGATTCCCTATTTTGTTGGGAACTTAAGCTTTTCATCTATTTCTTGGACTAGAGCCCCCCTATTTTCATCACTGTCAATTCTTTTTTTTTTTTTACTATTATTCATAGTTCCATGGAGTTTCCTGATGGGGGGATGCGGGGATGTGGGGACGGGTTTTGGGGACGAGGGGACCAAGGGCCTAAGTTTGGGGACCACAGGGGGACGGCGAGGGGATGGTGGCAGGGTGGCGGCAGGGCACTGAAATACATATAGTACTTGAAAAAATAGTTATAAAAAGATGTATAAGTATAGGAATTATACATCTTGGAGACAACTAGGAGTTCCCTAGACGTCTTGAGGACACCTCGGCATCCTTGAAGTCCTATCGGCGTCTTGGAGATAGTGACGCTGGTGGTGGGATGGTAGCGCTGGTGGTGGGCTAGTGGGGGGACATCTAGGAAACGCGGGGTTTTTGGGGGGGACACATCCCCGTGGACACTGCTATTATTCTTGCACAATAGCAATTATTAATTTAACATAGATTGGAAACTCAACGAGTACTCCCCATTTTTTCTACTCTTGAGTTTTTTTGGAGTACACTCCCCAACTCCTAGGTGCCAAGTTTTTATCAAGTCTATGTGAGTTTTTTTCAGAGTACTCAATGAGTCTGAGGGTTTGACTTGCCTAAGTGCCAAACACACCAAAAATACTGAAAAATATGTTTTCATGGCATTATAAGCCCTTAGAGAAACACACAAGAATTATAGCATTGTAGAGCAAATTGCAAGGATTTTATAGGGGATTCAAAGAACAATTTTCTGGAATTTTGGAAAAAACATGTTTAGGTGGCTTTATGAATCCTATATGCTCATTTTATGAAAATGGTTTTTTTCCTTTTTAAAAACTATGAAAATGGTGTGTGCCATGAAGGTTTGTGTGATTTTGAAAGTCTTCATTTTGGCTTGATGGTGAGGGCCCCATTCCTTGAACCCACCTTGTACAGAGAATGCGCTAGAGGCATTGACCCTTGATCCCACTAGTGGCATTGCCTCCAAACCCTTGCCAAACTCATTTGGTACATTTTGTAGCTGTATTTTATATAAAATCCATGTTTTTTCAAAAAAGCATGTTCTTTTTCAAAAAAAATAGTATTTTTGAAATTGTTGAGTTTTTATCTACTCAAATTTTTTGGATTGCCAAGTCTAAGATTGCAAAGCACGGTTTATTTATTAAGATATTTTCAGCTAAGTTGTTTTTATATATGCCAACCATTGTGCTAAATGTTGTGTTTTAAGCCACAACATGGCAACTCATCAACATGGCATCAAACACCTTGGGTAATTTAGAAAAAAATGCTCTTGCTTGTGTGCCATGTAACAATCTGTACTCCTACTGTAATGAGTTTTATTGCATGTTAATAAAAGAGTATTTTGAAATTTTCATTAAAGTTTGTGAGTTTGAATGGCTGCCTGGTTCAGCAGTTTGGTAAAACCCTTGAACATGGGACTGCACCATTTATGTATCTTGCAACCTGTTCTTGGTCTGCCTTATGATGTCCAGATTGTATAGTTATCTTGTAGAACTCATTTATATAGTCTTTCACACTAAGCTCTCTTTGAATCAAGTTTTGGAGTTTCTTCAACAAGTCCAATTGACAATTTGCAGGCAGAAATTTTCCCTTCATTTTTGCAATCATCATATCTCAACAAGTAATCTTTTCTTTATCCCTTCTATTTCTCTCAATTTGTATCTCTTTTTACTAGAAGGTTTCATGATCTTTCAATTTTATTTGAACCACTTCTCTTCTTGGATCATTCACCTGATTGAACTTGAAATATTGTTCCATCTTAGTGAGCCAATCAATTTACTCCTCGGGGTTCAAAGTGCCTGAAAAAATATGAATTTCCATCATAGTTTTTCTTCCAATCCTCACAATAGCTCTAATGAGCTCGTCTTCACTTGCATCCAACTACGGTATGTTAGCTTGCTCTTGTTCCTTGTCTTCTTATACTTCTTCCACATCACTCACATCATATCTTGGTGCAAATCCCCTTTTCTCTTTTCCAACAACATCCAACCTGGCTTGAACAACTTTGTAGCAAATCCACTACCTCATTCAGTCTAATTGTCACATTGGCAACTCCTTTACTTATTCCAGCTACTCATTTGGGACATTTTAGAAAAACAAAACTCAATGTTGTAATCCCTCTGATTACAATCCTACACACATTGACTACACACCCACTAACTGGATTCAGACCATCTTCGATACCATATGACACAGACAAGGAGAGGGGGTCAAATTAATGACAGCCTTGTCCTTTCAGCCTAATCAATGAACCAATCGATACACACATTATTCGTTGCAAATAACATTGGGTAACAACATCAATCTTTGATTTGATTATTGTTGTAAAACTAAACATTGCAACAGGCACATGTTTATTGTTGGGGAATAGAACATCACATAAATCGTGATACAAAACATGGTTTTATTGCTGCAAAAGTTGCTTGCTACAAGGAAAATGAACAAAACAACCTAGATTGTTGTTCCATAACAGAACATTATTTTCTGCTATTTTATTTGTGCAAATAGATCACTACTAACAGTGCAACACTCATTGCCACAACTATGGAATGCATTATTAATACTGTAACAAACACGTCCCCAAGTATGGAATGTACAAGAAGCAGCCCTGGAAACTTGTGTAAAGGACTGCAATAAGCGACATCAGCTCCAGTCTGATTACCTTCCTTTGTTTTCCACATGAATGGCCACACCAAATGATTATGAAATTCTATCTCATGATTGGGCGTTCAACATTTGATATGTGGGCTCTTTGCCTTCCAAGTCAACCCTTCACATTCCACTCACTTCTTGACTTGTTCCATTTTTGCATTGTAATTGCCACAAAACTCTTCATTCAAGCAATGATGAGTAGCCAGATAACAAGTCTTTCTTTGTTTTGTCTTTTCTACATCATCATTACCCTATCCATGACACTTATATGATGCTGCCCTCTTGGAAGAGTTTGAGTTCTACAAAACCATGTTACCTGCCTTTGAATAATTCCTCATTGAGACCACCACAAATTGTGGCGATTGATTCTTCTGCAGGAGTTGTGCAACGTAGCAGTTTTATAACTATTGCAAAAGACTTTCTTCAGCAGTTGTATAACTCTTAAAACTGACTTCTCTAGCAGTTGTGCAATTGTTGCGAATGACTTTCTGTGGTAGTTGTATATAACTTCTAGAACTGACTCTCTGTAGTAGTTGTGCAATTGTTGTAAATGTCTTTCCACAACAACCATGTAATTGTTGCAACTGTATTTCCATAGCAATCGTGTAATTACTGCAAATGATTTTGAAATAGCCCTTTTAATAATTTCCACACTTTTTCTGGAATATATATATATGTTTTTACAATAGTCTTTTTTCTTTTCTTTTTTTTGGTTTGGTTGCAATTTTTAAATAAACAAACTCTGATAGAATCTTTAATTGCAAGAAAAATTAAACTAATGAATGCGAATAAAATATTCACAGAATATTATTGAATAGCACTACTTAAACAATATTGAATAAAATTTGAAACAACACAAAAACCTGAAATAAGTTATAGTTGCTGAAATTCCAAGAATGGACATCTTCGTATTGGTACAGTCCCACATAATTCTTCATAGAATGCTGAATTAGCAAGTCAAACCTCTTTTGAATTAGTGTGAACTCCTTCATATGTGTACGACTTCTCCAAATTGTCCTCCAAAAGTACGATCCCTTCACTTCCTTCATGCACATCTTTGAATACAAGGAATGTCAACTATCAAGTGGGTGGCTAGTAGTTAAGGAGCTGTACGGACATTTTTATTAGATTTTCAGCTTCCTTAAATAGTACGATCCACCATAAATTAGTATAGCCACTTTCAATGACTTCACCAATAAAAATTTTGAATTATTCTGATAATTGCATAACCTATGTAAATATTCTGTAATTTGCAGTTGGTATGATATTTAGCTCTTTAACGTAAATCTCCACAAGAACTTCTTGCATTCAGCACAATGGCGATTCCTAGGTGAAATCATTTAATTGTTGGGTGGGTTTTCATCCACACAACTGTTTGTTAGAAGGGTTTCCATCCTTTGGTTAAATTGGACAAATTGTCTAAGCTTTCCATCCAACCCTAAAAGTATTTTTTTTTTATAATTTGAATATTCATCCTTTTTCTCTTTTATAATTATTAATTACTTTTTAGGTAATATTTTTTTTAATTGAATATTCACCATTTTTCCACTTTATAATTTTTGTTTGCTTTTTGGCCATGTATCCAATATTTACTTTTGGCCTCATTCAGTAATAATAAATTATCATTTTTCCAAAGTTATAACTTAAAGTACCTTTTAGACAACTTAATAAATTATTATTATATTATTCCTCTGTAAATCCCTCAAAAATAGGCTTTGGGCCCTTTGACTTGATTTAATTTGAAAAAGGGGGCATTACAGTCCATCCTTCACGGAATTACTTTCCCTCAAGTAATTGCATGTTGGGATGCTCAAGAATCTCTACACTCTTTTAAGTAGCATCTTTTGTGGGAAGATCCTTTCATCATACCAGATACTTTGTAATGGTTTTGTTTCTTAAATTTCTTTTCTTTGACATCCAAGATAGCTTTAGGTACCAATATAAGTTTGCCTTCATCATCCAAAGGAGCAACTCAATAGAACGACTAACATGCTGCCCCAATGCCTTTTTAATATATGATACATGAAATACATTGTGTATTTTGCTGTGCTTTGGTAACTCAATCTCATAAGCCACCTCACCAATCCTCCTCACGATCCTGTATGGCCCATAGGAATGGGGCTTGAGCTTCTCAGCTCCACTCTTCTTGATAGAAGACCTTTTATATGGATGTAATCTTAAGAAAACCATGTAACCCAACTCAAAACTCCTCTTTGTATGATGCCGATCTGCATATAGTTTTTGTTGGTTTTGAGCATACTAGAGCTTTTCTTTCAAGACACCGAATATGTCTTGGCTTTGTGCAACCGAGACTCATGCTCTTGGCACTCTATTGTCAGCAATAACCAAATCCACAAAGAAAAGGGCATCATATCCATATAGTTCTCTAAAAGGTGTCATACCAATTGACATATGGTATGTAGTATTGTAGCAATGCTCTCCCATGTAAAGCCATATAACCCAAGATGACTGCTGCCCTAACACATAATTTTTCAAGTACCCTTCAATCCATTTATTAACAATTTTTGTTTGCCCATTCATTTGAGGATGATAATCGGTACTTGGAGTCAATTCTATGATTGTCTAGCAAAAAAGCTCTTGCCAAAACAAACTAAGGAACTGACTATACCTGTCACTCATAGTGTATTTAGGCAAGGCATGCCTAAAAACTTCTCTAAAAAACAAATCAGCAAATTGAGGAGCCTTAAACATAGTAGGAATGACAAAGAAATGAGTATATTTGGTGAGTGTCCACCGCAACATAAATGTAATTTTTACCCTAAAGCATGGGAAGTGCTGTGATGAAATTTATGCAAATACTCTCCTATTTTTGATCCGGTATAGACAAAGGCTGCAATAAACCTGCTGGAAAAACATGCCCTGCTTTATTCTACTGACAACTAATGCATTCTCTAATGCATTGGACGACTTCTCCCTTGAGCCCTTTCTAAAATAATCTGTCTCTAACCTGCTTATAAGTTTTGAGGTACCTTGAGTGACCAGCCAAGGGTGTATTATGGACAGCTCTCAAGACTTTATTCTTAATTTTTGATTCTGGGATTAAATAGATCCTATCCTTGTAGAGGATGACATCATCAGCCACCTTATACCTGTCATTCTATATTTTTCCTTCAAGGATCTCATTAGTGAAGTTATATTTTATATACTCTGCTATTATCAAGACTTTCCAATCAGCAATGATTTCAGACATAAAACATAAATAAGGCTTTGTGGATAAAGCATTGACGACCACATTATTTTTTCCTTTTACATATTCTATATCAAAATCATAAGCTTGGATCTTACTCACCCACTTTTGTTGCTTGTCATTGAAGTCCTTTTGGTTGAGAAAAAACCTCAAAATATTGTGATCAGTCTTGAGCACAAATCTGCCACATGCTAGGTATTGTTAGAATTTGGCTAAGGCATCAATGATAGCCAACATCTATTTGTCATAAATGGAAAATATATGTTCTACATCTTTTAATTTTCAACTCTCAAAGGCAATGGGGTATCCCTTTTGCATTTAAACAACCCCTATTCCTTCCCCTGATCCATCACATTCAAGAACAAATGGAATAGAGAAACCTGAGATGGCAAGTACTGGGCAAGAACTCATTACTTCTTTGAGTTTTTCAAATGTGGCTTGAGCTGTTTCAAACCATCTGAATGCTCTTTTCTTTGTCAACTCAGTCAATAGAACAAGAAACTGTGAAAATCCTTTCACAAATCTTGTGTAACAACCACAAAAGTCCCAAAAAAACCTCTCAACTATGTCAAAGAAGGGGTGGTGGCCAATCTCTTATTGCCTAAATCTTCTCTTGATCTACCCGTACTCCTTGTGCATTGATAATATGTCCCAAGTATAAAATTTCGGTCATACCAAACTCACACTTGGACTTTTTTGCAAAAAGTGTTTGCTGCTCAAGAATTGCCAACATTGTATATAAGTGTTTCAAATGCTCTTCGCATGTTTTGCTATACACCAAAATATCATCAAAGAACACTAAAACAAACTTCCTCAACTGCTCCTTGAAAATATGATCCATACATGATTGAAATGTAGATGGAGCATTGGTTAACCCAAAAGGCATAATGACGAATTTAAAATGTCCATAATGACATTTGAAGGCTGTTTTGTGTACATCTCATCCCTTACCTTGATTTGGTGATAATTGGATTTGAAGTCAATTTTTGAAAAATAAACTACCCCATATAATTCATCGATCCTAGGTATTGGTACCTATTTTTAATGGTCTTATTCAATACATGGTAGCCTATACACATTCTCATAGTATCATCTTTATTTTTTACTAGTACTACCGAAGAGGCAAAGAGACTAGAACTATGACGTATGTGTCCCCATCTCCAACAACTCAATTTCTTTTTTTATTTCTTTTTGAATTCTCTGGGATGGCGATATGGAGTAACCATAATAGGTTTAAAACCTGTCTCAAGCTCTATGATATGCCGAAACCCCTTATCAGGAGGCAATCCAAGAGGTAAATCATTGAACATTGTACCATGCCTATCTAAAATAGTGTGTATCTCAACAGGATAAAGTCTCTTACCATTGGATATGAATGTATCTCTCACGAAGCATTGAGCTACCAAATTTATTGTTCCCTTAGAAAAGGCTGTCTCCATCATCCTAGTTGAGATTGATGTAGGAGCACCATTGGCCATACCACAAAGCACAACCTCTTTACCTTAATGTTGAAATTTCAGCTCCATGATTTTGTAATTTTGTGAGATTTCCCTAAGGGAATGGAGCCATTGTACCCCTAACACCAGATTGCATTGGTGTTAGGCTTCTTGCATTGGTGATTTCTGGGTGAAATCACTTGATTAGGTAGGTGGGTTTTCGTCCACACAACTGTTTGCCAGCAGAGTTTCCATCCTTTGATAAATTGAACAAATTGTCCAAGCTTTGCAAATAAAGGTTTTGGGAATTTGATAATTACTAGAATGAATGTTTTTCCCCAATAATTTCTTTTTTAATCCTTTTTCCATCCAACCTTAAAAGTGATTAAAAATTACTTTTCTTTTTTATAATTATTTGAATATTCATCATTTTTCCCTTTTATAATTATTAATTACCTTTTAGATAATTAATATTTCTTTTAATTGAATATTCACCATTTTTCCACCTTATAATTTTTATTTGCTTTTTGGCCATTTATCCAATATTTACTTTTGTCCCATCTAATAATAATCAATTGTCTTTTTTCCAAACTTTTAACTTAAAAGTACCTTTTGGACAACTTAATAAATCATTATTATATTATTCACTCGCAAATCCCCCCTTTAGTCTATGGGGAATAAAAATAGGCTTCGGGTCCTCTGACTTTATTTAAGAAAAAAGGGGACATTACAGATTTTTCATATTAGTTGTAGAATTGTTGCAGGTGATTCCCACAGCAACTAGATAATGGTTGCAGACAACTTTATGTAGCAACTGGAAGGCTGCTACAAAATGACTTTCTACATCAATAATCACTGCTATGGAACAACTTAGTTATTTCTACAAACTATGCTAATGCATGTGTATGTTGCTCATCAATTTATTTGGTGACGCAAGATTGATGTTTTGCTGCCCAAGAATGCTCCTGTATCATGGGACTGAATGTACAGTTCAAGTTTAACTAAATTTCTTGCTTACTAAGTAAATTGGCACTGATTTCACATAACTGGGAAGCTTGAGTACTAAAAGCATTTTTTGTTCTCTAAATAATATATATGGTTTTCATCTAAATATATGCATAGGGCAGAGTGTAAATTCTTTCTAGCAGGTGAGAGTTGGATTTAAGCAGTAGCTTGCCAAGGGTTATCTTAGTTTTTAAATTTACAATCAAAAAACATGTATCTTAGATGTTCTGCATGATCAGTGTCAAGAATAGTTTTCTGATGAATATCTGATCTTTGATTTGGCAGGTGATTTCAATTATCTTTCCAATTATTTTTATTATTTCAATATATTTGAAAAAGAAGAACCTGCAGGATATGCATCATGCAATTCTTGGTAAAATCATTATCTTCTTCATTACAAGCTGTATTCAATCTTCATTACATGATATATAAGGGAATCAAATTGATGAAGTAGTAGAGTTTCTTTTCTTTAAAATATATTTAAGCAACTTTCAGTTAATGCATTTTTTTGTGGGAATCTTACATTATATTTCTTTGGGAGAACTTTTGACTATTTATCAAATGAATTATTTGCACCCTTAAAAATTGCTTCTAGATGTTTAGAATGGAACATCTGTTCTAGGAAATATAAAGGCAACGAGTAAACTTGCAATGTTAGAGAGTGGCTTTAGAAGAAAACAGAGATTTTTATATTTTTGGGACTACAGTTTGTGGAATATAAACTATAAAATGGTTTCCAAATTACTCATTGCAAAGAAATTCAATCACTGTAGTTAAACTTGCATATTGTCATATGTGCAGGTCTACTTTTTTCTGTGTTACTATCAGCAATAATAACGGATGGTGTAAAAGATGCTGTTGGTCGACCCCGTCCAGATTTTTTTTGGCGTTGTTTTCCAGATGGACATGCGGTGAGCATTGCTAGTTTGATTGGTTCTCTTTTGTTTTTTATGGTTTCTTGTTCATATTTCAAGAGACAAACAGGGGGCATCTATTTACCAGATCCCCACCATGAAAATATATATGATTTACAATAGAGCTTTAGATTATAGCTTGAAAGACCCAAGGTGTCGAATTCGAAACACATAGTTTATAAACTCTCAACCCTCTTCATCCAGTATCTGAAACCATAAGAATTGAAGCTATATTTATTATTATTTAAGCCACAAAGAACTGACAGATATCACTGTCAGATTGAACTCTGGAGTCTGAAGAGAACAAAATCACTGACAAAATCTAGTATCATAGTCTCAATTAACCCATACAAAGCAGGAATCATACTTTTTTTCTCTAAGTTCTTACTAAAGAAGATGAAAAGAATTGGGTAGAAAGAAATCACAAAGAGCGAAGTTCTCATTATTATTCATCTTGTTGGCCTTGACCCTCATAGAAGACATCAACATAGGAATCTAATCTTTGGTGGTAGGGAGGTTGAGGTATGAAGCTCCACACTCAAATGACTCTCTGTCATTCTTCATCTTGTTGGCTTTGACCCTCACAGAAGAAAACAACGTAGTGATCTGATCTTTGGTGGTAGAGGGGTTGAGGGATTAAACACCATGCTCAAATGACCATCTGTGGATTAGAATATACAGATGCAATGTAACTGTTTCAAATTGGGACCAAACCTTGCTTTGAAAATCATTAGAAACTTCTCTTATACATATGATTTTCCCTTTGCAACTGTGTGGATGTGGCCAAGTTGTACCAGGATCAGGTATGGCCTTGTCAGTTTTACCTTCAAGGGATTTATATCCCCTTTAAGACTTGGCCTTCAGTTAATTCCAAATCAATTTCTTCCTTGCTACATGAATGGGTACGAAGATTGTTAATATCATACAAATTGTGCAAGAGGATTTCTTTCCTCACTATCAGAATCCTCCTTACTGCTGATTGCAGCGGCCTTGTTAGCAGCATCCATATTCCTGTTTTTTAATATGAATGTGTGAGGGTCCTGTAAGTTAGAAGGAGATAATTTTCAACCTAGCTATCTTAGAAGTTCCCTTTTCATCTGAAGCAGAGGTTTTGAAATTCAAAATTTCCTTTGCAGCACTAGCCAGATTCCATCCTCTGCTGGTTTTTCTTTGACCCTTCCAAGGGTTCCTCATAAAATCCTATACAACCTGAGTCCTACACGCTCCTTAGACAGAATATGGGGGCCTTGTTGATCATCTTACATGGAGGAAAGGTATGATTTGACACTCGAAATACTAAACTGGGAAAGATAGCCAAACCTCAAAGTAACCTGAGACAATTTGCCAAGAGGACAAACTAGCAGTGTCTTTCCGAGTTTCCAGGACAGGGGAATGGGGTTTCAGGGATGGCAAAATAGTTCCTAAATCTTGGGGAGGGCACGGGGACAGCTATCTAGATATAATAGGCCATAATTTACGCAATTGAAAATATACAAATTAAATAATAAGTACAAAATTGAGAACACACTACGCAATTGATAATTGACAAGTTATAAAAATTAAACAATGTCATTGTCTAATTGTAAATGTTATCATTTGAATATCATAATAGTGGAAAATCTATTTTGAAGTTTCAATGTACAAATGAGCTGCAAATCCCAATTAGGTCTACAAATAATAAAATGGAAATGCCAAAGAAAGAAATCCATAGCTGGTTTGTGTTTGAGAAACAAGCTCAAAATCAAAATCATCATCGATTGTGATGCAGTCATGGATGAAGGGTCTAATGAAAGACTATCCAACCATGCAGCCTAATGCAAAACACACCTTAAACATGCATAATGAAATCAAATATTTAAATATTCCCAGGGAATTTTGTGTGTAATTTTTTTTTTAATTTCACCCAACCGTTTACACAGGCATTTTGTCAAACAGTTGTCTCTTAGCTGCTTCTGAGTTGCTTTTGTGTTTGTTTTTCCAGTATGATAGAAGGTTTATACAATATATTCAAATATAATTTTCCTCTATAATTTCAATAGCGGGATAATACATTTTGCAAGTATTACAATAGGGAACGTAATTCCTATCATGAGAATACTGCTGATATGAAATTTCAGAAATTATCTTTAATAATATTTATCAGCAATTGCAAGGAATTATCATATATAAAAATAGGCACTAACCTGGGATTGGCAACGACTAGATTGAAACTCCCAAATACTATTGCTGAGCTTTTTTTTTTATCACATAAATTAATGGCATCATTTATAATGCATAGCCTCCTTAGCAATTAGTATGGCAGCTACCATAAATTAATTGCTGAAGTAAATGGACCCCCACTGGCTTCTATGCTGGGCGCTAACCTTGTGTTGACCCTGCTGACACTCCACATCCCTCCACAACACCTTGGAGGACTCCTAATAAGGTATGGCAGCCTAAGTTAGAGCTGCTAATCCTATATGGTAAGGCGCAGCTGATAAAACCCAAGGCTGCGTGGGAAATATTGAAGCTATTCAAGCCTTCAAGTATAAAGCCTGATGCTCCTCAAAACCCATACAGCTTCCACTAAATTTTGGCGGCTCCAATAATATGTGTCGACTCCTTCCTAGCTGGAAAATAAGAAAGCTGCGCTAGGCAATAAGGACTCAACTTTCTGTGTATTCAAATAACTCCTCACATTGAATGATATAACTGATGAGAGAGGTCGCTGCCAATATAAAATGGATATCACTTCAATCTCCTCTTGTGTATAACCCAATAACTGTCATTGAAATTTGTCTCCAAAAGAGACTTTACAAATTTCCATATAATCGTCGCTTTGCAATTGTGAAACCTGAATGATTCCGCTTGTATCCAGCTAGGGCAGATAGTCTCACTACCGAAACTTGTAACCTGTAGGGTTTTCGTCCTAGGGTTTTAACTTGTTTTGCTGACAAGTTGTGCATTCCCTCACATGCCACAAAACATCCTCCTTGAGGCCCTTCTATGAGAATCTCTCTCTGACCCTACTTGTAATTCTTGAAATAATCGGGATGTCTTGCCAATGGGGTATCATGAATAGCTCTCAAGATCTTATATTTCAGCTTAGACTTAGGAACCAAAAAGATTTTTCCCTTGTAGTAGATGATATTATCCACTGCTCTATATTTGTCATCCTGTGTCTTCCCATCTAAGATCTCGCAAGTTGCAATGTTCTTGGAATATTCCACCAAAAGGTGGGGCTTCCAATCAGCCGAGATCTCCACTAGAGAGCATATAGTGGGTCTCCTAGAAAGAGCATCGACAACTACATTCTTCTTACCTTTGACATGCTCTATGTCGAGATCATAGGCCTGCACCTTGCTGACCCATTTTTGTTGCCGCTCATTAAGATCCTTCTATTCCAAGAAATATCTCAAACTGTTATGATATGTCTTGACTACAAATCCACCACCTACCAGATTTTGTCAAAAAATTTCCAAGGCACGCATTATGGCTAGCATCTCTTTGTCATAGATAGAGTAAAGTCTCTCATTCCCCCTAAGCTTCTTGCCCTCAAATGCTATGGGGTGCTTGTTCTACATCAGAACTCCTCCAATATCTTCTCTTGAAGCATCATTCTCAAGGATGAAGGACTATGTGAAATCAAGTAAGGCCAAAACCGGACAAGAGCTCATTACATTCTTCAACTTGTTGAACACCCGCTAAGCCTCTGTTGTACCCCAAATTAAATTTTTTGCTACACTTAGATATTTTGAAGAAATGAGTAAAAGTCTTGTTAAAACTGTCAAAATGGTCAAAATTTGGGTTTGCAGTCTTGCATGAGGGGTAAAAATGTGAAATTTCCAAAATCTGACGATCTGGGTCTGCTTAGAGCGACCTAATCTACAAAACCCAGATCTCAGTTTTTTCATCCCTACTTTTAAGGAAAACTGCTATTTTTAGAAATTTTCTAAAAATAGTAACTTTTTATGGGTTTTTCAGTTTTTCTGGGTTTCTTTCGAAACGGATACTGGCAAAAATTTTTAAAAATAAAAAGTTGGTCCGTTAGGGTTCAAACTGATTTTGATTGGCTCAAAATACTTCCACATCAGGCTAGTGCAGTCAGAATCACAAAACGATCGGTTTTGCCATAGTGGGTCTATTCTGCTTTTTCATAAGCATATTAGGAGCTCCGAAGTCATCAATGGAGGTCAGTCGGCTGCCAGGCATTAGATTCAATGACCAAGCATCAAACAGAAGATGAATTGAAGAATATGCATGATGAATAAAGGAGGGTGAAAATTGTGGAATTTTGACTAAGTCTGCTTGTCATGGGCGCCCCTGGAGAGAAAAGGCGCCCATCTTTTTAGGGCATCAAATGGTGAAATTGGGGTTTGAGCTCCTAGTCAAACTTGTTCAGAATCCTCCCAGCTCCGCAATGAGCTCGACAGTGCAGTCATCAGATCATCCAGTCGTCTGAGATTCGAGGTCAAACAGGGAGGTTTCAAACAGAACACAGAATGAAGATTCCAATGAGAAGAAGAAAGTCAAATGAAAAATTTCTAAGTCTGGAGCAAATGGGCGCCCCTAGAAGGGAAAGGCACTGATGATTTTGAGAGCCCAAACGGATGTTTTTTGCCGGTGAAGCCTCCAAGATGACTTCCTCAGAATTGATCAGGCTTTCCAACAAGACCACCAGTACGTCAATCGGAGTTGGCAGTCGTCAAATGCAGCAGGCAGAACAGAGGGTCTGACAAGAGCCAAAGTCAAAAGCAAGAAGAAAATACTAAAAATGACCAACTCTGGTGAAGTTGGGCGCCCCAACTTGCCAGGGGTGCCCAAGCTTTTGGTGCCTCAAAGTCAACTATTTGGCAAAGTGATCCCCAGGAGACCCCCCTTTAAATCGTCTCAGCTCCGCAACAAGCCCAACCATCAGTCAATCCAACGCCCGAATCTTCAGATCTAACAGGATCATCTGTAGAAGAGGAATTGATGAAGAAATAGAAAAGTTTCTAAGTCTAGTAAAGGTGGGCGCCCCTGGAGAGAAAGGGCGCCCAAGGTTTTGAAGCTCTAAATGATAGAATTTGCTAATGCAACACCTAAGATCACCTCATTGGTTTTAGTCGAGCTATCCAGCGAAGCAGATGGTCAGTCAATCGGATCAGTGTAGCTCCCGGAATCAAGATTTCATCAGAAGATCAAAGGGAAATGAAGAACTTGAAAATCATGCAAAAATGGCCAACACTGTGAAGGTTCAGTGCCCCAGAAGGAAATGTGCACTGATGATTTTGAAGGGTCAAACGAAGTTTTTAGCCAGAAGTGCCTCCAGGGGGATCTTCTCAAAATTAGTCAAGCTTCGCAATGAAACATCCAGCTCATCAAACGGATCAATCTGGAAGCCAGAGATCAGGGTGAAAGTAGCGGTTCAAAATTGTTAAAAGTTGAAAAACCCCGGAAAATGGCTAAGTTTGAGGGAAGTTGGCGCCCTTGGAGAGAAAGGGCGTCCAACTTTTCATGACTTGGCCAAATTTTCAAAATTTTCAAAATTGCAAGTTGAAGTGAATGTCCAAGTTCAATGCATGAGAAGATTTTAGGGTTTGCATGGATAAAAGCAAAAGAAAGCAAAGCTATTTCAAACCCTAAGTCTATTTAAGATGTCTCCTCAATGCAATTTTCATCATTATTGCAGGTGGCATCCCAAGGAGAAGAGTGGAGCAGCAACTTTGAGGATTTATTTCAAGATTCAAGAACTCAAGGTTGCTGATTTTCATGAATAATTATCAGACCAGCAACATAAGACTTTGCTTTTTCATGCTTTTTCATCCAGAAGATCAAATTTTTGAAGGAGAAGGTCAAAGATTTTTAATTTTCAGCCATCTGGGTCTTTTCATCTCATTCTTCTGAAGAATTTTCAAGAAATTTTCTCAAGTTGCAGCAGCTGCTTTTTCCTTGCATGTCAGTGAAATCTTCAGGGTTTACAAATTTTGATCATTTGGGTCCTCTCTAAACAGTCTTCTGAAGAAAACCCATATCACAATTTTATTTTTTTCAAGAAAATTTCAAATTCTAGGGTTGGCTGCTTTTTTTATCAGCCCTTATTGTTTTTCAAATCTGATCAACTGGGTCCATTTCTAATTGTATTCTGAACAAAACCCAGGTGCCAGCTTTTTCGGTGAAAATTTGAAGAAATTAGGGTTTGCTGCTTTTTCAGTCTACACTCAAAATTTTCAAAAACGGATGATCTAGGTTGTCTTGCAACGAAATTCTGAGCAAAACCCATATCTCAAAAAAGTTTCCAAAAATTTGTCCGTTTGAAGAAGAAAAACCAGCATTCTAAAAATAGTAAGTTGCTCAAAACTTGTCTGAACCTAGGTGAGTTTACAGTCCCAATGATTTCAAGACCAAATCAGCTCTCTACCATGACTTCATCAAAACAGTTGAGACGGACTTGCATCACATCAAGCCAGTGTTTGATCTACACGCTTTGGAGAGCGCAGGCAACACTACAATCAAAAACCTGGGACACTCTAGACTCCTTGCAGCAGCATCCATTCCTATTTTAGTTCAGAGTCTCGAGTTTGTAATCGCTTGCATCAAGCATTACAATCCGGCGACACGGGAGATCCAGTCAATAGATGGCAGAGTGATCTGCAGTTTGAAGCCTAACACGATTGAGAAATGCTTCTCCATTCCCCCTTGGCCTGAAAGTGTAACTATCTCTAAGGGCGAATGTGAAAGGATGTGGGAAATGCACAAAGACAAGTATAGTAAGAAGATTGCACAAAGGTGGATGAAAGAAAAACATAAGACTCTGCCAAGTCATATTTCCATGATGTTAGCAAAGTTTGAAAAAGCGGCCAATGAGGTTGAAGATTTCCTGAGATCAATTGCAGACAGAGAGGATATCTTAGAAAAGCGTAACTTTGCTATTGATGGTATAGATGCACTTGATTGGGATGCAGTTTCTTGCTTTTTAGCGGATGTGATTGAGATTTAAAGCGGCTTTCATCTAAAAGCTTTCTTTCCGCTTTCTTTCTATTCTTGGAACAATTCTTATCCATTCTTTGAAGAAGAGAAAGAAGATAAATTGTAATAGTTGGCATTTCCTGCTTTTTCCTGTTTTCTTAGGTGTTAGATGTTATCTTCTTTTAGATTTAGAAATAAAGCTTGCTTGCTGAGCAAGCCCTAGTTGTAAAAGCAAGGAGATTTTAGGGTTCCCTACTCCTCTGCTTTCCTATAAATAAAAGTCTTTGCTCATTATTTTCTTTAACGGTTATTGTGATAGCAAACTGCGAGCCTGTAATGCAACAAGTTGTTATTCAGTGTTAGTTCACTTTGTGTAGAACCCATGCTAGTGATAACAAAACGCTAAGCCTATAGTGCCTTCTATTTGTTATTCAGTGTTGTTCAATTGTGTTTATGATAGCGAATTGTTGAGTCTCTTTTAGCCAACAAGTAGTTGTTGTAATTGTTGTTCTCTTTGTGTAAGAACAAGATTGCAAGCCTCTTTAGCTGCAATTTCTTGTTCCATGCATGTGTTTAGTATAATCTTTGTTCCAGAAGTTTGAGAAATAAAGTCCTGAGCCTCTTTTGCCTCGATATAATATCTCAAGTTTCCATCTATTGTGTTATACTTATATGATCTTAAATTTCAGCTTGCATTGAAAGTAAGTAGATGTATGTTGAGAGGAAAGTTTGTCTAAGTACGTTTATTGTGTTATGCTTATGTGATCTTAATTTCAGCTTGCATTGAAAGTAAGTAGATGTATGTTGAGAAAGAGTTTATTTAAGCACTTTGTTAGAGAATCGAACCTTGTTTATTTCTATTTTCTCTTGCTCTGCGTATTACTTGAGAAATTAGAAATGTCTTTAGCGTAGGTTAGTCATAGTTGGAATTCTTAGTCAAAAAATCTCAGCTGCGGCGTCTTGTGTTTTATAAACCTTGTGCTCTAGTTGAACCAAAAAGATAGGCGAATTAGATTTATTTACTTTCTTTCATACCATCATCAAGAGGGAGCTTCCCCTCCTAATTTGAAGAGCAGTTTATCTGTGCATAGCTGTCCGTTTCAAATCTACATTCCAAAGGTGCGAATTTAAACGCCAATAGCCTCTTCTGACCAACTGAACGCCTCTTTCTTGGTGAGGTTGGTTAAGGGTGTTCCCAACTGCGAAAAGCCTTTTACAAACCTCCTGTAATAGCTGCATAACTCGAAGAACCCTTGCAGCTCTGTTAGTGACTTCAAAGGTGGCCAATCAATGATCGCTTGAATTTTCTCCTGATGCACCTGAACCCCTTTGGCGCTGATCACATGCCCCAAGTAAAGGATCCCTGTCAATCTGAACTCACACTTAGATGCCTTAGCATACAATGATTGAACCTCCATTTTTCCTAACACCTTGTCCAAGTGTCTCAAGTGCTCTTCCCATTAGTGATTTTTTTAGTGGCTAATATTTGCCAATTGACTAATAGTTGAAATTTTGGAATCAAAATTTGGCTAATAGTTCAAGTTGTAAGGTGACCTGAATCGCCACATTTTTACAAAAAAATATTTTAGTCTTATTTAAATCGCCAGACTTTTTTTTTTTAACATTTTAACTCAAAATACGCCATAATGTTTGATATATGATTAGATCATATTTTCCTAAATTTTATGTTATTGTAAAAATCTAAATTAATTTTCCAATAATATATCATAATTATTAGTTACTTTAGGTCATATCGCTAAGATTTAGTTGCCACCATTGATTTAAAATATAATTCAACAACCCTCATTGTATTCCATGTGGTTAAAATGTACCATGATTTGTAATGCTCATGGTGCCTAAAATTGCTTTTGGATCATCGATCTCAATGGAGATCAACAGTCTAAAATATATTTCAAGCTTCATGAGCATTACAAGTTGTGGGTACATTTTACCTCATGAAATATAACAAGAGACATTAAATTATATTTTAAATCAATGGTAGCAACTAAATATTATAGATTCTACCCCTTAAACCCATCAATGATTTTCACCCTCAAGCCCCTACTTTTTCATAAGAATTATATTTTATTAAATTGGAAGGATTAACCATGGTAATTAATAAATTTTCCTATTATTTACCAAGATCCGCCAATATTTTCTACAAAATTTTATTGATGAAAAAAAATCGCCAATAAAATTAATATTGTTTTTGAGAAAAAGAAAGATTCACCAATAGAATTAATATTTTTTTCCAAAAAAGTGAAAGATTTGCCAAAAATTTATATCTTTTAGGAGGGGGTTTCTTAAAGTTATCGCTATTTCCCATGTCCTACTGTATATGAGAATGTCATCAAAGAATACCAAAAGAAGCTTCCTCATTTGCTTATTGAATATGTGATTCATGCAGGATTGGAAGGTAGCTGGTGCATTAGTTAGCCCAAAGGGCATAACTAAGAACTCATAGTGCCCGTAGTGATATCGAAACACAGTCTTATGAATGTCCTGCTCTCTCACCCGTATCTAATGATACCCCAATTGAAGATCAATCTTCAAGAAGTAGATTGGCTCGTGTAACTCATCCAATAGCTCATCAATTCGGGGAATGAGATATCTATTCTTTATCGTCTTCTTGTTGAGTGCACGATAGTCTATGCACATCCTCATAGTTCCATCCTTCTTTACCAAAACAACCAAAGAAGCAAAAGGATTGGAACTAGGCCTAATGTGATCCATCTTGAGCAACTCCTTAATAGTCTTCTCAATCTCATCCTTGAACTTCTTAGGATGCATGTAAGGAGTCGTAATGACTAGTTTAGAACCCTCCTCCAATTCAATGACATGCTCGAATCCTCGATCTGGAGGTCTACCTAAAGGAATCTCACCGAAGACCAAATTGTGCTTATCCAGAATAGGTTGGATATCTGTGTGATAGGAAGTACTGTCCTCAATAGATGTCTTAGATTTAAGCACTCTGCTGCCCAAGCTATATCCCCATGTCTGATGATACTCTCCATCCTCGTAGCCAATACGATCTTGGGAGATCCATTCGTCATCCCTCTCAATATCACCTTCTTTCCATTTGCCCTGAACTTCAGCTCCATAGTATGGAAGTTATATGAATACTTGCCCAAAGAGTGTAACCACTATACCCCCAAGATGACATTGGTGTCTCTAATGTCCACTACATAGAAATCATCTGTGACTGTATAGTTGCCCAGGGCGATGCTCAATTGAGGAATCTTCTTAGTACATGTCATATTAAACCCATCAGCCACAAGCACATTAAAGCCCTCAAAATATTGTGTTGGTAATCATCCCCTCTTAGCCACTAATGCAAAATCAATAAAATTGTGGGTTGCCCCACTATCAATCAATACTGTAACATGGTGAACCTATAATACACTTCAAACTTTGAAGGATTTATACCGTGGTGTACCTGAAAGGGTGGCAATGGTACCTCCTTTCCCTTTATCTGTTGCAACTCTCTCTAGGTCAACAGACTCATCAGAATCATCATGTACCCCATCTATACCTATTGCACCATCCTCCTCTTCTTCCCCATCTGAGACTACCTCAATGTAATGTACCCTCCTCTTTCCCAAACATCTATGTCCAGGCTCCCAAGGCTCCTTGCAACTAAACACAATTTCTTCTTGTGAAGTTCATTATGAACCTCATCATCCATGCGAAGTCTTCTAGTCTCTTCCTTCCGAAATGGCTTCTTGAAATCTTTTTTAGGTTGGAATTTGACCTTTGAGGCTGCACTCTCCATGTTCCTAGCCCTTTTAATTGCATCCTGTAGGGTGTTAGGATCAAATGCTTTGATCCATCCACGAAGTGGCTTTGCTAACCCCTCTATAAACAACAATATCAATCTATGCTCAGAGACATCTGTAACCATAACCGACAATTTCTGAAATTCTGAAATATAAGTATCAACTGATCCCACCTGCTTCAACTGCGCAAACTCCCTGAAATGTAGTTTTGGGTCCTTCCTATCAAACTTGTCTATCAATCTTTGTGTGAAATCTACATATGAAGTAATACTATCATGGCCCAATGTCACCAGCCCATGGTACCACCACTCATGAGCCTTGCCATCCAAATGTAGGGTTGCATATTTGGTTGCTTCCCTTTCTGTCATAGGGTTCAGCTGAAAGTAGGTATCCAATTTTTGCACCCAAGCTCTAGCAGTACATTTGTTTGATCCATCATAGCTAGGAATAGTTAGCTTACCCACCTTACGCTGTAAATCCCTGTTGTTTCCTTGGCCTCTCTCCCCTCTAGGTTCCTGTATTTGATGCCAAAAAACGTTGCCAAGGACATTGAGGCATGGAATTCTTTACCCAATGATTGATATTCCCTCAAATAATCAGTACACCCTTCACCATCTCCTTGCTATCCTTCTTGCTCTCTATGTTGATCCTCCAAAATTCAGGCATTAGAGGCCTAGGAGTGGTTCTACTAGTTGTCTTGGGTGTGTGTAAAGGTACATTAGTGTTGCTACCTTCACCTTGGTTACCATTATGTCCATAGTTTCCGTTTCCACCATGATTGTTCTCGGTATTGGTGTTCATGTTTTGCATCATCTGGGTTAAGGTTTGGACCAATTGCTGCTATCCCCTAGCAAAATCACTGAGCATAGCTAGTATACTAGGGTCCTGTTGTGCCTGTCCACCCTGTCTATCCCCCATGATTTCCTCTTCCAAATCAGAATGAGCTACACCTTTGGTTCTCCTGTAAGTGATAAACTCCCTATTTTCTAGATTCATTAAAATACATTCAAACCTGCTGAAAATTTCAGTTCTGCCTGAAAATTTCTGCTATTAAAATCATGCACTAAATCCCACTGATTGGCAAGATCTCTAGCTCTGATACCACTGTAATATTCCCAGGTAATTTTGTATGTAATTTTTTTAAAATTTCGCGCAATCGTTTGTGTATTGTCAAGGAAAGCAATATGATCTAATGGGATCAACTTTGATCCTTGGCTGACCATCTTTGGTCTTTTTTTATAATAATTTCATGTGTGAGGAAAGATACATTTTACTCCTGTATTTGGTATGCATTGTCATTTCTATTATTAATTCATGTATTTATTTTATCAAATAGATCAGTAAACAAATTCCACCCCACACATCAAGTGTTAATATTGTAGATGGTCTACCTCCCTGTGTACAAAAAACTATTAGTGTAATAATGTCCCCTTGAAATAATCTAATCTTCTCAACCCTCATGCCAAGTGTGAATTTGGCACAAGGGCCAACCCTTTTACAAGGGATATATAAAAAGTGTGCATAACCCCTTTTGTAATGTTTCCCTTCCAATCCTCTAGTCAAACATTGCATTTCCAATGTTGATTCCCACTTGAATTAATTGCCTTGTTAGTGTTAAGAAACAGTTCAAATTGGTGCAAAGGGGTTTTCTTGGTAAACAAGCCTTTAGCATATGGCATCAACAACTTGGAAGGGTAGCTTGTTTGCAATGCACTTCCAACTAAATTGCTTGTGGTTGGAGTTTTACTGGTCTCAACTGAAACCATCATAGTTTTTTCAGATTCATCATCCCAAGCAAGGTTGTCATTGCCACTAAATGAACTCATCTTGACCCTATAAAGAGATGTAACAAAAGAATAAATTAAAAAACAATTTTTTTACACATTTCAACTAAAAAGAACAGCATATTTTGAACACCTAATAAAATTAAAAACGACAGCTTCAAAGGTTTGAACAAAATTTAAAAAATGAGGTTCAAGTTTGGACAAATTAAAATTTGTAAGTCTATAATGTTTGAACCATAGTTGAAAAACTCTGAGAGTAATTGGCGAGTTTTAAAAAACTCCCGGGTTTTTTTTATGTTGAGTTTTTCCCGCATTTACTCTCCAAAATTGCTTGCCAAATAAAGGAGAAAAAATTGCCGAGTTTTTGGCGAGTTTTTGCCAAAAACTCGATGAGTTCGCAAAAGAAAACTCATCCGTCCAAAAAAAAGGTCACTCGTGGCCGCTAAAAAGGCATTTTCATTTTATTTGATTTTCTAGGTAGTCACCAAGTCCAAGTTTCCAAGTTTTCCTACAAGTCTTCACCTATAATATCGTCTAGTTCTACCTCCCCCTAGTTTTCACTAGACATGGGAAGAGGAAGATGTAAATTTGTAAAATATATTAATGTAGTATTTACTTTCAGTTTTACAAAAACAATTTGCTATTTTCATTTTGTTTCAGACTATCAATATCAGCACATTCCACATGAGGATGCCATTTTCAAATTTTGTACCCAATTTGCTTTCAAATCAATCAAATACAACTAGACTTAACTTGTTTCTTTTATGTACTCATTTATTGACTCATTAGATGCATCTTATCATTGAATTTTGCAACAACAAAAAAAACTCATTTTTAATGAAATTTAAGCAATTTTTTAAGTTGCTGAGTTTTTGCCGAGTTGTGTTTTTTGGGCTTGGCGAGTTTTTCAACTATGGTTTGAATGTTTGTTTGCAATAAAAACTTTGAAGGTTTGAAAACAAAACATGACAGCATGAGCAGCCATAGCCAAGTATTTGACATTTGAACAATGAAAACAAAAAAAACTAAGAACATGTTCCATATCTTTTTCCTCTTCCTTTCTGTAATGTTCCTTATTTGGTATACTTAGAATTCTGCTCTAAAATCACAATTTCTGAGTAAGAGACATGTTTATTAAATTACAAACTCTAGTTTAACCCTGCAATAATGTTAGCCAATGAACCATAATATAACATAATCAATTGATTATTAGTATTGCTACATCTATTACAATATTTAACATGTATATGCACTGATCTAGATGAGTAATTCACAATGCTGAGTCTGAATTATTATCCCCTCAATAATCCTTCATTGGGGAAGATTAGAGAAGGAACCTCAAGAGAGTGCTAGGAGTCTTTCCTGCTTAGCAAGGAATCTCTCCCCCTCAGTCATGTACTTCCAACTCTTCTTCCCATGAACAAATTATAGAGGCCTTAATAATTTATGATCAGATTGATAATGCAATATGAACTACAACTATCGACCATCATAGAGGTTGGGAAGAAAATTGCAATAGGGTGCCCAGAAATCCTCCTATCTAAGCCCAAGAGCGGACACTCACCCTCTTGGCCACAAGTGGCAGGCACATTGGATTTCCAACATGTGGTGGTCTACTTAGATGGTGATCTCGTAACTGTTCCCTTTCCTTGCTTTTCCTCTTCTCCTCCATATGATTGCTTAGTGTAAATCAAACGAATCAGAATCTATTATCCACATTTATAGTAGAGAGTCATAATTACTTTTAAGACTCAATAATTGCTGCAAGCATCATTATTGCATAATCGTGAATAACATACATACATACATACATACATACATATATATATATATATATATGACATTCCATCTTCTGATTATATCTGCTGCTACACTCAGAATTATATTCCAGATTTTCTTATTTATTTTTTCCCTCTATACTTTCCTGGATGGTTCATTATCCTTCTCCTCTTTTTTTGCTTATATACCCTATCGTACCTCTTTTGAATAGACGTGACCCTTATGGAATGTGGTGGCTATTCAAAGGTCACCTCTTTTCATAAACTTAATCGCTGATCTTGCTGTTAACAGTAATTGTTGGTATTTAATCTTTGATTGCTGCCCTTGTAACATTTATTTGCTGTCTTAATTCCCATCAATACTTATTAGTTATGGCTCATATGATTTCATTTAGTTTTCTGCCTTTAACATGGGATTGTTGCCTTATCATTTAAACATAATCTCTGCTATTATATATTTCCTTATTTTTATATATATTTATTTTTTTACATCAGTTTTTATGTATATTTTAATATATATTATGATAATTATAATTATAATAATATTAAATTTCTAATATTTCATTTTATATTTTTAATATGTATTTTGTTATTTATTTTATTTATTTGCATTTCAATGCTTTATATCTTAGTGTTACAATTTGTTGTACCCAAACCAAATTTTTTGCTTCATTAAGGCATTTTGCTTAAAAGAGTCTAAACCTTGTAAAATGATGTCAAAATACAGTTTTTTGGTAAGTTAAGTATGGACATTAGTCAATGCAATGTCAATCGTCAACGGCAATTGGTCAGTGCTTGGTGTTAAAACCTAAGCCTGGAACTCAAAGCAGGACATTTTATGATGTGAGATGCTGAGGAGATACTTCACGATAGAGGGATACCCCTATAAGGTCAATTCAGTAGTCAGAACAGTGAAGATACTAGCAGGAAACAGATGGAAATTTCAAGCAGAATGCAAATCTGCACCCCTATAGGCGCCCTTCATTATGAAGGCCCAGATACAGTGCTTTCTGGTTGCAGATGTAGTCAATCTCTTCAGAATTCAATCAACTTTCCGACAATCAAGCGAGATCATCCGAGTCGCAAAACTCCAACAATCGAAGGCGGAAGTAGAAGGTACGAAGAGGTTACACATTACAGAGGACTGTCAATTTGCAGTTTTTGCGCCCCTATAGCCCAGGGGCGCCCTTGAATTTGACCCCTCAGATGGATGAATTTGCAGTTTCCATCTCCTCGAGATCTTTTCTAATTCAGTCTAGCTTCGCAACGCATCCGTTCGCGAGATTATCAGATATGCTGAGTGACCATGACAGTGGTTCCGGTGAGCACGTAAAACGGAGGGTGGATAAACATGAGAATGTCAACCTGTACCTCTATAGGCCAGGGGCGCAACCTGTAGGCCTGTCAGATGGGGTTTTTAGCAGTCAATGTCTTCACAAGACTTGTGCGGAATCCTCCTAGCTATCCAATGAATCCAGCCATCAACCCTCGGGATTTTTCAAATGCCCATACATGAAGGGTCAGTGGAGGTCACTGGAAAATGCAGACAACCAGAAAAATGGCTTAAGTATGGGAATTACACACTCCCTTGAAAAAGGCGCCCTTCTTTTTGAGGTCTTAGAAGCAGTTTTCTCGCTTCATCACCTCCAGAGACATCTCTTCCCAATGCTTCTAGCTACACTATGAGATTAACGGTGCGCTAATCGGAGCAATCCAACTTCCAGTGTCAGGGGTCAAAGTATGGCGTCTAGATGAAAGTTACACTTTTGTCAAATTAGTGATTACGCCTTCATAGGCTAGGGGTGCCCTTGCTTTTGGGGGTTCCTAATGCAGCTTTCAGGTGCCTTACATACAGTCGTTGGTTGCGGAATTCTTCTAGTTACGCGATGAATCTATCATCCAGTCGGCAGGACTCATTGTTCACCTACATCAACAGTTTGAAGCATCAAATGGCAAAATGGAGAAATGGCCAAGTCTGAAGACCTTGCATCAATTTAATCAAGGGCGACTAATTTTTTGAGGCATCAGACATGCTTTTTAGCAGATGCAACTCCCAGCAAACATTTCATCTTGGTTCTGCAAGCTTTGCAATGAATATCTCAGCTTAGTCACAACATCAATCAGGCACTTAGAAATCAGAGCTTAATAGAGGCAATCGTAACTTTTCAGTGAGCTATAAAGTAGGAAGTTAGCAAAAAAATCTCAACTGTTGCTAAGGGACACCTAGAGAGTCAAATTTGGACTTTTCAGAATCAGTGATTTTTTCTGAGCGCACCCAGATGCAGAGATTTCAGTTAACTCTTTAAAATAATATTAAATTTTAGTCTTTTGCATGCTAGCTTTAAAGGGGCGATTTTGCTCAATATTTTAATATTGGCGCCCTTCTTGAGGTTAATTTGTAAATTCGCATGTAAGGGGGAATTGAATATTTTAATATTTTTATTCTTTCGGGACTCCTAGTCAGTGATAGTTGAACTAAGTGGGGCCCAATCAGAAGGTTCCTTTTGAAATTAGAGTTTCTACCTACAGTTGGCACCTAAACCCTCAAAATTCTTTATTAATATGCAAAAGGCGTCCATTTCTCTCATAGCAGTTTGAGTGTAAACGAGTTTTCTCTTGTGCAATCAACATTCGAAGGCATCACAAATATTATTTTGCAGATTTCCTTGTAGGTACGAGTCCAAATGAATTAGCAGACTTCAAGACAAGATGGCAATTTTAGCAGAAGCAAAAACTTAAAACTTTTATCTTTTGTCTTAAATTCTTCTATTCTTGTCTTAGGTTTTCTTCGCTTGTCCAAGATTTGGCGACTTTTGACAAATCTGATCATTTGGGTTGGTTGTGCATGGCTTCTTCTACAAAACCCATGTGTTAGAATTTTTCAGGAAAATTTACTCTAGAGCTTCAATTCTCGAGGCTTTGATTTTCTCAACTGAAATTCCTTTGCATGAAGTAGAAGTCAATATTTTTCGAATCTGATGTTGTGGGTTGTCTTAGAATTATCTTCTGGACAAAACCCATATTTCAAATTTTCTCGGGAAAATTGCCCCCCACAGCGCTTGCTGCCCTCAGTTGCTTTTTTCGGAAAAGCTTTTGCATGTCAAGCTAAACGACACTTTTTCACATTTCTGGCGTTGTAGGTTGTGTTAGAATGATTTTTCGGACAAAACCCACGTTTCAGAATTTTTTGTGAAAATTGCCCTTCGACAGGGTATTTTTAGCCTCAGTAGGTGACATTTTAGCTTCCGGAGAAATTTGTTAGAATATAGTCAAGTTTACAGTCAATGGGTGAGTTTTTCAGAATGCAGTTCACGCAAACTGAATTCAAGACCAAATCGGTCTTAATTCATGATTTCATCAGAAAAGCTGACAGCGATTTGTATCAAGTGCATTTGGAGGGTTGACAAGCGTAGTCACTCAAACGCCAATAGTCTCATACCTCGTATAGTTGATAGCTTTCCAAGGCCACTTTAGAGGGTTGAATATTGTTGGGACATTGCTTATGCAGCAAGTTAGTGTGTACTCATAGCTAGAGTGTGCGCGGTCAAACTTCGCAAAGAAAGGTGTGGAAAATGTGAGAAGTGTCAGAAGCGTAAAGTTGCAGAAGAGACAGTGGCCATCACTTCAGTTACGGAGCCACCTAAGTTGCCAGTTAGTGAAATGTTGGTTTGAGTGTGCAAAGATTTCTAAGATTGCTCAAGTTGCTGACAAGCAGTGAATTGACAGTTGAGATGTGTAAGTTCCCCAGATGGTGATGCAGTCAACGACCTCGTGGAGGGGTTACTTGCTCAAGATCACGGCTAGTAGACTCCAAGTCCCACCTTTCAGGATAGACATCAGACACATCAGTTAACTCGATGCTTCTTTCTGAGTTAACTTGTTGTTCCACATCTCATGCATGTCTATTTTGGAATCATCTTTGTACAGTTGGAGTTTTCATTTAGGGTTTTTGTTAACTAATGGTAGTTTTCCAGTTAACTTGCTTTCAATAAGGACGTGCATTTAGATTAGATGTATCGGTTAACTGATGGTAGCTTTCCAGTTAACTGTATAGTTTCCTTTATTAGGGTTTAGCAATAAAATCTTGCATGCTTGCAAGACTGTAGTTGACTCAAGGTAATTTTAGGGTTCCCTACACCTTTCGATGTCTATAAATAAGAGTTTTTGCTCATTTGTAATTAACTTTTGCACGTGATAGTAATATATGCTGAGCCAGATTTGCCTATAATATTGCTATTTTGTATCTGTTCACTTTGGTTGGATGATCATTGTTTCATGTTATTGTGTTTATAAGCTTTGTTTCATATCTACACCTCAAATAGGTGTCGTCACCTCCTTGGGAATTTAGAATTAAGGCTTACCGTTTATTGTTATTGTGTTAATGAGCTTTGTTTCATGTCTACACCTCGGATAGGTGTCGTCACCTCCTTGGGAATTCAGAAGTAGAGTTTATCGTTTGATGTCGTCGCCAATAACCTTTCTTTCAGCCTACGCCTCAGATAGGTGTTGTCACCTCCTTGGAAATCCTGTCGTAGAGGTTATCGTATAAATCATTCCCGCTCCGTTTCCTCATGCTCTAATTTCTTGAGGAGATTGGATAGTATAAGCTAGTTAGTTTTGAGTTGTAGTTAAGATCTACGAAACTAGAAAAACCTTAGCTGCAACGTTCTGGGTTTTCTTAACCTTGTGCCTCTTTTAGCTGAGACAAAAAGATAGGAATTAGTTTAGTTTACTTTTTTCAAGCATTTGTCCACACAACGAGGGAGCTTCCCCTCCTAATTTGAAGAGCACTCATTATGCAGTGTGCATAGCTGTCCGTATCAACTAGCACTCTAGAGGTGCTAGTTGTTACGCCAACACAATTGAGGGGGCATGATAGTCCACCCCGCCCAAGATTGCTTGTCCTCAAGCAATCATAACTAAGATTTGTAAATTTTTAAATAGTGCTCCTTTTTGTGATGATATTAATAAGTTTCCTCTTGTCCCTTTCCAAGGCTCTTTGAACCCTTTGGCTTAGTTGCATATATTGTTCCCAACCCTCATAATGGCAGGAACATTGCTCTGATACCAATTGTAATGTCCCATATTTGGTATACTTAGAATTCTGCACTAAAATCACAATTTCCAAGTAAGAGACATGTATTAAATTACAAACTCTAGTTTAACCCTGCAATAATGTTAGCCAATGAACCATAATATAGCATAATCAATTGATTATTAGTATTGTTACATCTATTACAATATTTAACATGTATATGCACTGATCTAGATGAGTAATTCACAATGCTGAGTTTGAATTATTATCCCCTCAATAATCCTTCAATGGGGAAGATTAGAGAAGGAACCTCAAGAGAATGCTAGGAGTCTTTCCTGCTTAGCAAGGAATCTCTTCCCCTCAATCATGTACTTCCAGCTCTAGGAACCTCAAGGGAGTGCTAGGAATATTTCCTGCTTAGCAAGGAATCTCTCCCCCTCAATGATGTACTTCCAGCTCTTCTTCCCATGAACAAATTATACAGGCCTTAATAATTTATGATCAGATTGATAATGCAATATGAACTACAATTATCGACCATTGTAGAGGTTGGGAAGGAAATTGCAATAGGGTGCCCGGAAATCCTCCTATCTAAGTCCAAGAGCGGACACTCACCCTCTAGGCCACAAGTGGCAGGCACATTGGACATTCAGCATGTGGTGGTCTACTTAGATGGTGATCTCGTAACTGTTCCCCTTCCTTGCATTTCCTCTTCTCCTCCATATGGTTGCTTAGTGTAAATCAAACGACTCAGAATCTATTATCCACATTTATAGTAGAGATTCATAATTACTTATAAGACTCAATAATTGCTGCAAGCATCATTATTGTATAATCATGAATAACACACACACACACACACACATATTTCTAATAATCACATTATATTTATATATACATGTATATGGCATTCCATCTTCTGATTATATCTGCTGCTACATTCAAAATTATATTCCAGATTTTCTTATTTATTTTTCCCTCTATACTTTCCTGGATGGTTCATTATCCTTCTCTTCTTTTTTTGCTTATAAGTTATATACCCTATCGTACCTCTTTTGAATAGAGGTGACCCTTATGGAATGTGGTGGCTATTCAAAGGTCACCTCTTTTCATAAACTTAATCGCTGATCTTGCTGTTAACAGTAATCGTTGGTATTTAATCTTTGATCGCTGCCCTTGTAACATTTTATCTGCTGTCTTAATTCCCATCGATACTTATTAGTTATGGCTCATATGATTTCATTTAGTCTGCTGCCTTTAACATGGGATTGTTGCCTTATCATTTAAACATAATTGCTGCTATTATATATTTCCTTATTTTTATATATATTTATTTTTTTATATTAGTTTATATATATATTTTAATATATATTATGATAATTATAATTATAATAATATTAAATTGCTAATATTTCATTTTATATTTTTACTTTATTTATTTATTTGCATTTCAATGCTTTATATCTTAGTGTTATAATTTCGGGGGCATGATACTTTCTTCTTCGTTTTCCTTCACCTTTCTTCAGTTTTCAGTTTTATGAACTCTCTTCGTGCTTGCAGAACTACAATTCTGAAATGCAAATGAAAACACAAAAGTGGTAATGGGCTAGGAGAAATAAGAATAGGATACTAAATTTTTTATAGGCCCCCCACAATGTTTTAGTTTATTATAAGTTTTTTTACTAAGCAAATCATTTAATTAATTTTTGTTGTCATTAAATTGATGCCGGCTGGGATGTCTTTATGTCCCTGTTGAGTTCCCTTTGTAGGGAATATCTCAAGAGATATCCCCCATATTAAGGGGGTATCCCTGGAACATCCCCATCTTTTTCAAAAAAATGAGGGGAATGTTTCCTCCATGTGCTTAAGACATCTTCTGTCTGTGAAACCTCTTGAGGACCTTGAGGACACATCCTTGAGGAACACTGCAAACCAGGCACAAAAGTGAAAAAAAGTAGCAAAAACAAGATTTTCAACTAGCATTTCATCCCTGAGATACAAAGATTGAACATAATGAAACTAGTGAAAAGGGGAGAGAGCAGGTCACAGAATAAATTGCTCATCATGAACTTTCTTTTGTAGGCACACCTGTGATTGGGAATTCTCTTCAAGAGTTACTGTATACATATTTTATGCAAGAGTTTTTCAAAGTTTGGTGTAAATATTTCATATTTGTAAATTCAAATGTATAATTCGGGTTCCTATGTAAAATGGAAGGTCAAATGTATAATTCCTATGTATGTAGAAGGAAAAGACAAATGTGCATTTATTGCCTGTAATCAGGGTAGAGAAGTTAGAAAGAATTGTAGTAGGAATATGAATTGAGCCAACTCATATAGGTTGAAGTCATGCTGTTTTACGTAGGGATAGGATTAGTTATAAGGGAAGTTGAAGTCACAATATAAATTGAAAGACCACTATGTCTAAAGTAGTTCACAAGCTTCTGTAACAAATCTCGAACTTTCACTGCCATGATGTCAATGAATAAGCTCTATTTAGTTCTTTCAATTCCTGTTTATGGAATGGTGATTGTTATAGTGTACACATGCTATTTTTGTTCCATTATTTCATGCATTTGAAACTTTATATGAAATATATGAAGTTTGGTTCAGTGTCCATACTTTCTGTGTATTGAAATAAATTTTGTGGAACATTGTGTAGCCTTTTTTAAACCTCATATTCCTTCCTAGATTACAGCTTTGGATGCCCTAGGTGTTATGCCAAGGAATTAGATAACAATTCTAAATGCTCACGGAGTGGGTAATCTAGTCTCTAAGTCCCTTTTCCTTCTTTAAAATCTATAATTGCTCATATCCTCAATAATTTGAATGATATAACTAGGAACGAACCTTTATCCAATAAAGCTTTTATCTTTGGTGATCAAGACTTTGATGTCCCCATACAATTGGCTTATAATCACTTTGTCCGCCTTATTTTAGTTTAATCCTATTCCTTTTTTGACATGAGGCCCGCAACTGTATTATGATCCCTTATGGTTTTGTAGAACTAAATTCTACTCAATCCTTGAGTAAAGAGAAGTCTCTTCTTCAGTGATGGCTCTCAGCTTCCAATTTGAATAGTACCCTATTCATACCATTACTAACCAAAGTGAGACTTTCCTCGACTATCAAATTTATTATGTCAACTTAATGGCTAACTTAAGTCCTTTGTCAAGTTATATTACTACTGCATTTTCCTTGATTAACCTAATAGACTACAACCAGGTCTTCCCTCTTGTTCTTAATGATTCCTCCCCCTCCTGCAGGGAAAGGTTTGTCCTTAGAGGCACCATCAATATTTAATTTCCAGAATCATTTTGGATGAGAATTCCATTGAGCAAAAAGGGTTTGGTTCCTTATCAGCACCTCTACCCCTTACTGGGTGTATAGTAACTATTTTATTCATTCAAACTAATTTTGAACACTTTTATTTAGATTTTCTCCTCCGCATGGTGCTTCAGCTGAGTTTTTTCATAGTTGCTTTTCTCTGTATAAATTTATTATTGGGTGTATGGCGCTATACAGATCTTTAAGAATGTAACTGGAGAAGTAGCATGTCACGGGGATCGACCAACCATTGTTGAGGGACATAAAAGCTTCCCAAGCGGTCATACTGCTTGTATGTAATTCTCTACCAGCATGCGTATTCATATTATGTATTGGGTCTGCTTCATATGCGGAGGAATGTAAACTTTTTTAAGTTTGAGAGTTCATGTAGAATTGTTTATCCATTACTGCTTACAGAATAATAATTGATGATGAAGAACCATAATATGCTCTAAAGCAATTGAGAGGCATGTGAATGTGTACAAAGATCATGGGCTCCCATCTAATTTTAGTGGATTTCCCCATTTGTGTTGATATCTACTTAGTAGCTAGATTGCCTAAGAAGCCCTTTTTTGTTGTTTATGCAGGGTGTTTTTCAGGGTTGGGTTTTTTTGCACTCTATCTAGCTGGAAAGATCAGAATATTTGACCACGAAGGACATATTGCCAAGCTTACAATCGTTTTTCTTCCTCTTGCTGTAGCTACTTATGTCGGTCTTTCACGAGTTAATGACTATAAGCACCACTGGCAGGATGTTTTTGCAGGTGTCTTTTTAGGTAAGTTTCAGGTTTCATATACAAAAGGACCAGGCACATCAGATTATTTCAAACTAGGTGTTAAATATGTTCCATGTACTTCTATTTCACGATGACAAATTAGTGAATGTTTCTACAGGCTTAACAGTGGCGACATTCTGCTATAGACAGTTTTTCCCTGCACTTCATGATGAAAACTGTGAGATAAACGCCTTACCCTTTTTTCTCACACAAGTGTCTATTTTATGTTTTACTTGTGACTTTTTATTTACTTACAAATCTCAACTTCTAAGCAAAGTTATTGTGTTCTTTCTGCAGGTATGCACCCTTATAAACCTCAGCCTCCATCAGGGGAGATTCAACATGCTCTTCCCCAAAGCTCATTCCCAGTTAATGAAACAGTTACAGATGTGGAACTGGGGAGGATAGAGCATCCATCAAACTAAATCATGAGAGATAAGGAATATATGAGATGCCATGTCCGTCTTTTCTCAACTTATAAGTAGTTTTGTGTGTTTCTTCTACCTTTGAGCAGGTGATATGCAATATGTATGCCTCAAGCCATCCGTACCATAATATAGTAACAGATTGAGATAGTGCTCCATTACCACTTTTTATTTACTTTGGAGGAAAAGGCATGTTACCTCAGGGCTGGATTTTTGGATACCTGCAGTTTTGGCATCCACCCCTTGTATCTTCCTAGTAGTACATGTACATTAATCTGATGTAGAAGTGTATAAATTCCTGTGGCGGCAAATGAACATTCACGTGGCTTCACCTCTGCAAACAATAATGTCCTGCAAAGAGACTGGAAATGTTAGATAGAATAATATTCAAGCAATTGATTCCAGAAAACTCACATACTATAGCACACTGCAAGTTGTCGCTAGAAGATAAAATAGCTTTGTAAATAAGGTGTCTTCAGATTTTTGAGATTTTTGTTGTGTAAACATTTAGTTACATCTATATGGAAACACCTGTGTTAAATCTTTTCTTGTGGTTTCTTTCTGGTTACATGTATATATTTACCATTTGAATTGCGAAGTCCATCTTTAAGTATCTTTTTTTGGAGATTTTTTTCTTGGTTGAGTACTTAAAATGTGAGTCCAATTTGACACAGAAGAGACAACGCATGTGAACACTGAGTCCTTGCCTATTGAATACAGAGCACTTTGAGAAAAATATTTGATTGAATGAGAGACTTCTTCAATTTTACCTTCTTTGTGTTTGAACAACTCATCAAGCTGTCTATTAGCAACAATGATCAAAGTATTTGATGTTTGAAGTAGGTAGTCATCGAGCTCAATCTACAACAATGATCACAAAGTCCATCAAGTGACACATTGGTGTCTTTCACAAGGGGTTGTTTTTCCATTGACTTTAAAGTGTTTGAACAACTCATCAAGCTCTTATTATTTAACACTTGTAGTCTAAGTCATAGTCTAACAATAATTTGGACTAGGGTGGCGATATGAAAATAATGAGTGCAACTGAGAATTTAACCCTGTTTTGTGAGTTCTTTTGCCAGGTACACTATTCTAAGCATTGAGGCACTGGTGCAAGATGATACAGAACTCCAGGGTCTTGTCGCAATTGTGCTATTGCCAAACTTCAAATCTAATATTCCTAGTGTGGGTTAATGTCACAGGTCAATACTAGTGTGAATTTTTAAAGTGTTATGGTATTCCCATATGTAAGAACTTGTCTAGTTTATCTCTAAGACCGACCCCTCTTGTCCCTGCCCCCAAAACTCTAGTATGTGCTTATTATAACTAAAGTTTATTATTATAGTAGTTTTAAATTAATTTAATATTTCTAGTAAATATTTAATAATTAATAATAAAAAAATTAATAACTTATCCCCTTATTTATTATATTATTACCCTTTGTTTTTTAAATCTAATCTGTTCTTTTAGCCATAATGACATACGATTGAATCAATGTTTTTGGCAATGTGAACATTATGGTAAATATCTACAATGCATTTAAAACAGCATGGGCAGCAGCAAACAAATTAATGTGAAATGGAGTTTTTTAATAGCATTCATGAGACCAAGGAGTCTATTGAATTCAAGGATAGAAACAAAGTTCCTTGAAACAAAGTTGCTCTGTGCACAAACACTTTCAATAGATGATGCCCAAATTAGGGATATCCATTTCTTTTTTAATGTCGGATATTTTGATTAAATAGTCTGCCTTTTTATTGCCAGTCTATCCTCTTCTAGCAATCAACTTTGAAGATATGGGTGAATTTGATTTGGATATCCTCGTAAACCAAACATTTTATGATGTAGTGCCATTTTGTTTCTACTAAGCCCAAAGTGCAAAAGTGGCATATTTTATTTGTTCTGCACTTCTTTAGCATTTGGCCACCTTCTAATCTCATACATAAAACTATGTGGAAATAAGTTTGATGGAGGCAGTAATCGGAGGATCCTTATAACAACCAACCTTTGTTTACCACTATTTTTCTTTTTACCATCATTTTCGTTACATGACCAAGCAACTACTCTAATTTAGATGTGCTAGTTTCATGACTTTACCAAACAATATTAGTGGTAGTATCTCTATGCGACATGCTTCCATTCTTGTACCAAATATGATAAGTTCACAATATTAGGACAATCCCTAGACTTAGACCTATTCTTTGAGGGTTCAATTGAATGGTTTTGCCTACATATCCCTTTCCAGGAATTAGAGGCTTTGTAGTTCATACACCAAATATAAAAAGGCTTTATTCAAACTTTAGGGATGAAATCTTCTTCTCTTTGGAATCACACACATTTATTGAGCTTATGCTTCCAAATCAATCCATATACAATAATAGGAACATTAAACCACATTGTGTCTAGCTTATACATACATCACATGTACACATAATAATAATAAGCTCAAATATATGTCACATATACACAATGATCAAGTAATACATTCATCCCACGTGCATAGTGATTAGTTGGAAAAATAGAAGTAGATGGTTGGCAAAACAAAAGTGGATGCAAGCTTATTGCAATCATCTTCCCCTTTATTTGGTTCACTAACACCTAAAACCAAGTTGGCATGTCCCCTTTTAAAATAATTTAATCACACCTAAAACCAAGTTGGCATGTCCCCTTTTAAAATAATTTAATTCAGATGATTGATTAGCCCATCCCAATATTTTCTAGGCTAAGGTAAATTAATAGGGGAATAATAATTTTAATATTTACTTATGTTCCAGATGGAATTTGATAATTACAAAGTATTTTTGGGACATTTAAATATTAAAATTTAATTAAATTGGCTTCAAATAAGGGTGCAGTTATTTTTGGCCGACATCTATAGTAGTGAGAGAGGCAATGTTTAATATTATTTTAGATTTCCCTCCAAAGGGTGTTGGGAATTCGGGTGCTCAAATTTGGCAAGGAATGATATAAATATTCAATTTGCAAACATTTTGGGTATCATCCGATCATTTCTACATCACAATTTTTTGTATAAGTTTTATGCTTTACATTTCTTTTTTGGAAAAAAACCCATTGGTTTCAAGGGGAAATCTTACTCAAAGGTTGCATATGAGCTCCAAATCCATATGAGATTCAAGGATTTGTATTTTGTTCCAGTTGTGTAGTTTGGTGTGTTTGTTGCAAGATTTTAGGAGATTTTGTGTAGAGTTTTGTTTTAAGATTTGGTGTGAATTTTAGAGGGTTGTTTTCTGTTGTAGACCAGTGTTTTTATTGTTCATTATTCAATAAAAATGAGCTTCTAGTGTTGCAAGCATTCATCTTTCAGTTGGAGCAAAATTCAGTGTTATTGTTGTGACTTTTGTAGTTTTGTGTGGATTTAGGAGTGTTTCTAGTATTGTTAACTGTTGTTTTTATTTTTCTATTTGTTGTTGTAGTAGAATATTTTGTATGTGAAAACCATTTCTATTGTAGAAGAAGATTTTAGGTGGTTAATGCAAAAATTGTCAAATTGTAGTGCATAGACTGTGGAGAAATCTATAATTTTTTGTGGGTATTTCATGATATTTTCAGAAGTGATTTGAAGAGGGTTTGAATATCATTATTTTTCTTCATAATTGTTGTATTATTTTATATTTTAAAATAAATTGGCAAAAATAATGCATTTGGGATATTAGAGTGGTTTCAAAGTTGTGATCTTACTAGCCTACAAGGTAAATTTGCTTGTTGATCTTACTAGCCTACATTAATTACTAGACTATGAAGCTTAAGTTTATAGTAGATGGGAAGAATATTGTACTCATAGGGATATCAAATGGAGCTCCACGAGTGGTGACGACAAAAAGGATGGAGAGGACTTCCAAAGGGGCTAAGTTGCATGGGCAACAAGTTGTGATAATACCCACAAATTCTTCCATAGGTAAAAAAATATCTCATCATGTTGATATTCAAAAGATTTTAGATAAGCATAGTGTGGTGTTTAGTGAGTTTCCACCAAGATTACCACCGAATAGGGGTTTTCAACATATTATAGAAGTGGAAGAAGATGCAAAACTTGTCATAACTACTCCATACTGATGCCTAAGAGGGTATAAAGAAGAGATTGAAAAGGTTATAAAATAACTCGTAGATATGGATTACATAAGGCCTAGTTCTAGTCCATTTGCATCTTTAGTGGTTCTCATAAAAAAGGAGGATGATACTATGTGGATGTGTATTAATTACAAAGCATTGAATAAGAGGACCATCAAGAATAGATACCTTGTTCCCAAGATATATGAGTTGATAGATGAGTTGTGTGGAGTTGTATACTTTTCCAAGATTGATTTGAAATTAGGATATCACTAGATCCACATGAAAGAAGATGCATAGAAGATAGCATTTAAGAGTCATTATGGACACTTTTAGTTTTTGGTTATTCCCTTTGGACTTACTAATGCTCTAGCCACCTTTCAATCATGCACAAACCAAGTATTTGGTAAGAATTTAAGAAAAATTATGCTAGTTTTCTTTGACAACCTTTTGATTTACAATAAAACATGGGAAGAGCATTTGAAGCACTTGGATATAGTTTTGGGCATTTTGGAGCAGCAATCTTTCTTTGCTAAGTTATCCAAATGTGAGTTTGATTTAACATTTTTTTTGTATTTGGGCCATATCATAAATTCCAAGGGTGTACAAGTGGACCAAAAAAGATCCAAGCTATTCTAGATTGGCCACCTCCTACCATATTGACATATTTGAGAGGCTTCTTTGGATTATGCAATTATTATCAGAGGTTTGTAAAAGGATTATCAGAATTGGTCACCCCTATAACATATTTGACAAAGAAATGAGCTTTTGAATGGTTTGAATTAGCCCAAAATACTTTTGGGAAGTTTAAAAAGGTAATGGGTTCATGTCCTTTACTTGTAATTCCCAAATTCTAATTATTTTTTGTAGTAGAATGTGATCTATTTGGGGAAGGTATTGGGGTTGTTCTATCACAAAGGGGATATCACATATCATTTGAAAGTACAAAATTAAATAATCTAGAAAGAGGCTATTCCATTTATGACAAGGAAATGTTGGTTATCATGCATGAATTGGAGAAACTTAGAAAACAGTATTTGGTTTGCAATAGTTTTGTTGTTAAAAGCAACCACAACAATTTGAGATTCTTCTTGAGCCAAAAACATTTGAATGATCATTGAAAAATGGGTAAGTAAGCTACAAGCATATGATTTTGACATAGAGTACATGAAGGGGAAGAAAAATGTTTTAGCTAATGCTCTCTCTAGGAAGTCTACTCCATGTTCTCTATCCTCTATTTTTGTTGATTGGAAATTTTCCATTATCATTGAGTATGCTAAGAACAAATTTGTTGCTGATATTCTTGATGAGGTGGTGAAAGATGATAGGTATATAGAGGTGGAAGGGCTGATCCTCTATAAAAATAGAATCTTTTTGGTGCTTGAGTCCAAAATTATGGAGAAGATCTTGAGAGATTTTCATGATACTCCTTAGCAAGACACCTAGGTTACTACAAAACTTAAAAGAAAACCTGCAAGAGGTTTTCATGTAAGGGGTTGAAAGAGGATGTTCGCAAGCATATTAGAGAGAATGGTTTGTCAACAAAATAAAGGGAATAAATCTTCCTAGCAAGACTACTTCAACCACTACCAATTCTAGAGCAAAAATGAGAGTATTTATAAAGATTTCATCACGGGTTTTCCCAAGGTACAAGGTAGAAATTGCATTTATGTTGTGGTTGATAGGTTGACAAAGTATGTGTTTTTTCTATCACTTCATATTTCAAGGAACCTTAAGAAGCAAATTTTTGTTTAGGGTAATATTTAGATTATATGGGTTGCCTAAAAACATTGTTAATGATAGGGATAATTGATTTCTCAATTCTTTTTGGCAATAAATTTTCCATTTGATAGGTATAGAACTCGCACCGAGTACTAGCTACCATCCACAAACAGATGATCAAACAAAGATAATGAACAAATGGATTGAAGGGTACTTGAGGAATTATGTTTCAAATCAACAATCTACATGGATTAAGTGGTTGCATTTGGGAGAGTGGTATTACAACGTTTCACACCATATGTCCATTGGTATGTCACCATTCAAAGCTTTATATAGATATGATGCTCTTTCTTTTGTTGATTTGTTATCATCAGACAATAGAGTACCTACAACATGTGATTTGATTGGACATAGTTAAGAGATATTGAGGTCACTTAAGGATCATTTGCAAGAAGCACATAATCAACAAAAAAATTATGTAGACAAGAAGCATACATTAAAATATTTTGAGGTGGGTGACATGGTTTTCTTAAGGTTGCATCCATGCAAATAATCATCTATCAAGAAGAGTGGTGCAAAAGACTCAAGCCCAAATTTTATGGACCTTATAGGATTTTGAGGAAAGTGGGAGAAGTGGCATATGAGCTAGAATTCCCTAAAAATAGTAAAATTCATAATGCTTTCCATGTTTCATGTTTGAAAAAGGCACTTGGTTTGCATATTATCTATTTAATTGGTTTCCCTCCTTTAGATGATGAAGAAAGACTAATTTTCATACATGAAACTATGACTTATACTAGGGTAAGGAACTTGAGAAAAAGGGGCATCACAAAATATCTAATCTGTTGGAAAAAAAAATCGTATAGAAGATGCTACATGGGAGGGCCTAAGATTTTGAAGCATCCAGATTTAAATTACTTGGGGACAAGCAGTTTGGGAGGGTGGACTTGTCATGTCCCCTTTCAAATTAATTTAATTTAGGCGATTACTTAGCCCATTCCAATATTTCTTGGGCTAAGGTAAATTAATAGGGAAATAATAATTCTAATATTTATTTATGTCCTAATGAAATTTGATAGATTCAAAGTATTTTTGGGACATTTAAATATTAAAAAAAAAATGACTCCAAATAAGGTATTGATTTTTTTTGCCAACAAGCATGATAGTGGGAGAGAAGACATTTAATAATATTTTAAATTTCCCTTCAAGGGGCATTGGGAAATTGGGTGTCAAAATTTGGCCAGGAATGACAAATTTAATTTTTAAACATTTTGGGTATCATTCAATTATTTCTACATCACAATTTTTTGTATAAGCTTTATGCTTTACATTTCTTTCTTGAATAAAAACACATTGAAGGTAGGGATTAGAGGATGCAAACCCATTGGTTTCAAGATCTAATCTTACTTAGAGGTTGCATATGAGCTTCAAGGATTTGTAGGTTGTTCTAGTTGTGTAGTTTGGTGTGTTTGTCATAGGATTTTAAGACTCTATGTGGAGTTTAACTTCTAGATTTTGTGTGGATTTAGAGGGTTGTTTTCTGTTGTATATTAGTGTTGTTATTGTTCATTATTCAATAAAAACTAGCTTCTAGTGTTGCAAATCTTCATCTTTCAGTTGGAGCAAAATTCAAAGTTATTGTTGTGTGTTTTTTGTAGTTTTATGTGGATTTAAGAGTGATTATTTCTAGTATTGTTAGTTGTTGTTTCCATTTTATTTTTTGTTGTTGTTGTATATTTTTTATTTGAAAACCATTTTTTTATTGTAGAAGAAGATTCCAAGTGTTTAATGAAAAAAATATCAAATTCCACTACCTAGTCTGTGGAGAAATCTATAAATATTTGTGGTTGATTTCATTGATATTTCAAAAATAATTTGAAGAGAGTTTGAATATTATTAGTTTGCTTCATAATTTTTATTAATACATTTGGGATATTACATAAGTATATCTTAGTCAAAAAGGAATTTGTCAGTGCATCCCATACTACACTATGAGAGCCATATTTTTCTCAATTCACTATAAGTAGTGATGATGAGACAATCATCCCATATTGCTACTTGTCACTAATAAGGGCATACGTGTAACAACACATGCACATGAGACCATTAATAATACTTCTATAGCTTGTTGAACCTTTTGAGTAAGTGGATCTTAACATCTATCATCTTCATGTTAGTGTTGAAAGTCAGTCCAACTTGATATGGGTAGCTTGACAACTATCACCTACTTGTTATTGTTGAAACCAAACTAATCCCTATCATATTATGGGTAGTCCTTGACATCCTTATCCTATGTGTTATTGGTGAAAGCTGACTAATCCCTAAGATACAATAATTAGCTCCTAACATCTATCACATGCATGCTACTAGTGATAGCTAGTTAAACCACACATGTAATAGATTTGGTTCTAATACGTGGGATCATCTTATAGCCAAGTAAACATAATCAGGATATCCTAAGGATTCAAAAACCTTGGATTGATTGACGTAGTCACATTATGGCATAGAGTGATCTATTATCCTATAGACATGCTCATATAAGTTTAGGGGATCAAATTACCAATACATGAATAATACATTGAACCCACATGAGCTATCTTATTTCTAGTCGTATATACATAAAAAAATCCATACTCATAAAGTAAGGACTATCCACTCTATCCGTTTGCTTATAATTCCAAAAGAATAGTAACTCGAGAAAGAAAGTGGAGCTCTATGATGGTCAAAATAATATTGTGACTATCAATGTTCATTTTGTATATAACTAGGAAGACTATATGAGCTTAAGACACGCCTCAATAGAATGTGAAATATTTTGAACCCTACATTTTCATACATTCACAATAGAGACATACCATGATGACAGTCTATAAAAGTTCATCAAGATTGGAGTAGATTTTAGAAATTTGAACAAAACAAATCTCAAAGTAGATAAGCTCAATGATGATGGGTTGTCTTTTATTGGATTAGACCTATATGGTGGGGACATTAATTAGAAATATGAGTTCATATTCATTTAAAGCAAATTTTAGTCTCAAGTTGAAGCATATTGAAAAGAGAAGGTTGATCAAATTTAGATATAACCCCAAACCTTGGAGCTATTTCCTAGACACCTCTCCTACAAACTTTGGTTATAGGGGCATCCTTCACCCAAGGACTACCTATATATCCACTTTCAAATAGGATCGAAGTCACATGTAGTTCTCCTAATACTTAACTCACACACCATTTGAAAATATTCATAGAATTAAAGATATAAATATATATCCCTCATACCTAATGATATGTGAAACTACACACATACATCATATCAATCAAGAGACTACTTCCCTACCCCCACTATAGCTAAGATATAGTAATGTTTATATAGTGTATAATATAACCTGATAAGTTCATCCTAAAAATCCTTAAGAAGATAGTTGATGATGTTGGATGTGATTGGAACATCCAACTAAATCTTGCCTTATGGGCCTACTGTACTAATATTTGAATGCCTACTAGTGTTACACCATACTTAGTTTATGCAACTGAGGCAATCTTCCCTATCAAGGTTGAACTTCCTTCATTGAGAGTGTCATTGCATCATCTTCTTGATAATGAAGAATGCATAGTATTATGACTACATGAGCTATAATTTATAGAGAAAGAAATATCAATTCCCTTAATCACCTTCAAGCTTATCAAAATTGTCTTCGCCATAGCTATAACAAAAATATCAAGAACAAAAACTTTCAAGTAGGTGATCTAGTCCTCAAGAACAATCAAAAGAATCAACTGGATCAAAATAACAAAGGAAAGTTTAAACAAAATTGGTTGGGGCATTTGTTGTCACATCAAGCTATGCCTCACAAGCCTATCAACTAGCTACACTTGAAGGTGATTCCTTACAAGATCCCATCAACAATAGTCATCTCAAGCGGTTCGATGCTTAGACCCATCAAGGTATCCTATTTTCAAAAATCCAAAGAAAAGGATAAAATTGTAAAGATAAAAAATCGCCCTCTAGTGAAAACCACTTTGGTGGTGCTTTGGACAAGTACCTTGGTAAAAACCTAGAAAATAGGTGCCATGTGTAATGAGTATCATCTACCATCTATCAAGATTTATTTCCATTCCATCCATAATAAATCTACCATCTCATCTATATCCACCCATTCATCCATCATATTTTCACTTACACACCTAGCTCGTCCTAGTATTTACCAATATCTAGCATTACCCATATCACCTAGCATAATCATAGGTTCATCTCATCTAGTCCATCATAAAATGATCCTACATCTAACTAGGGGCATTTTTCTTGAACCTACTGGTAGGATTGGATCCTCGTTCATTACCTAAATCTGAAAATCCAAAAAACATCCAAATAAACACAAAATCCAAAAAATAGCCTCAAATAGTCAAAAATCCAAAAACAATAGATATTTTGGAAAATCCAAAAAAAATAGCCTCAAATAGTCAAAAATCCAAAAATAATAGATATTGTAGAAAATCCAAAAATATTCAAATAACGTAAAACCCAAAAAACATTCAAATATCTCAAAGAAGTTCAAAACAACCTCAAATACATCCAACAAAAGTTCAAAAATAGTCAAAAATTCTAAAATGTTCAAAAAGATATCACACAACTCACCCATCCACAATAAAATCATTGTTCATAATAAACCTATCACCTTCATCTTTGACGGAGTAAGCAAAATAAAATGTGGCAATCATGAAAACCTAGAACATTCATGAAAAATTACTAGCATCGATCATTGTCAAAACAAACCAACTACCTACATACCAACTACCTAAAGCATCTAATTCAACATCCAATATTATCACTTTAATGGATATATTATTCCTACAATAGGCACAATCATGGATCAACAAATACAATCTCTCTAACAAGAGATATGATGACTTTGATATATTTTGTCAGTCGATATTTTCTTTTGATTTATCTTTTGTCTCATTCCATCGCTTACTCAAAGCCACCTTGATCTTTAATATATTTTTGTTTCTAGAGGAGTAGGTAATGGGGCTCGTTTGTTGTTTTTGTGGAATGTTCTATTAGTGTGAAAGGGGTACTTTATCTAACTACTTCATTCTTAGCTAGTTCTCCACTAAAGTCCTCTTCACACTAGCTTAACTTTACATAGGAATAAAGTGGTTGAGCATTTAATGACATGAGTTGTCACACCTCATAGGATTCCAACACTTGTCATAATCTGGTTGCATCTATCTCTCCCCTTGGCCTATATAACCAAGGCATTTCCTTTGTAATTCTCAATTTCTCAAGCTGAATATAGCTTTGCATTCTTGAGAGGAATACAGTTTATTCCTCCTCATATTTATGGTTTTGCTTTCCTTCAGTCATTAGATTCCTGGGAAGGCTAGTTAGCAAATCTCATATGGTATTAGAGTGAGTTGTGGGTTAGCAATTCTTTAGAAAATCTAAGAGTGTTGAGCTTTTGTTTCAAAAATTGAGTATGCTCTTCTCTTGCATCCTCAGATAATCTGGAGACTTAGAAAGGTGTGAAAAAAAATATCAGTTTTTGGGGGGGTTCATACATTGAATTGTTAGTTGCAGGTCTTCTAAAGCTTTCTGGAGATTATGAGCTCACCATTGAGTCCAAAGCAGCTGAGACATTCATATTTGCCCCTTATTTTGGCTGAAACGGACACCAAAGGCCAGATCTGCAACAATTTGAAGCGGGAGGTTCATTGTCAGATCCACCAAGGAGCCATCATTTCAGAGAATTTTGGGTCAAATCCGACCCTGCCATCGTGCTCAAAAGGCCCGAAAACCATAAAATTGACTGTTAAAATGTCAATTTTGGACAAAGTTGTCAGCGAAGGTTAAATTGGCAGAATGCTAAATTTATCTGGCGAAGTGCTCATTTTGGCGGACTTTTTGGCAGATATCTAATTTTGATGGACCGCTAAATTTGGTGGTAATCCCACCAAATTTGGCAAAAAATTTCACAGCCCCTCTCCATTGATGCATTGTTTCTTCAAGGCCAACTTTGACAGTTCATAACTCAGGCTCTCGACCTCCGAATTTAGTGCAATTTTTTTTTATTTGGGCTAATTTTTCATGCTCTACACATTGATGAAGATAGTTTCAGATTTTGACACATGGATTTTTCAGAAATTTCTGATTCTCAGGGAGGACTCCTCACCGTTCTCGTTTTGCAGACTTCAAAGTTGCATAACTTTTGCATATGACCTCAGATCGAGTTGATTATTTTTTTGAAAGTGCATGATTTTTTGTGTACTTCACATTGGTGATGTTTATTTTATATGAAATTGTGCCAAATGTATACTTTCATCACATGCTCATTTCTTAAGGATTTGTAAAAGCATTGAAATCCAGAAATTTGTAACTGCACTAAATATAAAGTGCCAAATCATTTTTTTCTAGGGGGGTTCTTTGATTGAGTAAATAAGGGTGGGTATCTTGTTGTCTTTGTGCTTGAACATCTCTCATACCTTGTGCTCTATTTTTCCTTCACTATGGGTACATTTAAGTTTTCATTGCTCACGCCCTACAACTACAACAGATGGGATCAAAATGCATGGATTGACTTAATGCAACTAGGATATAAACCTTATGTTGAGAAGAAGGTAATTGAACCCACCAATGATAAGGAAAAACTACTCTAGATGTTTGAACATACAAAAGCTCTTGGTTGTCTAAGGAGTTTAGTTTCACTTGATATCATGTTTCAGATTGAAGAATGTAAAGATTCACATGATGCATGGGACAAATTAAAAACTTGGTACAACTGATGAAGTTCGTGGTTATCAAATTGACAATGAACTAATGAATCTTGATCCAAAGTCTTTTGATAAGATCCAGGATTATGTAACAAAGGTCAATGGCTTGAGAGCATAATGTAAATCATGTGGCTTAGAGAAGAAAGACATTCAACTTGTTTATAAAACTCTAAACAAACTTGAACCTGAATTTGCAGCTTTTGTTTCTAGCTTTCATACTCATAGGTTGACAATAGGCTCAACATTCACTACACCTTCTTTTGCTTCATTTTCTGAAATGTTGATGCAAGAACAAGGTAAGCTTCTTTCAATGGGTCTTTTTAAGCCTTCACACTCACAAGCTTTGATGGTTGGTCAACCAAAGGGTCTGAAAGAATCAAGGAAACCTGACAACAAACAAAAGAAGTTCAAGAAGAAGTCACAAAGAGATCAAGCACAATCATCTTCTACAAAAGTTTACTCCAACTCCTCTTCTTCAAAGGGGAATTTTCCAAAGAAGGAAAGGCCAACTTGTAGTTACTGCAAGAAGTTTGGTCATGAGGAACATTCTTTTCATAAGAAGAAGATCAATGAGTTAAAGCATCTTCTCAAAAAGAACAAAATTAATCTGCCTTCTTTTGTTGCTCAACAATCCTCTATTCCTTCAAAATCGGGTAAAGGGAAAGCGCATGCACTTGTTGCTATAACTGATTCTTCAAAAGAGTGGATTCTTGACTCGAGTGCATCACATCACATGGGTTCTAGTAAAGAATAGTTTTCTTTGTTGAAGCCTTGTTATGTGCCCCACATTCTCATCGGGGATGATTCTCTAGTGGATGTAATTGGGAAGGGTTCAATTGATACTGGAAATGGTACATTTGAGGATGTCCTCTATGTGCCTAATCTGTCAACCAACCTTCTCTTCGTCTACCAAATCACTCTGAATGGTAGAAAAGTTGAATTCACTCCAAATTCTATTAGCATCCAGAATCTTGAAGATAATGCACTCCTTGCAATTGGTAAGGCCAATCACGAGTCTCGCTTGTATGCTTTCTCCCATTTTGTACCTAATTCACATTCCACTGCATTGCTCACCCATTCAAATGTTGTGAGAAAACTATGGTATGAGTGGTTTGGCCATTTAAACTACCGCTATCTTCAACAACTCAGCAAACAGAATATGGTCACGGGTCTTCGTCAAATCAATTTTTTTGATGGTGTATGTTCGGGTTGTGCCTTGGGAAAACATCTTGAAGACAAGTTTGACAAAGGGAAGGCTTTGAGGGTTCAAAAGTCCTTGAATTGGTTCATAGTGACTAGGCAGGTCCTTTTCCATCATTATCTTTCAATAAGGCTCATTATTTGCTCACCTTCATTGATGACTATTCCAGATACACATGGGTCTACTTTCTTCGACACAAAGGAGAAGTCTTTGATAGATTTCAAGAGTTTAAGGCTCATGCTGAGAAGCAATCTAGAAAGTGTGTCAAAATTCTCTGCATTGATAATGGCAGAGAATATGTGAACCATTGATTTGAGAAATTATGTACTCTTGAAGGGATTAATCTTCAACATATTGTTGCCTACACACCATAGCAAAATGGTGTAGTTGAGAGGAAAAATAGGTCCCTGAAAAAAATGGTTGGCTGCATAATCCACGCTCGCTCCCTTGCACCTGCATATTGGGCAAAAGCTATCAACTATGCTGCTCACATTCAAAATAGAGTTCCACATAAGGAATTAAAGGGCATCACTCCCTTTGAAGCTTGGTGCACGGAAAGAAACCTGTTGTGGGTAACTTTAGATTTTTTGGCTCCCCAACATGGGCACATATTCCTTCAGAGAAGTGCAAGGCCTTCGAACCTTAGAGTCAGCCTTGTATCTGTGTTGGTTACCCTGATAGTGTCAAAGGATATGGGCTAATCAATCCAGAAACACATGAGCTCTTCATTAAGCATAGTGTACATTTTGAGGAAAGCTCTTCTAGCTCATCCTCTACTCTTCCTTCCTCCACAGTGGATTTAGAGGATTCTGACATTAAGGGTTTTCCTCAAACTTCTTCGAGTCGTCGAGTTGATCATGAGATTTCTGTTGCCCGATTTTCACCTACGGGCTCAATCAGGCAGGAGAATCTATGTTTCAAGTATTCATAAGGGCCAAATGGAGACATTGTTGTGCATGATTAAGTCATACCCCTGATGCATTTCTCAGGGAGCTCAGTTGAAAAGTCTGCCTCAATCAAGTTTGACATAAAATTCCACTAAGGAGAAATTCGGCAAGACCTTCCAGTTGTCTTGCCGACTAGCAGGGGTTCTATTGATTTTTAAATGTCTCGGTCGGCAAGACATTTTAATCGTTGTGAGATTTTGTATCTCCCTCTGCATGGGAAGTAGTCTCGCTGAAAAGAGGGGACATATCGGCGAAAGGAGACATCATCGGCGTGAGGTCTTGCCGATCAACCAAGGTCTGGCCAAAGGAGAAAGGTTTCGCCGAGGGTTCATGCCTTGGCGTAACGTCTTGGTGACTACTGAGGTCTCGGCGAAAGGGCGTAGCTTCGAGGGATGTCTTCCCAACAAGAAAAGAAGCATCGACGGAAGATAGGAGTTCGCCGTAACGTCTCGCCAACCCGCTAGTGTCCTGCCAAAGTGTTCTCAGTTCGCCGAAGTTTTTCCTTCGGCATGAGGTCTCGCCGAGAGGGATTGATATCGGCGTAATGTCTCGCCGAAGACTGGGGGTCTCGCCAAAGAAATAGGAGTTCAGAGAGAGGTCCCGCTGATTGCTGAATGTCTCGCCGAAGGTTATGCCTTCGGTGTAATATCTCGTCGATAGGCGATGGTCTCGGCGATGGAGAAAGATATCGCTATAGCTCCCGCTGCTGCCGTAATGTCTCACCGACCCGACAGGGTCTTGCCGAAAGAGTGTGAGCTCGATGCAAAGGAAAGATAAGTCGCCATGATGTCTCGGTGAAAATAGGAGGTCCTGCCAAAGAATGAAGGGTCTCAGTATAGTGTTTTTCCTTCGGTAAGAGGTATCGCTGACACATGGATGTCTTGCCGACGGAGGAGCACAGCGGTATAATGATGGGCTTTGGCATGAGGTCTTCCCGACTTGCCAGTGTCTTACTGAAGGGGGGACGTTTGAGCCCGGGGAAGGTGGTTTGTGTTCGAAATGAGGTCTCACTGATAACGAAAGGTCATGCCGACATTGATGGCATCGGCGTAACGCCTGGCCGTCAGAGTGATGTCCTGCCAATTGTTGGAGGTCTCAGTGAAATGAAATGAGTTCGGGAGGAGTTCTCACTGACCCGATGGTGTCCTGCCAAAATGAAGTGAGCTCGGGGAGAATAAAGGAGCTCGTTATGAGGTCCTACCGAAAGAAGGGAGTCTTGTCGATGGTTTATATGATAGCGATATAACTCTTGAGGATCGCCAAGACTTTTGGCCGAATGGCTTGCACTCGTTGTGACCTCTGGCCGACAGCAATAGTTTGGGCGACCATCTTGGACATCGGTAAGACTTTTTCCACTCGCTGTGAAGTCTTCCCGACAGATGTGTGCTATGTTGATGCTGCTATAGAGTATGATCGCATCGGGGAGACACAATTAGTGTCTCACTGACATGCGATCTTGATGAAACAACCTTTGACCGTCTGGAATCTATGTGGCATGAGCTCAACCAATCTGAAGGAAACTAAAGGTGAACCATCAGCCATTTGACTGTTTGACTCCCCCTGTGAACGAGACCAATAGAGCATAAACGACATGGACTTTTCCTGAGACCAAAAGCGATGGGGCAGCTCGGAGATCATTGGTGTCAAGGTCTAAATGAAAATTTTGAAGCTGTTTGCAAGAGGAGTCAATCTACATAAAGTTTTTGAGCAGGAAGAAGGCCGAATAAAAGAAGAAGCCGTCAATCTCGGGGACAGCTGTGAGGTCTACTGGCAAAAGGCAGATCAATATTAATGGTAAAGCTCCAGGGGCATTTAAGGCAGCTCTTCAAGGAATTTCAAGAGTGGACACGGGGACCAAAAGTAAATGTTGTGGCTACAGAAGAATCTAAAGAATTCTCCTAAGGGTGATCTTTCACACTGACAGGGACACGGGGGATGCACATTGAATGCATTAGCTTTATTTCCAAAAAATATGAGGGTCGACCTTTCTTAGAAACTGATATTTTTTGTAAACCTTAAGAAAGGGGCTGATGCTTTTAGTTCTCATATATATGGCATTTTTTCCTTTTTTGTAGGTAGTACTTGCTTGCATATTTTCCGCTTTGTGACTTCTGAGAATCCTTAGTGGAGAATACTGAGTTTTGTAACTCATTTACAGACATTATATGTACAGTTTCACCTTTGAAAATCAAAAAAGAAAGCAACTTCTGCCTTCTTAGTTATCTGTTTCATTGAGTGTGTTGAATGATTGATAAATTTACATGTGAGTTTCTCTTATTCCTTGTTAATTGTCTCATTAATAGCACTTTTAAGCAGAGGAGATGTGTATATTGCAGGTTATAGGTTATGTTAGTGATGCAAACAATTTTAGTTGTGAGGAGAATTTATCATCCTTCTAGGACTGTATGTATCGTAGCTTTCTTATAAAACATTTATACAATATCATATGAGTATTGAGTTGTGCATATTAGCTTTTACTAGTTGATTGAAAATTGTGTGTTAAGCAGTTGTTCATGTTTGAACAAATTTGGTGTATCACCATAGGAGTAGTTTCCAATTTATGTATTCCTTATCCCTTTACCTCGCAAAGCTTAGTAGTTTAGGTGATAACACAAAGGAATTCGGCCTTCTCCGGAGGTTGACCTCTATCTACAAGTGACCCACATCTTTAGAGGTCTTCCCATGTTACACTGAGGCGTTGAGCATCAGGTTCAACAAGGGTGCAATTTCAGGTGATAACAGTTTTGGCACGCCCGGCGGGACAGAGTTAGAAGTAAAATTCCTAAGTCTTGTTATTTTGATGTGCTGAAAGTAAGGTAATAGCCTTTTAGAGGTCTTTTTTAAGCATATCTGGCGACTCTGCATGGAGGAAAGGATCAATGTGTTTATTTATATGAGAAAAATAGAAACTAGAAGTTCAAAAGCTGTAGAGTTTTTACATTTATCTCCTCCAAGAAGAAGAGGGAGAACTCTCAGAAGGACTGTTCCTTCTCCTAGAGTTCAGTCAACACCACCTAGTGTTAGTGACAAGGAACTATTTTCATACGAAAGGAGAAGAAGAAGAGATCCTCTAGCTAGGCGTTCAGCATCTCCTACTCTTAGAACAGAACCTCCTGCCTCTTCATTTGGAGGTTTCAATTGTGCAATAAATAGTATTTATGCTACAACAAATAATTCTCAGCCAAGTTCAAGTTCAGTACCAGTCAATTCAAGTTTTGTTTCAACAAGCATACCAACACATTCCAGCTCAATGGTAGCGCCAAGAGCCTTTACTTTCGTACCATTCAACCAAGGTAGTCCCCTTAATCTAGCGCAACATGATGATATTCCATTAGCGGCGTTAAAAGGGTTACCAGAGTTTACTGGAGAAGGACAAGTAACACCTTTTGAACATATTAGAGATGTGGCAGCATTATGCAATGTGCATCATGTGATACAAGAAAATGTAGCTATGAGATTGTTGGCTGCATCTTTCAAGAAGAAGGCATTGGAATGGTTTAGAAGCTTGCCAGTGGGTTCTATAAGAACATGGGATGAGCTTGGTGATGAATTTACCAGATTTTTTGAGGAAAAATCTGATCACCTATCTTTGGTAGAGTAGTTAACAACCATTAAAAGAGCCCCACAAGAACAAATGGAAGACTTCAATATCCGATTTCAAAAGACTTGGAACAAAATACCTGCTATGGTAAGGCCTTTTGCTGATTATGCATTTTTATACTATTTGAAAAGTTTAAATAGTGATATCTTAGTCATGATACAGTCCATGGGGGGTATTTCTTTACCTCAGGCTTATAGCATAGCTATTAAGGCAGAAAATAACCTCATTCAGGCAGGCAAGTTAGCACCTAGGCCACCTATGCCCTATTTCCCTGAAATTCAATCAAATACACCATTGCAAATGCCATCTTTAGCCCCTTTACCTGCTTTTCCAGCATTACCCATTGCTGTGAGCCAGGGAGTGTTAGCTGCACGACCATCAAGTGAATTGCAAGAGATCAAGTCTAGTTAGCATAAGATAGAAAGCATTTTACAAACTATGGGAAATGAGTTGATCAGCATGAAGAAACAATATCAAGGGGCAAGGCCGAATTTTCAATAGCAAAACCAACAACAAATTCAGAATACAAATCAATCTTATCAAAATTAGGGATATCAGTATCAACAAAATAGGCAACCCTATCAAGGTGGTTATCAGAGGCAAAATGTTAATCAAAGACCATTCCAATCTTATAATCCAACTCCTCTCAATATTGCAAGTCCAGTGAAATATATGGTTCCATCCCAGAATAACCTTGTGATAGAAAATGAATGGTGTTATTCGTGTAATCAAGCACATAACCCAGCCTCATGCTCAAATGGGGTAGTTAATCAGGCATTTATGGTCCAAAACGCTATCAGTGCATAGCAAAATACACCTGCTAATATACTTGAACAACAACCAGATATACATTTTAATGAGATTGCATTTTTAAATTGGAAAAGTGAAGAGTTTTGTGGTGTGAATGTTGATTCAACAATTGCAGCCAATACACGAGCGAAGAAAAGAGCTCTAGAGGTGGAGCAATCAGCTGATAAAAATAAGGGGCATGCAACTGTAGAAGCATCATCCACACCTATTCTAAATATACCAAAAGGAACTACTGTCTTACCAATCAATAAGCAGCCTCACAAGAATAAAGAACCGGTTGCTACTAAAGTACATCAGAAGGTACCTTTAACTGTACCTTATAATATTGTGGACATCATGAAGAAGATGAATGTGAATATGACCATGTGGGATTCCTTAAGCATTCCTGGATAGGCTGATCTACTAAAAAAGGCACTATCTGAAAATGCGAATCCTGAGCAAGTTGCTGCTGATTCCCAAAAGGTCATAATGGCTAATGATGATCAAGGGAAAGTTGCTAATTCCAGCAGCAAAGAGAAATCTACGATTCAAGGTAAGAACATGAGACCTCCTCTGTTCTATGTTTCATTGATTATTGGGAAAAATTTAGTGCACAATTGTATGGTAGATAGTGGAGCTACCTGTTCTGTGATGCCCAAGCGAGTAGCTGATGAGTTAGGTTTAAAGTATGAACCTTTAGAGAAAGGAGTAGTCCAGCTGGATGGCTCATCTGTTAATACAGTGGGTCTTATTAAAGATGTTAGCTTAACTCTGTATGCTTGCCCTAATTTTTCAATTTCCCTAGACATTTATGTGGCAAATTTGCCTCCGTATTTTGGGTTATGTTTGTCAAGAGAGTTTATGGCTAAAATAGGGGGATACCTCTCATCTGACTGGTCTCACATGTTGTTTTGTACTAGGTATGGAACTAAAGTAACCATTAAGTCTAAGTTACTTGCAAAAGACAATATAGAACCCTATATACCTAGTGCGATGAATGCCAATTGCATAATTTATGAACAAGACGAGCATGCTGCTGTCTTTGATCCTCGCATTGCTGTCAATGATATTCCTGATATACTTCTAGATGAGTGGGCAGCAGGCCAAACTTCTAGTGCTGAAGGTGACTTGGTGTCAGATGCTGGTATGGGTAACTACATGTTTCAAGAAGCTGATGTAGTGATGCCTAACTTGGTTAAGAGGTCAGTGAATGATTGTGATCAACAAGACAAGGTCTAGGAAATGTATTTTGATGGCTCAAGGAGAAGGCATGGCATTGGTGGGGGTGCATTATTGGTTTCCCCAAGAGCTAAAAGATATTATGCAGCCTTTAGGTTTGCATTTTCATGCACTAATAACACAGCAGAATATGAAGGTCTTATTCAAGGACTGGAATGGGCGAGGAAACGTGGAATTAAGTGTTTGAAGGTGCATGGGGTTGTGAATTGGTAGTAAATTAGGTTAGAGGCCTGAATTTTGTCAAAAATAATGTTCTTAAATTGTATAAGCACAGGGTTTGGGACCTCATTGAGGATTTTGAGGCTTTCAATATCATTTCAATTCCAAGAAATCAAAATCAACATGTTGATAGATTAGCAGCTGTGGGAGCTTAGTTTGACATTCCGAACATCGTAAAGGAGTGTAATCAGTAGCACATCAAGGTTATTATCAGGCCTTCTGTGCCCAATAACAATGTTAACTGGCAGGTCTTTGAGAGCGATGAGCAAATTCTGCAGTTTCTACTTGAAGATGTGTTTGCAGCATCAAACCAGGAGAGAATTAAACAATAGTATGGAGACCAGGTACTGCAATTGAAGAATAACAAGTTGCCTAAAGGTTTGGTAACCTTAGAAAGTATTTTCAACTCTGATGATCAGGCTAAAAGTAATAAAGCCAACTTATTAGTTCAACAAGATCATTATGAGGACTTAGAAATTGCACCCAAGAGAAGCCTCAAGATAGGAAAAATAAACACTGTTGTTGAAAAGCAGTCTTTTCTGCAATTATTCCAAGAATTCATTGACATATTCACCTGGGAATATGGAGATTTGAAGGGATTTGATCCACATCTTGCACGACATACAATAGAATTAGAGCCAACAACCAAACCCATAAGGCAGAAATAGAGGCCAGTTAATCCCAAACTAGAGCCATTAATGCAGAAAGAAGTCTTTAGACTTATAGAAAGTGGGATTATCTTTCCCATCAAGCATACTAGTTGGGTTGCAAATCTAGTTCCCGTCAGGAAGAAAGACGAAGAGCTTAGATTATGTGTAGACTTCAGAGATTTGAACAAAGCTTCGTTAAAGGACAAGCACCCTCTTCCGTCTATGGAGCAGATTCTTCAATGTGTGTCAGGTTTTGAATGTTTTTCTTTACTGGATGGATATTCTGGTTATAACCAGATTTTGGTAAGGGAAGAAGATCAATTTAAAACTGCCTTCACCACAAAGTGGGGCACAATGGCATATAGGAAAATGCCATTTGGTTTGTCTAACACTGGAGCAACCTTCCAAAAGGCTATGGACATGGCCTTTAGCAACCTAATGTATAAGTTTGTCTTAGTATATCTTGATGACATCACTGTCTATTCCAAGAAGACAACAGATCACATTGACCATTTGAGACAGATTTTTGAACGTTGTCAGGAGTTTGGTATATCATTGAACCCCAAGAAATGTGTTTTCTCTGTTCATGAAGGAAAGCTTCTTGGGTATGTAGTATCTAGGAAGGGAATCACGGTTGATCCCAAGAGAGTGGCAACAATCTTAGAGCTGCCTTTACCTCTACATAAGAAAGGACTTCAGAGTTTCATTGGTCGTATTAATTTTGTCAGAAGATTTCTTCCTGATAGAGCAACCTTATTAAAACCCCTTACAACTATGTTAAAAAAGAATGCAGAGTTTAGATGGACCCAAGAAGCAAGGGACAATTTTCAAAAGATCAAGGAGGCGTTAGCTTCAACCCCAACATTAGTCAACCCAAATTTCAATAAGGATTTTACCTTGTATGCTTTTGGTAGTTTTGATGTAATCTCTGCAATCTTGGTGTAAAAAAATGTAGAAGGGTTGGAGCAGCCCATTGCTTTTTTCAGCAAAGGTCTGGAAGACTATGAGCAGAAGTATACCTTCGTAGAAAAACATGTGTTGGCTGTTGTGAAAAAATTGAAGAAATTTAGACATCTATTGTCTCATAACAAAATTCATCTACAAGTGGCACATTCCAGCGTGAAAGAATTTTTACTCAGTAAAGATCTAAATGAAAAACGGGCTGGATGGATTACAAGAGTTATGGAGTACGATGTGGATATTCAGGTCACTAAATTGGTAAGGGGAAAAGGTTTATGCCAGCAACTGGCTAATGAAGAATTTTCAATAGTAGAGGATCAACGAGACTCAGTTTTGGTTAATGTTGGGACAATAGATGATGAAGCTACCAGCTGGTTGCAGGAAATGTCACATTTCTTGAGAACCGGGGAATGTCCACCTAATCTGAAGAAAACAAAGAGGAGGTACTACCGACTTCAGTCTATTCCCTTCGTCTTGATTGGTGATGTGTTGTATAGGAAAGATCACAGTGGAGTACTGCTCAGGTGTGTTGATAATGATCAAGTGGATCAAATATTACATGAGTTCCATGACGGACCTTTTGGAGGTCACTATGCTGCAAGGACAACAACCTATAAGATTTTAAGAGTAGGCTATTATTGGCCTGACTTGTTCAAAGATGCGCATACATATGTCAGGAGATGTTCCAAATGTGCCTTGTTTTCAGGCAAAGAAAAACTTACTGCTTTGCCATTGCAACCAATTCAGATAGAGCAGCCGTTTATGAAGTGGGGAATTGAATTCATAGGGGCAATTAACCCACCCTCAAGTGTAGGCCATCGGTGGATTATCACAACAATGGATTACTTTACACGATGGAAAAAAGCTTTGCCTCTAAAGGAAGCTAATGAAACAACAGTGTTGAATTTTTATGAAGACATGGTTTGCAGATTTGGAGTCCCAGATTCTATAATTTCTGACAATGCCCTGGCATTTGTTGGTTTGAAGGTTGCTGATTGGGCATTGAAGAATGGCATTTACTTGAACACAAGCTCCAACTATTATCCTTAGGGCAACGGACTTGCAGAGTCCACTAATAAAAATTTCATTAACATTATCAAAAGGACGCTTCAAAGCAATCAGAGGGATTGGCATACCAAGCTAAAGACTGCTCTTTGGGCAGACAAAATTACCCCTAAGAAGGTGATTGGGAACTTGCCTTACATGTTGGTGTATGGTAAAGAAGCAAAATTACCTATCTCTACTGAGTTGCCCGCCTTGGACATTGCCAGTCAGCTGGTCTTGTTTGAACAAACTGACCCACTTGCCTTAAGATATACTCAACTGATGGAGTTAAAAGAAGCTAGAAACAAGGCTATGAAGAACATGGAACGTCAGCAAATCCTAACTAAGATAACATTTGATAAGAAAACTAGATCAGAGATTTCATGGTGGGAGATCTTGTGCTGAAATGGGATGTTCTAAAAAGCAGGCCAGACCATCACACCAAGTTTGACAACATGTGGACGAGGTCCATTTATTATCAAAGACTGCAAAGAACACAATGCTTACCAACTGGCCACAACTGAGGGTGAAGTGCTTCCTATCCCAGTCAATGGGATACACCTCAAGCCTTGTTTTGAGGTTTGATAAGTTCCTCCATTGTATATATTAGGTTAGGTTTTATGTTTTCAATAAGTGCTTCTGCACTTTAGTTTGATTGTTGCTTCATTCCCTAAGTGTGGTTCCAACACAGTAAATAGCTTCTTTTCAGTTTCTCTTGTTTTGTCGTTTTTGGCAACCTATTGTGTTCTATGAGTCTCAAGCGAGTTGCAGCCATGTGCGAACTGTTTTTGAATTTTTCTGAGTTTTCCTAACGACTCCATGCCCAATGGACAAGTTGGCTACTTGGTTTCCATGTTTAAAGGTGAAAACATCCAAAGAAAGGTCTGGAATGTTACCTGTTTTTCACCTACAACCTCAATTAGGCAAGACAATCTATGTTTCAGGTGTTCATAAAGGCCAAATGGGGAATTTGCATCAAGGGTTAGATCATGCACTTGAGGATATTTCACGGGGAGGCCTATTGGAAAGCCTCACCTCAGTCATATTTGGCATAAAACTCATCAGAGAAGAAAGTTGACAAGACCCTCCTGTTGTCTTGCCGACTAGTAGTGCATTCTATTTGTTTGCATACATCGGTCGCCATAAGTCTTTATGTATCTCCACTTGGGATGTCTCGCCAACAATAGCCCACAAGGTTGGTGCCGGGGAATGGTTTACTGGGAAGAGGTCTCGCGACCATGAAGTGTCTCGGCCAAGGGGATTGCCTTTGGCATAACGCCCCGACCGAAAAGAAATGTCATCAAGAAAGGTGGGCCCATCTAAATGTTCTAATTTAATTAAACGTAAGTCTCGTCTGGATTTCATTCAAAGATAACGCCCGGCCGACTCGGAGGTCCGGCCGATAAGGAGGGTGGTCCCAACGAGTGGTCTCGCGAAAGGTTTGAGTTCACCGTAGTCTTCGGGAATAGGTGGTGTCGCCTCCGACTACAGGAGGGTCTTGGGCTAAAGGGCTAGCTGGGGTAAAGTCTCACCAAGGTGGAATCTTGCAAGTGAAGTAGCATTGGAAAAATATTTTGAGCTCGGCACAAGGTCTTGTCGACTGCGATAGGTCTCACCGAAACGAAAGGGATTCCCTTCGGGGAGATGTCTCGCCGATCGAGTGATCTCTCCCCGACAAGAAAGTAAGCTCTTGCCGAATCAAGGTAGCTTCGGCATGATGTCTTGCCGACCCGATGGGGTCTGGCCGTATGAAGTGAGCTCGGGGAGAGAAAGGGAGCTCGCTATCAAGTCCTGTCGAGAGAATTGTGTCTCGCCGATAGGGAGCTGGCTGCGGTGGGACTCATCGCCGAGAAGAGGAGTTCGATAAGAAGTTTCGCCGAAGGGGATTGCCTTCGACATAAAGTCTTTCCGACCCGATAGGGTCTTGCCGAGATGAAATGGGCTCGCCGAGAGAGTTGCCTTCGGCATGAAGTCTGGCCGAATGAGGAAGGTCTTGCCGACAGCGGGGTGCCTTTGGTATAATATTTTGAGTTCGGCGTGAGGTCTCCCCGACCCGATGGTGTCTCGCCGAAGGATGATGGGCTCGATGAAAGCTCTTGCCGACAATGGAGAGTCTTGCCGATAGCAATCAACTTGCCATGGAAAAAGATATCGGTAGGACTCTTAGCATTCGCTATGACCTCCTGCCAACTGAAGATCTCTTGCTGACCCGATGTGTCTCTGACGATAGTCTGGGCGATGACGAGGGCGATATCGGTATGACTTTTGCATTCGATATAGGGTCTTGCCGACTGTCGCGTGTCCTGCCGATAGCTGCTACGAGGTGTACTCGCATCGGGGAGACACGATTAGTGTCTCACCGACATGCGATTTTGATGAAGCAACCTTTGACCGTCTGGAATCTACGTGGCATGATCTCAACCAATCTGAAAGGAACTAAAGGCGAACCATCAATCGTTTGACTATCTGACTCCCCCTGTGAACAAGACCAACAGAGCATAAACGAAATGGACTTTTCCTAAGACCAAAGGCGATGGGGCAACTCGGAGATCAATGGTGTCGAGATCTAAATAAAAGTTTGAAGTTGTTTGCAAGGGAAGTCAATCTACAAAAAGATTTTGAGCAGGAAAAAGGCCGAATAAAAGAAGAAGCCGTCAGTCTTGGGGACAACTGTGAGGTCTACTGGCAAAAGGCAGATCGATATTAATGGTAAAGCTCCAGGGGCATTCAAGGCAGCTCTTCAAGGAAGTTCGAGAGTGGACACGGGGGCCAGAAGTGAATGTTGTGGTTGTAGAAGAATCTGAAGACTTCTCCTAAGGGTGATCTTTCACACCGACAGGGACACGGGGGATGCACATTGAATGCTTTAGCTTTATTTCCAAAAGATCTGAGGGTCGACCTTTCTTAGAAACTGATTTTTTTTGTAAACCCTAAAAGAAAAGGGCCAATGCTTTTTAGTTTTCATATATGACATTTTTGCCTCTTTTGTAGGGAGTTCTTGCATATTTTCTGCTTTTGTGACTTCTGAGAGTCCTTAGAGGAGAAAACTGAGTTTTGTAACTCATTTACAGACATTGTATGTACAGTTTCACCTTTGGAGATCAATAAAGAAAGCAACTTTTGCCTTCTCAGTTATCTGTTTCATTGAGTGTGTTGAATGATTGATAAATTTACATGTGAGTTTCTTTTATTCCTTGTTAATTGTCTCATTAATAGCACTTTTAAGCAGAGGAGATGTGTATATTGCAGGTTATAGGTTATGTTAGTGATGCAAACAGTTTTAGTTGTGAGGAGAATTTATCATCCTTCTAGGACTGTATGTATCGTAGCTTTCTTATAAAACATTTATGCAATATCATATGAGTATTGAGTTGTGCATATCAACTTTTACTAGTTGATTGAAAATTGTGTGTTAAGCAGCTGTTCATGTTTGAACAAATTTGGTGTATCACCATAGGAGTAGTTTCCAATTTATGTATTCCTTCTCCCTTTACCTCACAAAGATTAGTAGTTTAGGTGATAACACAAAGGAAGCGACCTTCTCCGGAGGTTGACCTCTGTTTACAAGAAACCCACTTCTTTAGAGGTCTTCCCATGTTACACCGAAGTTGTTGAATATCGTTCAACAAGGGTGCAATTTCAGTTATAATGTGTACAAATCCATAAAACTATATAAAATACCAAAGAGATGGCTAATTTTTTAATGTCATATTATATATGAATCTTTATCTCTTGGGATTTCAGACTCAATTGTGAGGTATATTTTACACCAAAAAGATCCCTATAAAATCTCACCTCCAAATCTCTCCAAAAAGGGTAAAATTTGCAAGATTGAGTAAGGGAAAAATAGTTACAAAATGTAAGGGTGAGATGCATGAGAAATTAAAATAAATCAAAATTAAAATTATTTTTTAAAATTAATTGCTCTAATTTAACACAAACCTTTGATAGAGTGCTATGGATATTCTCTTGATGGTAATGTATGTCTATTGCTCATTTTTTTTGGAAATCAAGGTGTAACTTATAGTAATATGAATGTATTAAAGCAATTGCAAATCTGAAATTATATGTTCAATATTACCATAGAAAGATTATGTGAGAAAATTGCAACAATGAAAGAAACTGCAATACCACAAGTCATCAAACACAAGTGACACAAGATATTCATGGAGAAACCATTGTGGGAAAATACTCCATACCCAAAGAGATCCAATGTTTGTATTAATCTTCAAGGAAGTACATTAATACAACAATCCTCTCTATAATATGAAAACACTTTGTTGCTCTGACAACTTGCAAACAAAATCTTATAAACCATCATCTCAAGGCTCCAATGTATAGAATTTTGTGGGAGATAATACCACAAATGGTATTCCAAAACAACAAGCAAAACCACTTATAAAAACCCATGCCCCCCTTAGTGGACAACCCATAGACATGGAATAAAATATTAAATTATCACATGGCCTTCACATGGGCACCTAACCCACAATCAATTAGAATTGGTCAAACCTGAGTGCTCCTTAACTCATTGATGGCTCTGACGGTTGCATGCAAGAGCATGCACCAACATGCAAACCTGGGCGCCCAACCATGCAAGAGCATGTAAAAAATGCAAATAACATGCAAGGAAATGCACACCAAAGTGGTCCCCACTCACAAAGTTGGACACCCAAGAGGAATATCCTCCCAAAATACTTTGTAACTGCCATCGTAAAGGGTCCACCTCTTTGAATGCAATTACAATTTTTCATAGGAAAATAAATAATAAATATTTTGTCCCTTGTGTCCCCTAGAACACTTTCCAAAGAACATGGAGACACATATATCATCTTACGATAGCAATTATAATTTCACCTATCCTAACATTCTCCCACTTAAAATTTTACATTACAATTACATCCATGAGATACAAGTAAAATATTTAATCAAGTATAGTGATCAAGGCCCATGGCCTTCTTGCACTAAGAGAACTTATATGTGGTCACTAGCTTCATGAGAGAATTTGCAACACTATCCAAAGTGTCAACCTTCTCAATCAAGACCTTACCATTCTCAATCAACATGCTTAGTACGAGCATGATACATAGAATTTTTGGCTCAACATGTGGTACTTTGACTGTCACATCCAATCCTCACTATTCTGCAATCAAAGCCAATGCCATTACCAAGTCTCTATAACCAAACTGCCTCTTTAGAGGAATGTGTTGCAACCATATACTCTACTTCAGTGGTGGACAATGCAACTGTAGGCTGCTTCTTACTCATCCACTCATTGTACCCCCAAACAAAGTAAAAGCATAGCCACTAGTGGGCCTTCGACTGTCCAAGTCACCTGCCCAATCTACATCAACAAAACCCTGTATGTCCAATGATTTATCTACATCATCAGTAGCATGCTAAACCAAACAATAATCTAAAGTACCATGTAAATATCTTAACACCCTCTTAACAAAAGTCTAATGCTCTTTATCAGGGTTAGACATTAACTTGTTCAAAACTCCCACTGCTTGGGCTATATTTGGTCTAGTACAAACCATTGCATACATCAAACTACCAACGACACTAGCATAAGGAACATTAGAAATCTCTTCAATATCATAATCAAAATTAGGACACATATCTAAACTCAACTTAGTACCAACCGAAAATGGAATATTTACTTGTTTACAGTCATGCATATTAAACCTTTGTAAAATGGTATCAACATACTTTGACTTAATCAAAGCTTTATGTGAATTGATCTCTATTGATCTCCATCCCAATAATATATTTTGTAGCTCCCAAATCCTTCATATACAATGTGCCAGAAAGTTATCTTAAACTCCCTAATCATCACCTTGTTGTTACCCATAAAAATCATGTCATCAACATATAAGATAATGATTAGTATATGATCATTAATAACCTTAATGTAAACACAATGATCCTCTTTTCTCCTAACAAAATCCAAATTAAATGTAAAGGATTCAAACTTCTGGAACCACATCCCAGGTGACTGTTTCAAACTATATAATGACCTCTTTAACCTACAAACCGAGTGTTATTTTCCTTTAACAAAACCATCAAACTGTCACATATAAATCTCTTCCTCAAGATCCTCATGCAAGAAAGAAGTTTTAACATCCATTTGCTCTATTTAAAAATCATAAGCAGTATCAATAGATAATAGGAATCTAATAGAAGTTAGCTTAGTAATAGGAGAGAAAATTTCACCAAAATCATCTCCCTCTTATATTGCCTATAGCATGCACGCCCCATGTGGATTGGGGACCCCCCTTTTTCTTTTGCTCCCGCCGGGTCATTTTTGCTTTCGTTTGGTCATTCTTGCTCTCGATGGGTTTTTTTCTCCCATCTCATTTTGTGTGCCCCTATTTATGAGCTTAAATTGGTCACGTGCATTAAAGTCATCAAATTCCCCTTGACCAAAGTCGCCTACCCAAAATTCACTAAGTCTTTTGCCTTTGCAAGATTTGAGCTGGGGTTTCCTCTGGCCTTTTTCCGTTGCGTCTATCAGACATCGTAGACCTGCATATACGGGTCTCCTTACACAAACTCCTATTATCACTTTGCCACTAAGTAGCGACCTTCCTACTGCATCTGCCCACATGGTGGGTCCTACATCTACCTTTGTTGCTTCATTGAGAGTCCAACTTGGTGCGAGTTTCCGCATTTCACCAACCCAGCTACCCGTCGTACCTATAATTTAATGCACACATTAATGGTGACTATAAATAGAAGCTCCCCATCCATCATTTTCACCTGCAACATTTGAATTTGAGAGGAGAAAATGGAGCTCTCGCCCGTGCAAGGCTTCCTACCAGATTCAAGTCAGATGTGCTTCATTTAGTCATGTGATTTCCAGGTAAGCTCATGTTGTTTTTGCTAGGCATTTAAATTTTGAAAATGTTTTTGCGGTTAGGGTTTCGTTGTTGTTTAAAATCATTAAGGATTAAACCCTGATCCACCCCAGCAACCCTGTCAAATCCTCTACAATATTCGACCCTTTGATTACAATCTTCTCTAGCATTGAAACCTCCCCTTAGTGCTAGTTGAAATTGTGTGTTTGCGTTTGTGCGGAACCCCGTTCTGCTGCGACCATCCTTTAATGGAAAAACCCATGGTGTGGCCCACCATGATGACCTCACTGTTTTGGATTTCATTAGTGCTCAAATGCTGAAATAATTAAATGTCGAGGCCATGCAGGGATCCCTATGAGGGATTCCACCTGCGGCTAGCCCCCATCTCATCATAATTCCATTAGCAGCCGAACCTTAACATCGCCTCGCATTGTGGGCTCCCTCTTCACTGTTGCTAAGAATGAATTTAAACCAACCCACGTTGAAAATACACCAAGTCCTAGCTACTCTGCGGGTTGCATCGTGTGGATCGCCACCCCTTGACCATCGTTGTTTAACGAAAAAACTCTTGTGTCATCCCGCATTGCGGACTCCACAAGACCCTTTTCCTCCGTACCAAACTCTAAGGTTTTCCAACTCAAAACCTTAGTCTAAATGGTCATTGCAGGCCCACCTATGTGGAACCCCATCTATAGCTTTACGTCCCCATATGGCTATTCCTTAACGACAAGAATCTAACTACATCCAGCCATTTGACCTTCACATTTCCCCGCTCTGCAAGCCCTAACTTAGAAAATTTCAAGAACTCGGGAGGGAAATCTATCATGCAGGTTCTACCATGCGGAATTCCACATGCATGATGTTGTCTATCGAACACCTCTATTTAACAATTGGACTTTGGGGGGCTTTCCACTCCATGACACCCGCATCCTTCAAATATGCAATTACCCTAAAGCCTAATGTTGCAGCCTCGAGTACCCCATTGCCAATTTTTGCATGTGCCTAATCATTCCATGGGATATTAACTCATCAATAAAACCATGAAGAAGCTTCCATGTGGGTGGTTGTTTGCAAGATTCCACAACCCCAACACCGTTTTTCTCTGGATTTCTTCCAACCGCTCCAAACGACTTCCACCTAGGGGAAACCCACAATCCTGAGCCCGCTTTTGCACAAATGACCCGGACAAGCTCCAAATTTTTAAGAATGATGAATGTTATGATCTTCTAAGGGTATACAAATGGATTGAATTGTGAATTTTCAAGATTTAATTGACATTCACCTTATTGGCATATCAATGCACTTACTACACTTTGTGTGTGTAGGATTTATGGAACCTGTTGAGGGATCATTAGGGAAGCCCGTGGGAAAAACTGACAAGGGAAAGAAGCCTGCAAGAGCTCTGAGAGGAAAAGAAGAAAAGGAAAAATTGAAGTACCAGTTTCATGGGGTGGAGTACACCTCCAAGCTCGTTTCCATATAGGACATAGTCTCAAATACAAACCTTGGGCATGTGAATATTGATGAATTCAAACAAAGGGTGATGGTCAACCCTACTAAAGAAGATGCCTTAAAGATAAAAGGAAGTGGCCTTGCAAAGGTGGCCGACTTCCCTCCTGCGTTGGTTGCTCCAGAACTGGTCACAACCTGTTGGGAGTGTTATCATTCTAACAAGAAAATATTTGATAAGGATGGGAAGGTATTGGTGGATTTGTATACCAAGTATATTGGTAGAACATTTGGCATCCCAACGTTCAAAAAGATGGAGGAAACAAAAGAAGGATTTTCTTTAAATGTGTGGAAACAAGATCGTCTCAGATGCAAAAGAATGATCAACCAACATTGGTTAAAGGACAAGAGGGGCAACACCAACAAGGTGCCACAAAATTTATTTAGAAGTGATTTCTTTGAAGAATACCATGATCTAGTCACTCTCTTGAGCAAAGTGATGGGAATGCCAACTGCTTCATTCTTCAAAGAATGGATGTTCTACTTTGTAGAAAAAATCCTCTGAGGTGAAACCAAATTCCACTGGGCCAAGATGATAAGTGACACCTACATAACCAACTCTTGGTAGTGAAGAAGACCTCCTAGTTCTATATGACTTCATATCTAGTCTATCCCCTCTTAGAGAAATTACCGTACAAAGGACTCTTCTATGTAGGAACATTGGGGACAAGGAGGGGAGAACTCAAAGTTTATGACTGCTATCCATAGTTGTAATACAAGAACTTCAAAAGAGAATACAAAGGAGTGAATGATGCCTTCATCGGGCATATAATTAGACTCTTGGGAGGAGATTTTGAAAGAAGGATAACACATAGCGTTAAGGCCTTTATAAAAGGTTTTGGATATCTGTTTATTCAATTCCCAAAGTTCACCTACATTAGAGCAAATGGGTTCTCGGGAAAACCCTACCAGTTACCGCACTACCCTAATGACCAAATCATTCTATTGGAGGTTTCTTGGTAGTTGTAGACTACCCATACATTGTTAAGTGATAAGAACTGAGCTAGGATTCCATATCCCCTAACCTTTGGAAAAGGAATGTACTCTTTCCTCCCTACCCAATGTGCAAAATATTCAGAGAAGGAATTGGTAGAGTATCACTTGGACCTTCACAGAGATAGAGAAAGAGTGGACCCTCATGGAAAGTTGAAGAAGTGGGTTGGGAAGCAATATTCCCACTGATCTCACATTTAAGACTTTTGGGCCAACTATAATGATGACAAAGAGGTACGTATGCAACACTACATGAGGATGGCCACTCAGTTTGTGAATTCTATCAATCTATTTCCTATACTTGATTAAATTGTTGAGGATTATAACATTGTGGATGATAGATACCATGCCTTGGCTGAGATGCCCCTACCAATTATTGAGTGGAATGAAGAAGAGGTTACTGACTTGGAAATTCTCACCTAACCCATTGAACATAGAACAAGACAATGGGTAGATGGACAAATTGACCAACTTAAGGAGCAGGGGGCAGAATTGAAATATGGGGAGCTCAAGGACGAGCTTGAAAGTGAAAATGATAGCGGTGCTGCCACAAGATCCTTTGGTGAAGCTCCCAAGTCCCCACCACTCACAAGATCCAAGAAAGGGAAGGATGCACCTGAGTGCAAGCCCAAACAAAAGGTGTATTCTAGGAAGATGACCGAAGGGAATCCATCAAAAAGGATGAAGAGAACGAGGACATTTTTGCTTGAAATTCCCACTATTTAGGAGGAAGAGCCTCAACATGAAGAGGAAGAAGAAACGTAGTAGCCCCACTCACCACCTACCACTTCTGCTCCAGCTGTTGTTGCCGCCACTACCACTCCTCCACCCTCCGCTTCCAAATATTTTCCCGTCTCGTCTCTGCCTGCTATGGACATATTGATCCACCTCGCCTCTGCCTCGCTAACTGCTCCAGTAATGGTAATGGAATATTCCTCTTCGACCATGTCCCCATTGTCATCTTCATCGGTCCCACCCCCACTACCTACTTTTTCCACTCTACTGCCATCCATGCCCTCAACCTCTATGGCACCATCTGTATTGCTGCAAAGTTTCACAACGTATATATAGAACGTACCTATTGAGCTCTTCAGGGCAATCCTTGACCCCAAGGTCCAAGCCTTAATGGCTCAACTTGCTATTGCTTTTCCTATTCCCCTGCTGCCTACCGAACTGCCAAAGATGGAGGCCATAATGCAAATCTCAGAAGAAATGGAAAGACTTAGCGCAAAACAACACAAGGAGGCTACGAGAGACAACTGAGGAGCTTAAGGATTCTAATAAAGATGATTACTCTGAACATCCAGAGGGTAGATTAAGTATAAGCTTGGACAAGGTGGCCTCTGATGAAGAAGGGCCACAAACTTCTCAAGAAGATGTTGAGGGTCTTAATGAGCACTATGTGGTAGAGACATTGGATCAAGAACTAGAAGAAGAGACATGGCCAGAGGAGCACCGATCCAAAGAAGGGAAGATAGACATAAATCCAGATGTAGAGATGATTGAGGAATCTCCACAGACTGGACAAGATAAGGGCATGATGTAGGAAGAGGTGCCTCCAGAAAGGGAGGAAGAAAATGATAAAGAAGAACAGAAGATAAAAGAAAAGAATGTCGAGCTTGAGAAAAACATTGAAATTGAGCATGAAGATGATGAAGAGAGGGTGCCACAAGAGGAAAATATCATCGAAGAAAATGTGGCTTCCATCGAGCATGATACCGGAAGGACTACACCAAGAAAGGAGCCAAATGAGGAGGAAAAGAGTGACGAAAAGGCTCCTAGTAATGAAGAAGATCAACCACAAAAAGAAAACGAAGAGGAAGGTGATCATGAATCACCAAAGGGTCAAATAGAGGTTGCTGCATGGCTAGAACAAAAATTAAAGAAGAAAGCTCCAGTGGTTGTTGATCCAAAGGTGAGATTAGAAGTAATTCTAGCCAGAGCCTAGACAAGGACCCGAAAGGAGAAGAGGCCTAAAATCCGGTCACATATCACAATTGATGACTCTAGATCCAGGATGCTACAAATTGCCACCCTATTAACCGACAAAGGTGTGAGAAACATCCAGGGGAAAGAATACTAGATATCCACGATTAATCTAGGCCCAACAACCTGTGAAAAAAAGATGAATTATCTTTAGGGGTTAATGTCCACCATTATACAACAGATGAATAAGGATCAATCCACTAAAGAAGAATTGAAGGCACAAGTGGCAGACCTCACCACCTACATTTGACAATGGATGTCCATAGAGGAAGAAACCTTGACAAAATCATTTGCACCTACTCTCCTCTCCAAGGAGGAGTTAAATAAAATGGAGAAGATGAAAAACTGGACCAAGTGCACTTCGGATTGGTTCAACAAGGTGATATACAATGGTGACATGGGCATCCGTCTTGCTGCCAGGGTGTTCAATAAATTCTAGAGTTTACAAAAGTAGGTGGAGGACATGATAAATACCTGCAAAGAGTTCTCTAAGATTTTATAGGATCAACTATCCTAAGCTTGAGAGCATCATCAAGCTCTCCCGAGAAACATGGGGAAAGGAGCTAGAGCTGCAAAAGGAAGATCATTGGTTGGTAGAGACATGGTGAATGAATCTTGATTATAGGAAAGAGATCTTAGAGAATTCCTTGCATGAATTGGAGCTTGATCAAGAATGGGTCATGGAGCACTGAAACGACAATGAAAACTATCTAAAGATGATGATGGACTATGCAATTCTTGCTTTGGAGTTAGATCTAGAGAAAATCAAGCCATTATTTCACAAAAAAATTGAACAAGGGGTTGGAGATACACTGTCGCCAGATTTCATGGATTTTGCTGCAAGGTCCTTCACTCAGTTTGAATAGGTTATCAAGGCTATGCCCAAGTGCACTAAGCACTGGGAGTAGATCACAAATAGATTCAAGAAGATAGCCTTCCAAATCCTTAACTTTGAGCTATCTGAAGAGAAGAAACTCATAGCTATGGTCAACAAGTTTGTTGAGTATGCAACAACATAAAAAGAGGTTGGAAAGCCTATCATCGATGATGAATACTTGCTGAAGTAGTTATAAAGGCGAAAAAGGCAACAAAAAGACAAAAATAGCTTACAAGACAAAATAGACTAGAGGACGTAATAGGGAAAAGAAAAAATAGTCTATTTTATATTGTAATATATTGGGGGTAGGTGAAACCCTAAGTGGAAATGAATCTTGTCGATTCATTTCACTTTTTGAAAACTATAAATAGGGGCATCCTCTCATTTTCAAAGAGAGAGAAGAGTTGTTGTAAAGACATGTTGCTATAAAACATATGAGAAAAGCATTGTTTTGATGGTTTCTTGTGTATAGCTCTCATGTGTGCATGATTATATCTCCAAACATTAGATTTTAGCCTTGCTATTTTGAGCTTTAAGTTACTTTCAGTTATTAGTTCATGTTGTAATTTAATGGTGAAGTATGCTATGGTGTTTGATGTCTTCCTAGCTCATACTTTTTGTTGTTTATTGATGATAAACTGCTGTGCAAAGCTAGTATGAGCATTACTTATATTGCTGCACCTAAGTTCAATTGTTATTCATGCTTTAATGGTGAATGAACAATCTAAAAATCTGCAATGACCCTTTGAAGGCTGTACTAGTTTCATGAGACTGTGGGATATCCTTTGTTAAGTGGAACTCAGTTTTGGGAAGTTTGTCCATTGTAGCATCCTCCATTGTTACTGTTCATCATTAGTTGCAGGTCTAGGAAACTTCTAACCCCTTTCTCTTTTTGCTATTTCTTTAAATATGAAGTTAAATTAAAGTTCCAGCATCATTGTAAAGCTAAATCTGATGGAAAAGATGGAGCTTTAGCTTGCTATTTTGAACTTGTAGCAACTGTGCATCCATTTTTAGAATTCATAAAATTCCATTCATAGATCCAATTCCCTCCATGCTTAATAAACCATAAATTCCCTTTGTGATTACTGAAGAGCACAAATATATACTGAGAGGGGGGGTGAATCAGTATATCAAAAAAATTTTACCCTCTCAACTCTATCAACTTTTAAACTTCAACACAATATCAACTATGCAATAAGACACAATATGATCAAGTTGACACCAACAATTATACTTTATGTTTTTATATGAAATTATAAAGATTGTAGGCAGCAACCTACTTGAATCACCAATTTTGTAGTTTAGTAGGCACCAACCTACAAGGAGCACAACCCCTTAATCTGATTTAGTAGGCACAAACCTACAAGGAGCACCAACCCCTAATGTTCGTAGGCACCAGCCCTCACTTGCCAAGCACTAACTTAGCAAAGATAATAATATCAAGAACAATGTTCCACCTTCAATGTTGCTTTTTCAACAGATGATGGACAATTCTGCTCAAATATCTCCTCTTCAATACCACTCTTCCACTTGATTTATCTTCCTTGAATGATCTCCAAATATCTTCATATATCTTCTTGTTCAATTCTTCATGCAATGTTGCTCAACATATACAATCTTCCTTCTTGTCTTACTTCACAAATATAAAATATATCTTCCCTTTTAAATCTTGTCAAATTTGCTCCAAATTCCTTCATAAATCTAAATATAATTTCTTTATTGATTTGCATATATCCTTTTCACCAATCTACTCTTAGATGATGCATCATATATGCTCTCTTTCAAATCTGCATTCTACTCTTTTAAATCTGCATATACAGTATTCATGTCTGCTGCTATACACAAAATTTTATTCTTTAATCAGACTGATTTATCATTTTTCACTCTACACACCCACTTCAAAGGTCTTCTTATTTCCATGTACACACATGCTTGTATTTTGATGATATAGCATTTATTCCATACTCCACACCATACACCTTTATATTTCTTAAAATAAATCTGATCTGCACTTCATAGTGCTGCTCTTCCTCCTTTCAATACTCAGAAATTCTTCATTCGATACTTCTTATATTGTTTGATGTTCATTTACACTCAACTCTTTTCTCCATCAAATATAATATTCAATGAAATCCATAACTCTATTGTTCTATTTCTACAAAACTTTCAACACCCACTTGTGTCCAGATGATATATCTTTTATTTCTTCACAAACTCCACCACTCTTCTATCACAGATGATATTCATTAAAGTCCATGATTCATTTTCATGTCTTCCTACTCCAACACATAAAATGTTCAATTAAATCTCATCACTCTAATTCCACATGTCTTCCACTCTTTATATCAACTCAAGGGAGGCGTAATTGATGAATGGATATGTCTTTTACAAATAATAAAGACTCTTCAAAAAGTCGCATTACTTCCAAACATATCATTGCCTTAACTTATTAACATAGCGATGCCTTCATGTGTAATCGCTAAGTTAGTAATCACCATCTCTTAAAATATATTTCCTTGTTTATTCATATTCTAGGGTGAGTACGTCTTCAGCAGAGGGCCTGATTTTCATATTAATGCCTAATATCAGTTACCCGATAATCTCCAATATACTTGAAGTGGCCTGTATCTGTCTTCTTAACTTAGTGACAATGATAATACTCGAAGAGTGATAGACTCGAATTTAGATACCCAATAGTCACATATGAACTATGTATATTCTTCTAATTATGATCGATATACATCCAGGTATTGCGCAACTTCTTTTCTTAATTTTTCTGGATTATTTTAATTTCTTTTCACCACTACCATAATGAAATTTCCTGACTCTTATAGTTCAGAATGATAGTGAGAATATCAGCTTCTGCCCCTACCAAAATGAGACCTTCGATGCTTGCACAGGTAGCACTGACGCGACTTATATTTTTCGACTCAACCAATTTTTTGGCTCCATGATTTTTCCTTGAATACTCAGCCACTAAATATATTCGATAAAAAATTCATATGAGAGTAATATCCCCTTAGGTAAAAACATAGATCCAAGTCAACATTTATCTTCTTCCTACAAGCTCGATAAAGACTCTTTTCAAAATTACGTTGCTTTCATTAATACTCTTTCAACATAACTATGTCCAA